>JAHBCN010000728.1:0-156415 GCA_019359885.1 Listronotus oregonensis
AATTCAGTAAAAGACCTACTTTCCCCATTAAAAAGAAAATTTTTTAAATTTTTTTTCGGCATATGTTTTACTAATAACAAGGATTCATGAGACAGCACAATAGTGGTTAAAAATGTTTAGTTACCTTTGGTAGGTATCCATTGTAACAGTATCTGTTAAATATTATGTGCTCAGTATGTTGACTAGTGATAGAAAGCAAGACCAAGCCAAGACCGGGCTAGTTTTGGTTTTAGTTTGGTTTAAAACCTGGTTTGGTTTGGTCTTAAGCCGGGGAAGGTCTTGTTCTTGGTTTTGATCTTGCACCACCCAGTCTTGGTCTTGGTCTTGGTCTTGCTGCAAGAGTCTTGCTGGTCTTGTTTTTTTTGGTATGAAATTTAAAATAAGTAATCTTAAATAAAATATTTTTTTTAATACAAAAAAAAAAAAAAGATGAATATTTATATTTTTAAATTAACATTTTAAAATACCGATTTTAATTTTCCGTACATTTTAATTATTTGTTAAAAAAAGGCATATTATTTTAAATAGGGGGGTTTTTTTTTTTTGCCTTATTTTTAGTTGAGTAGTGGCACTAGAAACATTCTAGTTATAACAATTTTTAAAATTTTTTTTTTAAAAAAGCATATAAAATAAAAACAAATCTGTGTACTTGTGAGCAAAAAAAAAAAAATTTAATTTCAACCAGATTGAAATTTCCGTGAAAATGATTCTAATATGTAAACATTGATTTCTGTTTAAAAAAAGTCATTCGGGAATCTTTTCAGTTCATATAAACTTTTAATTTAAAAAAAGTAGTCAAACATTTGCCGTACAAAGTTGGCACAAATAATTTTAAACATTCTGCAAAAAGGTGGCTTAATAGTGTGACAAATATTTTTCCCAAAAACTGTTTATGATGGTGAAAAACTGCGTTAAATTGAAACCATTTTCTATTTCAAAATTTTTCGAAAAATCAACTAGCAAAAAAACCCCTTTTTTTTTAGCTTTTAACCTAAAATTAAAAAAATATGGCCAAAAACCTTTAAAAAATCACCACCCTGAATATTATGCTGAAAATTGTTGAACTCTCATATAGGAACAATATCAAGGTAGATGGTTCTGAAATATTATTTTTGTCAAACTAAAAATAATATTTAAAATTCATTTATATAAAATTATGACATAAGAATAATATTTTTTTTTAATCCATCTCTTTAACATTAATGTCTTGTTTTTAAAAGCAACCCCGCCACTTCTTACAGTGTGGAACAAAAATAATGTTTTCTGTATTGTAAAAATTTTTTTATCCCCCTGTAAGTGGCACCCCGATACTTAAAAAAATATATTGAATTGAAAGTTTTTTCTTCTATAACTTTTGTTTCCCTACTTTTTTTCTGTCCTAAACGGTTTGGAGATATCGAGCTTTGTCGGACCATAGAGTCACAATCTTTTTTTTTTTGAAACATGTTACTGAATTTATTTATCGATTTTAGAAAACTGTATAAAAGAACAAAGTGATTAATTTAAATATTATTTAATTTAGAAACCTGTAACCTAATAAATTTGCCTTTTTGGCAGTTCTTGACACATTTTTGTCATTTGCCGCCTGTATGAAATCCTTTTGTATATTGAATATAAAAATTAAATAATTTAATATTAAAAAAAGTCAAAAAAGTCAAGAGTCTTGGGGGTCGGTCTTGGTCGAGTAGTGTTCCTCCTCGGTCTTGGTCTTGGTCTTGGTCTTGCTTCCCCGGTCTTGCTGCAAGACCAAGCCAAAACAAGAAAGCCGGTCTCCTCATCACTAATGTTGACTCTTAAAAAGTTGATAATGTGAGTTTAAAAGCCAAAAATCTAATTTTTTTTTAAAAAAAAAAAAGTAATAAAGAACTTTAACATAAAATTGTATTTTCCTTATTAAATTAGTTGGACCTGTATATATTAAAATTTGCCTGGTCTGCCCAGTAATTATATACTAAATTATTAAATGAAATATGAGTACCTAAGTTAAACATATTTTTTTTAATGATCCACAGAAACAACCATTGTGTTTTTTCACTGCTATTGCCTATTAAATCTTGATTTTCTATAATTTATAATTAACATATTATTATTTATTCGGTTACTTAACGGTGCGTCTCATAAGAAGAACCCAATTTTAATATAAAAATTCTTACCTAAGGTAAAAAATGCCGGGAATGTTACCTTTGGCTTTTCAAGACAAAACCATACAACCTCTAGTCATATTATTATGATATTGTAAGTAACAAACAATAAACACTATAGTTACAATTTAATAAACACTAATTACTAAAATAAAAAGGTTTTTATCAATCCAAAAAACTTCTGCAACCACAAAATAAAATAACACAAAGTAAAACAATCAAAATCAATACGGCGCAAACGACAACGAAACATGTAATTCGCTTGGAAGGGGTTGATGAGACGACGACGGTACACAGTGGATATGGTTTCATGAGCGCCGTCGCATAGAAAACGGTACTACGGCTCTGATATAAGTATAATGTGTTGCTTACTTACACACTAATTTATCAGTGTGTAAGTAGGCAACACAAAATAAAATTTCGTGGACTTTTGTTTCTGCGCAGAATCACGGGAGCCACTCATGACAGTTAGTTTCATAGTGGGCTGGACATTTCTTGATCTAATAGGCCATAGCATTTGAATGCCATATACCTTCAAACTTTCTTCGTTTTATCAAGTTAATTATTAAAATTATTTGCCAAGGAATGTTTGTTTTGTCGCAGTTTAAAGATGGTGTTTATATACAGGGTTATCCAAATTAAGTGTCAGCTATAAGCAACTTTGTTATTAGTCAAAATACAAAATTGTTTGACTAAGCATACTAGTAGCTTTTCCAAGCCTGTTAAGGATTAAGAATGTAAAAAAAATTGCAATGGACTTTTTAAGTTTAATAAAAAAATACCATTTTTTTTATATGGCCAATAAAACGATTTTTTTAAAAGCTCTAAAAAATAGCACTTGAATATTTCTATCTTTAATAGGTACTTTAAGAAATATGAGCATTGATCTAACTTGATTATAAAATAACATTTATTAAATGTAACACCTAGTATATTGTATTACTATTAAAAAGACTTTTAAAAAATAATAAAAAAAATACTGCATTTGATGTGTCTATCTTTAATAATTTTAAAAATATGGACATCCAAATCTGAAAAATAATACAGCTGTAAACATAATAAAATGTAAAAATTATTTATCAACAGAAGTGCCAATTGGGTTATGCATTTTCTAAACCAAAGGGCATAAAAAGTATTTTTTTGCGAATTAAGATAATAAAAAAGGCAATAATTGTTTACTGTGACAAATCATGGTACTTTATCCATAAGTTCAAAAACAAATGCATAGATAATTCAATTAAAAGCGCTCCCAATGTTTTTAGCTTTCAGAAAATACAAATTACAATAAGTAGCAAAACAAACATTAAAAAATCATTTTATATAGTTTATTTGGTAAAGACCTAAAGCCACAAAATTTTTATTTATATGAAATTTTATTAAATATTTGCGAAAACATTTGAAATACTAATTAGAAAACTAAAATTTTATTATCACGGAAATATGCTACTATAGAACTATTAAATCAAAGAAATTTATTATAACTAAACACTGACAAAACTATAAATGAAAAAGACAATTAAAATTAAAAGACAATTCATTAAATCCAACCAAGTACATAATTTTAATAAATATTAGTTTTACTTCTTTTTAAATAAGGTAAAGTTAACGATTTTTTTATTGAGTTACCATAAACCTAAACAAATTAGTCGTTACGTCGGTACGTTTAACAATTTTATTAATAAATGATTAAGTAAAAGATTAAAACACATAAAAAATCAAAAAGGTGTTTTAACTACAATAAATAAATAGCAGGTGTTTTAAGTTTTTATTACTAAATTTCGTTTTCAGAAGCAATTTTATTTTCCTTTAATGAAAATTAAATCAATTTCCATGCAAGTATGTCAATGTAAGTAAATATCAAAATATTAATTTTATATAATATCATGTGTAGACGCATTATTGCATGGTCAAAAACTATTTAAAATGCAGTTATTTAATACACCTCATCTTATATATTAATATGTGTAGAATTTGCTTTTAGTTGGTGCTTAAAAATTAATATCTAGTAAAATTATATTTAGTATAAATGTCAGAACTCCTACAAGTATATTTAATGGTAACTCGCATAAAAATCTAAAATTTTAAAATGTATAGTAATTATTGTTTATGCGTATGTCGTAAGAAAGTCAGTTGACATTTAATACAAAACTATATTGTCGACACCCTGCGAAAAGAAAATAATTGTACATTACTAAACAAAGATAACTTCTAAGCTTTAATCTAACAATAAGTTAATCTATATACCTTTGGGTTACTATTGTTTAATGGTAAGATAAATTATTATTTGGCCTTTTTTAAACAAAAGGTAGTTCTTAACAGCTGATTAAAAGTCTCCTTGGGCGCAAAACCCGATAACCCCCGAACAACCCCCAAATCACCCTCATAGGTAAGAAGAATACATTTGATTAGTTATTAGTCAGTTGCCTTACTGACTTAAGCCTAATATAATATATTTATCTACTCCTCTTCCCCAACATCTTAACCTTTACCTCTGACCAAGGGCTTTTTTATGTTTATAGGTTGTTAAACCCTTTGATCGTGATTTTGTAACTCAGCCACCAAAACAATCTCAACCCTTCGACCCCAAATATAGAACCTTCCTCACTCTCTCCCCAACTTCTCCTCATAACGAAGCTTGCCATGTAACTTTTCCTGCTTACTGGTTGTGAAACCATTTAATTATAAATTGGACTGTAAAAGTACTCATTAAAGTGGGACTACGTGTTGGTCTGTTGGGAACTGCGAAAGGAGAAACTATACTGTCCAACTTTTAGGAGCAGAAACCGTGAAAATACCTATAAAAGAGGGACAAATTCTTTGCAGCTTGTCGGTGGACAAGAGAAGGAAGCTTTTCTGTAAGTGTGGGATCATTAATAAGACGAACAGCTCTTCTCTGAATGGAGTCAATAATTCTGTAAGTGTTGTAGGAGACGCCATTCCCCAGAGGTGAGAACAATATTCTAAGGAGAATCTCATCTGGGATACATACAGAGTATACGAAAAAGGAATCAAAGCTTTTTTGAAGCTGCTGAGGCTATGTGTTTGTGCCAGTTAGTTAAACTTACAATCGGTGATGTTAAGAAGAAACAGGGTTGGTGCCAGAACTGAGCCTTGGGGACCCTAACATTAATTAGATCGAAGCTGGAAGAATGACTATCTACAATAACTACAATGACTATCTAAAATAAGCGATTAGAAAGAAAACTGGAAAGCCAAGAACAAAGCTTAGGTGGAAGACCGTAGGAAGAAAGTTTGTTAAATAGCCCATTACGCCATACCTGATCAAAAGCTTTAGATAAGTCATTGTTCGATAAGTTGTTTGCAAATTTCGGAGGTTCGTGAGTGTAAAAGCAGATAGGATCCCCAAGGGTAGGTGGCAAAGAAATTTCTCAGACCATCCCAGTCGGCCGAGCTACAGTGCAAGACAGTGGAGGTGTACATTGAGTTGCCTCCGAATGTATGGAGTATGATACAGTCGCCAAGCCATCATCTGAGCGACAAAGGGAAGCAGTTACTAATGCCTGGTAGAGTTCAGGGTTAGAAGTAAAAAAAGAGATACAGCCGGTAATAATTATGGGTGGTAACCCTGGGGAAGTAGGTAGGTTCCATAATTGAATTGGTGAGCGAGTTACTGATTGCGAAGTTTTCGGCTACTCCTCCTTGTGTGTCAGTTTTTAAAGAACCTAAGCAGTCCTTATTGGGAACATTAAAATCTCAGAGGACGATTAATTCGGCCAATGAAAACTGGGAAATAATAGTGTTAATCTTTATTGAAAAAAAGTCAAAGAACTTAGAGTGGGAATTCTCAGATATAAACAGCACACGAATTTGGTAGAAGATGTGAAGGTAAGTTTAGGCCAAAGAATATTAGACCTACCCGATTCGAGGTTAAAAACCCTAGCACAAGCCAGGTGGTTTGGAATGTAAGCACATACACCGCCATGGGGTCGAAAAGAGTTTGTAGCCTGGGAAAAAAGGGGGGGTTAATTTTTGGAACGGGTTTCGGTAAGAAATAATTTGTGGGGTTTAGAAGTTTGAAGATAATGGAAACGGATTTTAGTTGGAGTTCCCACATATTTAGAAAAAAATTAGACATTTCTTGGTGGTCCCCGACCAGGAGTCGGTTTGGGGGGTTTTTTCCTGGAATACTTTACTTTGGGGGGGTACACATTAATTCAAATTTTATAATAGAGAAAAGAAAAAGAGGATAAAGGAAAACTGACTCACCCACCCAAAACTCGAAACGTGGGAAAAGCTCCCTTTTAGGGATTTTTCTTGCTTACGGGCTTATGCACAAAAACACATAGAATGTAATTCATAATCAAATGGTTTTACAACCCATAAGCAGCAAAAAGCCACCTGACAGGCTTTGGTACAAAGTGGGGTGAGGGGTTCAACTATTAAAGTCGAAGAGTATTGCAGTGATCGTCTAGTGATTGGGTAGTTGTCCAATAATTCGACTATAGTATTTATTATTTCTTTAAAACAATTTTTCAATTAATAAATACCCCCCTGCCCTTTGGGGAGTGATTTTGGGGGGTGTTAAAGGGATTATCGGGTTTCGTGTCCATAAAGATTTTTTTAATAGTTTAAATTTAATTAAGTTTAAAAAATTTGGGAAACCTTTTTTATGAGGCTGTGGAAGTTTTTTTTAAAGTCTTCCAACTTCTAATTTTAAATAAATCTGCTGTTGTCAATATTTATAATAACCAATAATTATCCCTTTTAATTATTTTTCTAACTTCGCAAAATGTGAAATACACGCATGTAGGTATACTGCTATAACTGTGATAGACCCCTTAATATAAAACAATTTGCTTATTTATTCGTTTTTACTATTTTTTGTCACAGATACATTAACATTTATAATATTATCCAATAAACAGGTTTTCTGTTATGAATACTAAATGATATCTAAATAAAAAACATTAATTTAAAAATTATTTTCAATTCCATATTTATGACTTTATTAGTATTGCATTTTTCCACCCTCAAACTATTTTATAATACACTCATTACTACGCCTTCTAACATTCCAAGTAAGATACACTGTCTGAAAAAGTAACAGCTTAAGGCGAGTTTTGTATTGAAAAGTGAACAATGTTGTTCAAACTTTTCATTTTTACTAAATAATTTTTAAAGCACTTTAGTGATTCAAAAATAGTGAGAATGAAAATGAATGATGTTTGTTTACATGTTTTATTTTAAAATTCCCCTTTTAGTTTCTTGTTTTTTGGTCTATGCAGAAAACCTAAATAGTCCTGTAAAAAGCCTACTTAAAAAAGTGCGTCCTGTTATTGGCGAAGTGTAATTCGCGTAAACAAATTAATTACAAAAGATAAATTGAATTTAGGAGTTAAACCATTTATACCCAACTTTGGGTGTGACGTTTTTATTAATAAAATTTTTGTCAAATTTGATAATATTGGTAAATCAAAAAAGAAGGAAATGTCGAAAATTGTAGGTAATATAATAAATATTATGTCGGAAAAATCAGATGCTATTATACACGTATTAAAAGAATAAGCTCTGAAAGACACAAAAACATACAGAAATTATATAAAAACACACGAAAAAAAAAAACAAATTAGCTAATAAAATATTGGTATTCGCGTCCCTCCATCAAAAGACCTTAACTTATAGATATACTTTAAATTTTGTTAATAATAATTTGCCAAGAAGATAACTAGAACTTCACAAATTCTCACTTCAAAGTTTACATTCAGTAATTTCATTAATAAAAATTGCCAAACTAAACAAAAAAGTAGACCTACGTTTCACTTGAACTAAAAACGCAAATTGACGGCTCATTCTTACTGAATAGGTGTTTTTACGTTCATTATTTCTTTAGTTTTACTGAATCCGTCAAACTGTTCAGGGAATCTGAGAACTTAGAACCCTCCTTAATCCAGCAAGTGAATCTTAACAAAACGTCAAGTTTAACAGAAATTTGAGGGCTAAAAAACCCAAAAATCATTAAATCATACTTTATATTTTTATTTCAGGTTTCCCTTAAAGTCCGAAATTTGCCTAATATGACTTGGGTAATGCGAAACTAATTTTGTAGTATTATGTGACAATATTTATAGAAACTTGTCACTTAGGTTGTGCCTATGTTATCAGTGTCTAATTCCTACGCGTTTTAGTCCTTAGTCAGTAAAATTTAGAAACCTGTTTTAAGAACTGTCAAATGTCGTACCGGTCAATTTATTAAATTTAATCCACTGCAACTTTAGCAAGCAAGCTGGAAGCAAAAGTAGAAAGAATATAAATAAAAACTTCTTCTCGGACTTCCATTGTCTTTATTTAATTTTTTCACAACGTTTCGAACAGTAAGTATCTCTGATCGTTTTTAAGTGAATACTAAAAATCTAAGCCAATGACTACGCCTTATATATCCTAACCGGGTCACTGATGGGTGAAGCCACTGCCCTTTTTTATGGTCTACTGAGCTCGACTTCTTTCCTGTCAGTAAGGAGAGTTTCCCAAATGTTGTGGATATCTAAACTTGGTTTACTATAAACATGGGAATTGTTATTAATAATAGCAGCTTCTTTAAACTTTCGTTTCTTCCAGTAAGATTCTCTAAGAACAATCCCAGCATCTTTTTAATTAATATTATGCTGTTTAGACCAAGCATGTTCCGCAACACCTGACATGTCAGTCTCGCCCATTCGAGTATATTTTTGTTAGGTGTTGCGGAACATGCTTGGCCTAAACAGCATAATATTTATTGGAAAAATGCTGGGATTGTTCTTAGAGAATCCCACTGGAAGAAACGAAAGTTTAAAGAAGGTGCTATTATTAATAACAATTTCCATGTTTATAGTAAACCAAGTTTAGATATACACAACATTTGGCAACCTCTCCTTACTAACAGGAAAAAAGTAAAGCTCAGTAGACCATAAAAATGGGCAGAGTAATATAAAGGAAATTTCAAATAAAAATAATGGATATTTTGCAACTTTTAACCAAGTTATTTAAAGTTATCCCTAAGTGGTTTACCTATAGTTTATATATATATATATATATATATATATATATATATATATATATATATATATATATATATATATATATATATATATATATATATATATATATATATATATATATATATATATAATAATAATAATAAAAGAAACTAGTGTTTTTAGAATTTTAAATACCTTAATAAATTAAAAAGCTTAAAGAAGAGTAAAGTAATATCCTTAAATTACTCCTGTTGCAAAATTAATTACAGAGGTACCTTCGCTATTTTTTTTATATTACCAAATCTTTTTTCCAATATTCTAACAAACACATTATTTCGACATACTCAATTACTATTTAAAACAAAGTACACATCTTTTGACCTCTTCGGATATTTACAAATAAAAAAAGGAACTTCCATTTTTGGTTTGTAACCCCAACTTATGTACAAGTACTACTTAGTATAGAAGACCCAAATATTTATTGGATAAATGGATTTAGCGACTAATATACCATCCACCTCACTGGCAATTCTCCATCTTTAGTAGTTTTTTTTGCATCATTTTTATAAACTGCCATTCAAGTAAAAGCCTAAAACAATTTTAAACACCATGCTTCTTACCCTCATATTATACAAAATATGTCCAAATGTAATCATAGCCAGTAGCTTAGGTTTTTATAGTAATTAATATACAAAAGTCAAAATCGAAAGCTCCTATACCAGCCTTTGCCAATTAATTGGAACTATTCGTTTTTGTATTTGTATACCTTTAAGTATAGGTATAGTCTGTCTCAAAGTATATCTTTATGGCTTTTGACGGACCATACCCCAATAAACCTTTAACGATTTTATTACCTATTGTTGTTGGGTAAACCCATTTGTTCATAAGGGCAGGGGTGAGCCAGGTATTTCTTGAGTATAACCATTAGAAATATAAATATTTTGGCTAATATTTTAGTGACAGTGTTAAATTACCGTTTTTACTGTGCGGTTCGAAAATGTTGTTTAACGAGAATATAACTATGTCGCGTCGAAATCATTTGTCATTAGATGCAAAACAGGTGGTGAAAAATGTGTATGAATCTTTAATCAGTAGAGGTCTAATTAAACAAGAAGCTTTAAAAGAAACCTGTCTACTTACAAAAACTCCAATATCATCGATAAGGGATTTTATTATTAGTGAAGAATTGAACAAAAGAAAAAAAAAACATTGTGGTTTTCAATTTCACCGTATAGACAATAGTGATCAGGACCTAATAAGAAGATAAATATATTGTCTTTATGAAAGCGGAGTTATCCCTACGTTGGATAAACTGAAAAAGAAGCTAGACGAAGACGAAACCAATATAAATATTAGCTGTGCCACCCTCCATAGAGTTGTTTGTAAAATGGGATTTAAATACCGCAAAATAGATAAAAGACAAGTAGTAATGGAATCGCATAGATTACGCACTTGGGGATTTAATTACCTTTAAGAAATTCAAAGATATAGGTTAGAAAACAGATCCATAATTTACCTTGATGAAACATGGTTCGATACACACGACACAGTATCCAAAGGATGGGTTGATTCCAGTCAAAATTTGTCAGACGAAAGCACCTTCAAATAAAGGAAAACGCATTACCATAATACACGCTGGTTCAGAAAACGGATTTGTCCCAAACGGCTTGCTGTTGTCTGCAAAGAATATTAAGGATTCTAGCTTGGATTATCATGAGGATACAAGTGCAGAACTTTTTGAAAACTGGTTTAAAAATTATCTTTAAAAAATATTTAAAACAACAGTGTTATTGTCATGGATAACGCAAGCTACCACAGCCGTCTACTACACAAAGCACCAGCTTCATCAAGTTCAAAAACTGAAATCCAGGAATATTTGTTAGGAAATGATATTTATTTTGAATTCAGTTATAAACAAAACGCATCTTTTGGAAGTCCTTAATTCATATGCAATTAAAAAACAATATGTATGTGATAATTTGGCTGAACAGGCTGGGCATACTGTCTTACGGATTCCTCCGTATCACTGTATGTTTAACCCCATAGAGCATTTGTGTTATTTTGATAAAAAGTGTAATTACTTACATACCAGTTGAGAGCTGGAAAAATTCACTACAGCACATTATAAAAATTGAGGACTCTTACATTTCTATCCAAAACAACATAAATCCTATTGTAATTAATCTCAATAATGACTCTGATAGTGAAATACAATTAGATTTAGATATTTAGATTTTAAATGTAATTATGTATAGATAATGCAGTTATAAATTTATTAAAACTTTGCATATATTTAATTTCTTAATGTAATTTTAAGATTATACTTACCTAAATAAACAATAAATAATAAATCTTTATATTATTAAAGTCCGTTCCGAATGTTCTGTCCTTTAATACCTACCGATTTGCAGTTTTATTGCTGTCGGCAGGTATAATCCATAAATGAAGGCAAGAGCTAACATGGTATACTTTGAGACAGACTATACGACATCTCTAGAATAACAAAAATTGGTTTTCTAATAAAAGTATTTAAAATAAATTAAACTTCGTATGCAAAATGGGTGCTCGGGACAAATCAGATAAATGAACCGTCACATCTCTAGGTATATTATAGTTGGATTTAAAATGGTAAGATTGCACAAATATGTTTTTATTCGTTTTTAATAAAGTTTTACATTTAGTAAAATGTGCGATTTTATCTTTGGCGTACATTTTTTAGAGCAGTATATTCTTAAGGTAAAAAAAATAGGCGCATCTTCCGATGCAAATATGAAAACAACCTTTCATTTAAATATGCAATTGAATAGTAATTGATCTTGGCATGGGTATGTGCATTAAACATTTACAGAAAATGTCTTACAAAATCGTAAAAAGAGATGCCCGACACATCTTGATATAAATTCACTTTAAACTGTGTTGTATGACAGTGTTGTGAGCAACGGTCTTACCATGCACTCAGTGGTAAGTTTTTCTGGTTCAATATTTTTTATTATTCTTAACAATTAGGTTGTCTAAATACTTTACATATTTTTTAAATTTTCCAAAGGATTTATTAAATCGTATCATTTTCTTAGACTTTTTTGATTTAATCAGCCTCCATAAAACTTTTTTAATGTAATCTTCTGGGACTTTTTAAATTGTTGTCCTTTTAAAACAAGGAAAGGTTATTTTTTGGACAAGAAGTGACAAGATCTTTGTATAATGTTTTTTTTTTCTTTTAACTAATTAGCTTATTGATTTTGCTAAGGGAAATTTAAGAAATCCAACCTACACCTCCAACGCGAATAAAAAATATTAATAACGATTTTTTTGTTATTATATTTCTGGTAAAATAGTCTTACCTAATAATTACAATTATTTTGTAATTTATTATTGCAATGCAAAAATTTTGAAAATTATTAATTTTAAAAAATCATAGTCCAATAATTTTATAATATATTTTGTAAATTGTTTTTATGTCTATTGCTGGCAGTTTGTATTGTATCCGTAAAAAAACAGTGTCTAAAATGCAACATATACGTTTCGGTACCTAAACATTTTTTAAATCTTTGGGACAGAAAATAAAGTTTTGTATTAAGCCATAGTACTGCGGGTCGAGTGTTTAGATATCATACACGTTTTTCTAACTTTGCGTTAATAATGTTTTAAAACAGAAACGTACACGGCTTTTGCCGCGTTAAAATATAGATCAGCGAAGTAAGTTAAGCAACCCAGGGCACAGTCAGTAACTGGATAGGTGACCGCCCGTGGACACCGTGTTTCGTTAAGTATAGTTCGGAATCCACGTTAAAGCATAGGTCCCGCCTGAACAAAACTGGAGAAAATGTGCTAAACATCTAAAAACTCGGTATCCCCGGTACCTAGTATTGGTACCACATACAACGTAACCTGATGTATCGGCGGTCACTTATTTAGTTGTTACTTTAACCAGTGTCGCTTTACTTTCTCCAATCTGACAAAAACCTTTTTTTTTAATTTAATTTAATGCAGTTTACTAATATTTGTATATATTTCCATTGCTTCTTTTTTAAATTAATATAATACAAATAATTTAAAATAATGTAGCGAAAGAAGTAAAACAAGTCTAAATAAGGTTAACTTAAAAATAATCGCTTATGTTTGGTTGACTCAAAATAATTATCTGTTTTTTAAAACATGCAACTAAATTTTTAATTTGTTTTTAAAAAGCATTTAAAGTTACAAAATTAATATAATATGGTCAAATAATTTATTTATAATTTTTATTCTTTATAATAACTATTTATATAACTAAAATATAAATTAGCTCTTTATTTAACGAATATTTTTATGGACGAGCGAGCTTGCGAGCGAGGCTATAAAAGGATGAGTCAATAAAACCTGTATATATACGCATTATATACCTACATTTATTACTTTTTGGGGTAGTTTTATAATGAGGTTTTTATTAGAGGAGCGGCTTTAAATTATATGCTAAAAATGATAGTCATTCTAAATATAATTTAATAATATATTTTGTTATCTTTGGTAAGAGCAGAAAATTACTTTATTCTTATTTGGTTTTTGGTTACTAAAAAGAATTCCAAGTAATTTTCCGCTTTAAATCGAAAGAGCTCCTCGGTACCATAGGCTAGTTCTGATTTATAGGGGCTTTGTGTCAAATATGTACAGGGTTTTTCCTTATAATTTGGCATGATTTTAAAGGTATTATTTAGAGAAATATTAAAAAGTGGTTTGTACAAAAGTTTTAGTACTTTTTATGAAAATTTTAGTTATGATATTTAGAAAAGCAACTGACGATCAAAAAATAGAAAAATCGGGAATAATTTTTTTTGATACACCCTGTATTTTATTAAAAATATAAAATCTTTGCGTTTTTCCCTTATCAAAAATATATAACAAGTCCATATTTGGCTAAGCAATTTTGTAACAATTCGACTTTAAATTTTCATTTTATATTCAATGTGGCACCCCTGCTTAAGTCTAGTAAGCTGTGAAAACCAAACAAAATTTCTATGTTGGATCCCGCTTATCAAAAGATGACGATAGATAACAAAATGAATTCATATAATATAAACAACATAAGTACATATCTTAGTACGTTATTATAGTAGTAGTAGGCAACATTTTTTATTTATATACAAAATACGTCAGTTCATTTGTTCTGTTGTCTGTCATCATCCTTGGCTAAGCTGGATCCAACATAGAAGTTCTGTTGGGCTTTCACGGCTTACTAGACCTAAAGAGGGTTGCTCCATTGCATGTCAAATTATTACAAAATGGCTTATCCAAACTTAGACGTATTACATGTTTTTAGGAAGATTTTATATTTTTAATAAAGTACATGGTTTTCCATTAAAAAAAAATGATTTCTTATTTTTCTGTTTTTCAATTGTTAGTTGTTTTTCTTTGTTATATCCAAAATCTTTATAAAAAATCCTAAAACTTTTGTATGAGCCATTTTTTTGTATTTCTTTAAATATACCCTTAAGAGTATGCCAAATTATAGGGAAAAACCCTGTTCATAGAAACAAATTAAAAATAATTTGGGGCAAACTAAATTTAAAAATTGACACCACAATGCTCGGCATGCATTCATATTCTTAAGTTTATATATAAACTGGCGATGGACTGTCCACATTGAATCAACCAGTAAAATAGAGTCAGATCATTAATTATTATTATTTAGAAACGACATAAACATGTATATTTATATTAAACAATACGCCTTAACTCAGAATTTCATAACAACGCCTAAGAGTTTGGAAGGTGAAGCCTGTTATAAGACGGCCAGTTGGAAGTCAGTTTCTTAGGTAGAAAATATAATTGTTATGAAATAAAGGATGTTTAATTTATATTAGCAATTACAGGTAAGTTTTTGATTGACCGCATATATGTACCTACAGGGTTTTTCTGTATATTTTGGAGCACCAGCAGAGCTTTTATTTTAAGAATTAAAAGAAACGTTAAATTACAAAAGTTGGAGTAGTTTTACTGAACCGTCAGAATTTGTCATTAGATAAAACAAAGGAGCATCGGAAGTGTGTTTAAAAATACCAGGTTTGGTTTTTTTAATGAAACACTCTATATATTTTGCCAAGAAAATAAAATTTAGCCGATTTGTCAATAGATTACTGATTTAAATATCAGTTATATTTTGATGTTACAGAAAAATGTAAATTCGGTTAAAAAATCTAATATATATATATATATATATATATATATATATATATATATATATATATATATATATATATATATATATATATATATATATATATATATATAATATATATATATAAATTAATTAAAGCATTGTCTTTTACCGCAATCAAATTTTTTTTATTACATCAAAATATTACGAATATTTTTTAATATGCAAAATTTAAAAATGAAATACTAGTTAAACGGTAGAAAGAAACATACAACGTTAATATGTTTTTGAGGAGTAAGTCGGGAAACCAAAAAAAAATTATACAGGGTGTTTCATTTAAGGAAATCAAACCTGGTATATTTAAACACATTTTCGATGTCCTTTTGTTTTATCTGATGACAAATTCTGAGGGTTCAGTAAAAATACTTCAACTTTTATAATTTATTGTTTATTTTAAATCTTGAAATAAAACCTTTGCTTGTGCTCCAAAATAAAAAAAAAACCTTGTAAAGAATCGCGTCCTTTAATGAATTTTCACAGTATCGGAAAAACTTCAAGGGATAGAGCAAATTGGGTGGCACATTTTCGTAATTCGTCTCGGAGGTACAGGATGTTTTTTAAATGTTGACGATTTTAGCACCCTGTTGTATCTAAGTTGTTAGTAAAGATAATAAAAAAATTAAATTCCAGTTTGTGTAGAATTCTACGTCAAATCAAGTGACGTGCTTATTTTCTTTAGTCACAGTTGTAAAGATATAATACAAAGTTGCTTTTTTTTACTGGAATACACTGTATATTATTTTACTTTCTGTTTCAAAATACAATTACTCTATTACTAATACTAAACACTTTTTATTTATTTTAAAGAAAAAGTTATTTGTGGAAAAAACAAAATTTATGACAAAAAGACATTAACAACCTGAACATAGTATTTATATTTTGCACTTCTTGTATGAAATTTTATTATTTATTAATATTTCTTTAATATTCATTATTAGGTTTATTAATGTATTATTTATTTATTATTTATTAATTTATTTTTTATAATTTTTTTTAACGATCCATAGGCAACTAGGTATTTTTCTAGTTTTTTTTTTGAAGTATTAATGCTTGCTGGCCTTCGTTTACGATATCTAGCTAAATACATCGGTAAAGTATTTGCACTTTTTCGGCTCTCAGTTAAAAAATTTTAATATTATATACTTTAAAGTTTTCAAACCCCATTTCAATTAAATTAAAATTTAAGAACACGAAAACTGGCAGTATGTAATTCTTATTTCCTGCTTAAATACCAAACAAAACATAGGGGAGCTGGGTAGGAATCGAATCCTTTTGGAATCGAATCCAGGAATCGATTCTTTTCGAAGGATCCGGAGGCTAAAATCGATTACTTTGAAAAATAGGATACGTGATCCAATTCGAATAAGGAATTGATTCCTTATATTTCTAATTTGAGACAAATGCCAAAATCCTCCATTTTGAACGCGCCATTTCAAATATCCAAATTTTCACCCAAGATTCTTAATTTTCAAATTTTGATCTAGCCCCCTTAAAATTCCTAAATTGACAAATTGGTTTATAAATGCCAAAATCTGGCATTTTAAATCTTTCATTTTAAATTTCCAAATTTTTACCTAAGATTCTAAATCAGCATCACATTGATTTTCGGAAATTAAGATAAATAATTTTAAAACATCTACCTATTTATATCTTGAAATAAGAATACACACCAAACATGTGATTTTTAACCAAAATATGTTGTTTTTTAGGTTTGGAAAACCACTCTTAAATAAAACATTTTTTTTTTTGTAACCATAGAGTGTGGTATCTAAAGACGGGCATACATTTTACTTGCATTTATGTTAAAAGTTCTGATTGCTCCATCTTTATCATTTTTGTTATCCTTGAGATAACCCTGAGGACTTTTTAATGGAAGATTTAATTATTTCTATTTAGGGTGTTATTCAAAAATAAATTTAAAACTTTAATACATTTTTATATTCCGTAAGCAGAGAAATTATTAAACGGTACTGAAGAAACTTTCTGTAAAATTACAACAATACAATTTAGAAGTCGCTTGAGGTTATCTCAAGAATTACATTTGAAAACCCTATGAAAAGCTAGCATCGCAAGTTTTGAAAAACAGTTCAAAAAAATGGTCCATTTAAGGGTGGATTTATGTTGATCGCAGAAATAACATATTCAAATTTGAAAAATATTTACCAAATCTAATTTGGTTAAGAGTTGCAGCACTTCATAATAAGGCTAAAATTACAAATCGCGGCTCTGGCTCTGTGCTAAAATCTGTGACGCTTGATTAATCATCTGGATTATGTAGTATCACTGGTATCCTATTCTTATTTCTACTCCTCCAATAAAAGACTTTTTAAGCAAAAGCCAAACATTTACACGGGTAACTCATACTATTAGTCCATTAATAAGTTACATTTGGTGTTGCCTTTTTTGGAGGACGCAATTTTATTGTTTAGATGTGAGGGAAGGGGTAAAAAAAAGCTTAACTTGAAGTTTGTGGGGTCACAACCCTCTAACTTCGGCCGCCATCTTGGAAATAGGGGGTGAAACTGTTTTTAGCATTTATGAGGTAAACCATTAGTTATACAAAAAGTTTTAAAATTTTTATTGCAAATTAAATCCTGTACAATTTTAGTCCAGAAACTTTTTGTTGTAAAATCAAAAATAACAAAGATATTAAATAAAAACAATTAAAATTTTTGGACGACATTTTTGTAAAGTGCTTCTCAACGAAGAATTTTTATTATATACTTTTTTTTATTTAATATATTGGTTTGGGTGAAGTGAACACTAATTCCCTACTGATAGGTATAAATTTAAATCAATGATATGGCATAGTTTTAAATTATATTTTCTTATTATTTTAATAATAATGTTTTTTAATATGGACATTTCAATACTGGTACTTAATAGTTATTAAGTCTTTTCCCCACCACCTACGAGGTAAAGTCTTGAGGAGCGTTTTTTTTTTATGTGGTATCCTCAGTAGGCATAATCCACGGTCAATTTTAAAGTGAGATCGTTACTGCGTTTTCAGTCTTTTTGATGGTCTGGCTTTGACTCAGGATCTTCTTGGATTTCAATATTAAATTGTTGAGAGAGAGGTGGAGAAGGAAGCGGAGTCATAGTTGGTGGTCCGTCTTCAAAATCATTTTCGTCAATTAATTAGAAATTTCATTTTGTTGGTCTCCCCAGAACAATGTTGTTTTCAAGCGATTACTTGGGTCTTTTATACCTGCATAGAATTCTCCTAAATGTACAATCAGATAACAAAATACTTTAAAATCAATAAGTTTAAGATTTTATGATAAAGTTTTTAATCAATAACTATTAAATACCAATATTAAAATGTCTATAATAAAAAACATAATTATAAAAATACTAAAAAAAAAAATAATTAAAAACTATGCCATACCATTAATATAAATTTATACTTATCAGTAGGAAAAATTGATGTTTTCTTCACAGCGCTGTAAAACCGAAACTAATGAGTATAACAAGAAAAAGTATATATTAAAAATTCTTCGTTGAGAAGCACTCTACAAAAATGGCGTCCAAAAGAAAATTTGTCTAAAAATTTTGATGGTTTTTATTTAATATCTTTGTTATTTTTGATTTTACAACAAAAAGTTACAACACTAAAATTGTATAGGATTTAATTTAAATTAAAAATGTTTATAATTTTTTTTTTGTTTGACCAATAGTTTACCTCATAAATGCTAAAAACAGTTTCACCCCCTTTTTCCAAGATGGTGACCGAAGTTCGAGAGTTGTGACCCCTCAAACTTCAAGTTTAGCTTTTTTTGACCCCCCTCTCACATCTAAACAATAAAAATGCATCCTCTAAAAATGCACCCTAAGGCCAAAACAATGTAACATTTCAATGGACTATATACCATTGATACCTACTAGTATAGAATAACTCCTAATGGAATGTAATTCAAGTTTTGTAGCAGATTTCCTGAATCAAATTAAACACATATTTTTTTTACATTACAGATATTTATATTAGCAATAATATGTTGTACAGTGTCAGCACAGCGTCCGTTTCGGCCAATAGCAGTTTCACCTCAAATATCAGGTCAAATAGTTAAAATAATTAGTCAAACGAATGATGTGGGAATTGATGGATCATATAAATGGAGGTAAGTAAATGTTTAGAACAAGTTCTGCATTTAATTGTTTTTAAGATTACTCCGGTCAATCTAGACATTCGAAGATACATTAATTTACATCCAGCTGAAAGTGACTAAAATTGTTTCAAACATAATTAAAAATAACATTTTAAAATTCCTCATCCTTCTGGTACGTGGAAAAAAAATGACTCGAAGTCAAAGGTCAAAAAATGGGCGCTCTTTAGAGCACGTTCAGAATTATTTTCTAATAAAAATTTTAATTTATCATGATCCGATTGCACCAATAAAATTTTTAATTTTTTAAGTAGTAAGATTTCATTTTTTAAAGCCAACAGTGTTAAGCCTTATAGAAACCAGAAAGAAATACCTGGAATATTATACATATATAACAATTTGCAGTTAATACTTGGAATATAGCACGTATATAACTTTTTGCAGTTATTTTAAACTCTTTCCGATTTTTGGACTAAAAAAAGACGGTCTATGAATAGATTTATTTTTTATAATATTCTTGTACCGTGCTATCTTATACCTTGCTAGCAACAAACGTTTTCTTTTTGCATGTTCTCTCTTTTTTGGTAATTTCATTTGTTAGTTTACGTTCTTTTTTTTATTTATTTAATCAAATTATTTATATGGATGTTATATTAGGTTTAACTGGATTTTTAAACACTAAAGAAGCAGAAAATACCATAGCCGTAACTTATAATATGCGGTGGTGCCAGCATTATCACTTACTAAGTTTAACTAAGTTGCAACCCGAACAAAAGTCAAGCTTGGCTTTACTTTTAAGTCGACTTAACAAAGTCAAGTTTATTCATAAAATGGTGCAATTAGGCCCATAAAGTTCATTTAGGAGAGACCAAAAATATCCAAAATAATTAAACGCGTACAAAGTGGTTTTATACATCTTGTTTATACCAAAATGTATTTCCTTTTCTCAATTTTTCGTTATTCCATAAAATATCGTATAATAATTTAATATGTGTTTGGTGTTTTTCATAAAAACAGTAAGCAACTACAAAACCATATGTTTGGCTTATTTATAAAGCAATAAATAATACACATAATTATGGGAGAAAAAAGATAATAAACGAATTTATTACAAAAAAACTCCCAGCAAAACACAAATGAACAAAAATCAAGAATGAATGATATGAAAATTCGAAACACTTTCATCATCGCTACTAAATTCTGATGAATTTGAGTCGTTTACATTAATAATAACAAAGAATAATCTGAAGAGTCCAAATAGCGATCCCTTTCCCAGGCTGCTTGAATAAGATTATTGGTATGGCGGCAGTAATGGGTCCATTTGTCAGGGGTTACCTATAGGAAAATAAAAAAACATTAAAGGAAAGGCATATGGTTAATTTAAAAACATTACTTTTTCGAGTGCTTCATTCCATAAGCTTGAAACCGCATTGGCAGTAACTGGATTAATTGACTGAACATAATGTTATTGAATCATAGTACCTCTTGTACTCCGACCATACCATTTCTTTGGGATTAAACTGGCAATGATAAGGTGGAAGCCTCAGTACTCGGTGACCATATTGTAATGCTAGTTCGTCAAGTCTAAAGAAGCAAAAAGCATATTTTTTTTAGTAATGTATTCTATTAAAAATATAAGTTACTGCTTACACATATTTTTTTTTCTGGTAAAGACTTTTTAACTATATTCCATCAATCTATTTTCATGGCTGTATCAAGATACTAGATAATTCTATCTTGTAACCATCTCAGAAGTAGTTGCTTAGACCAACTTGAGTTTGGAATCTTCTCTAATAACCTGGGGTGGTAGGATGCGTTATCCATCACGATGAGGGATGGCTCTTCTAAATTTGGGAACATTTATTATTGAAACCACTTTTCGAAATTTTCAGCGTTCATGACGTCATGGTAATCACCGGATTTGGAACCAGATGTAAAAATAAGGCTTGCATTAGAAACAAAACCCGTCTCTAATCCAGCATGCAAAATAATATATCTGACGCCTTCTGAACTTTTCTTCTTGACAGTTTTAATTGAGCCATCTTGCCAACTATTTCTAAAGGCTCCTTTGCTATTTTAACAAAAATATGTATATTTTACATTTTGTATAATTTTAATACAACTTTTCTACAAATCTGTATATCCACGTTTCGTCCAAAAACACAGGTTTTAAAGCAATACTGGCGGTAAAATTATCGAGGTATGACCTTAAAAAACGAACCCTTTTTTCAATGACATATGGCTGTTCTATTAAATATGTTCTGTTGGATATAGAATCTTTTCGCCATTTAAACTGCAGTGCTTTTAATCCTCTACATAGGGACGCTTTTGAAATTTCCACACAATCAAGATTCTGCAAATTTGTTTCGAGTGAAACTAATGTAACATGTTCCCCTGTAAAAAAAATATGTATACATTTTTTACATTTATTTAATAAAATAAAGTTTATTTTAAATACGGAGGAGAAACACAACAATCAGCTAAACATTGACAGTTGCAGAACAAACAGCAAAGCGTTTTTAAACATTTCGTTTTAATTCGTTCCATCAGAACTTCTCATTAAGTCATTTCACGTTCAGCGCATAAATTCAGCGTACTTTTAATCGATGGAATAAAGAACTTGCCCTTTTATTGTAGCTTTAAAAAATCAGCTGCTGAACGGCAGCCATTTTGATTTTAAGAAACGACCAACCTTTTTGACGTCATTAATTTGTTTCAGTCTGTTTTTGACCTTTTTAATTTGTTAAAAAAGGTAAGGCAATTGATGACGAAAGTACAAACATTCGTAAAATGAAGTATATGCTTTATCTTCGATATTACTTTCTTTTTTCTTTTAAAAGTATATGATGCCAATATTTTATTAAAATTTTAATTTAAATAATTCCTTTTTAAAGGTCATTTCCATATACTACCAAAATTTTATACGAATGGGACTTAAGATGATTACATAAATAGAAGTTCAATCGACTCATGTCCAGGGATCGAGCTGACAAACCCTGGGACCACACGACTGCTATAATTGACGACAAACGCGCCGACACCAAAAAATAGTGGTTTCCCAGTCATGCACGAACCACATGTTTGATCTTAGTTGTAAAGCGAAAATTTCTAACAAACCAAGTATTTTTGTACCCATAAATTTCCTACGGAAGTCACCATTTGGCCAAAGTAACCAAAAACATGGTCCAATAGGACAAACACTAATGATTCCCACCATATATTCGGAGAAATCTATGTGTTGGTCATTGTAAAAAGTGCAATTTTCTAAAAACTGTTTTAAGCACATTCTTTTATCTGTAGTATTGATTCCTTCAAGTCAGGCGTTGTTGTAGGTCTCCCAGGCCTTTTAGGTGTCAAACTGCCAGGGTGTTCGCAAAAAAAGATTTTTTTTTGATTGCCGAAAATTTGACATGCCAAATGTGTTCCGATTAAAAAAAAATCATTCATAACATTATATCTCAAATTTGGGATATTAATCGACGGGTCCAAGCATTTCAAAAAAAACTTTTTATTTTGTTAAATTTATTCCAAGTTAAAGACTCGCTCTATATAATAAACTAGTGTTTTGTGTAAAAATAGTATTTAAGTACTCTTTATTTTATAGTTTTGAGGCGGATAATGGTATAGCTGCACAGGAATCAGGACAATTAAAAAATGCAGGTTCTCAAGATCCCATAGAAGAAGCTCAAGGATCATTTCAATATACAGCACCTGATGGAACACCAATACAATTACAGTACATTGCAAATGAAGGTGGCTTTCAACCAAAAGGTAGGTTAAACTTACCTATATAAAAAAAAGAAAAACTATTAAAAGATGTTTTTCGTTTGAATTGCAGTCTCATAGAGAGTTTACGTATTTAAACTAATTTCTAAACCAGGCCAAGGCTCTTAGGGCTTACTTATTGGGAGCATTATTTCTTTTTTTAAAATAAAAAAATAAAAATAAAATGCTTTTATTGTCATTAATATTCCAAAAGAACATAGAGAACGTTATCGTACATAGGAAACAGATACAAATAATTGTTTAAAAAATCCTAAATTAAAATTAAAAAAACCTAATCCTAGATACAAAAAATGGAACAAAAAATAATTTACAACAAACAAAAATATATAAACATGTTCACAGGAATACTAATCTTTAATCGACAAACAAAACAGGACGACAAACAAGTCCAAATAGAAAAAACAATAATCAATAATGGTTTGGTATCATGAATTTAAAAAGTCATACCAGAAGGACAAGAACGACCAGGCAGGAACGAATATCATATGTATTCGTCTACCTAGTAATACTCTTTTTTAATTAAATAATTTTTAAGACTCATTTTAAAAGTGGTAATGCTTCTTATCCCTCTGATATCCGCTGGAAGGGCATTAAAGATCTTAATGCAACTCATCATCGCACCCTTACCGAACAAAGCAGTACTATGAGACAGAATGACAAGGTCATCCCCGCCTCTAGTTCGCATGTGATTACTTAAGTCAGAAATTGTCTTAAAATACTGAGGATTATTTTTGGCGAACAAGGCACAATAAAAAATAAACAGTGACGGAACCGTGAGTATGTTTATTTCTCTAAATCTCCCCGACAGGATTCGTTAAAACCCATTCTTAACATAGCTCTGACTGCTCTTTTCTGAGTTACAAACACTCGAGAAGAATTTGTGACAGACGATCTATATAAAAAATGATACTGTATGAAATAATAGACTGAACACAAGCATAGTAAAAGACTCGCAGAGTATTAATATTTACCTGATCTCGGAGATATCTAACTACATAGATTGCAGAACACATCTTCGAAACTATATAGTTCACCTGTTCATTCTACTACAAATTAGCATCCAGATACCCCCAAGAACTTCACACAATCTATCTGTTGTACATACTTGACCCATTCAGAGTAGTGTACAGTGAGTCAAGCGCATCACCCCTAAATTTAACTAAAACAGTTTTGTCACTATTTAGTAATAGATTATTCACTGAACACCAGTCAGCCATGTTCTGAGCAATTTTCATTGATCTGCGAGAAAGGCAAACGGTACTTGGACCCGCTATTATACAGGAAGTATCATCAGCAAACTGATATAAAGATTGAAGGTTTACAAATTGAATCATATCATTAGAAAAGGTTACGAAGAGAATTGGTCCCAGTATAGAACCCTGAGGGACTCCCATAAAAATATTTTTGATTTGTGAGGTGGCCAAGCCTCCAGAGCTGGAACCCACTGTCACAGCGAATTTTCTGTTGGTTAGATAGGATCTAAAGAGATTATTAGCAGTACCTCGGATGCTAAGCTTTTCCAGCTTAAGTAACAAATTCTCATGATCAATTAAGTCAAAGGCCTTGGTGAGATCGAAATAAGTACCAGCAACGGATCTCTTCTCACTTGTTCAAGAATATAGTGTAATGATTGAAATATGGCTGTAATAGTGGACCTTTTAGGTACAAAACCATGGTGACCTACAAAAAAGAGCGAGTATGTTATAAAATAGTCCAGCAGTCTAACATAAATTAATTTTTCAATAACCTTTGAAAATACTGGAAGTATTGACTGACGCTTATTTTTGCCATCCTCGTTTTCTATTTTTAGATGTTTAATTATTTGTTCTTTTTGTTTCACACGTGCTAACTTATTTCATGTTAAATCAGGTGTTACAGAAAAAAAAACAAAATTTTATGATGTGAAATATATTTTATTTACAACCATATATGTAATATTAACATTACTAACTCTAACGGAACATGCGCTGGAGTTCGGCAACTCTTGCTGCTAGCGTTTGGAACAGGATCCGAAGATAAGATGAACACAAAGCTTAACTCAAGGTGTTAGCATACCGTGCTGATGAGTGAATGACATCCTGTGCCTTAAACAGCTGTCTCCAACGGTGCCTCTGAGATACAGGGCGCCCTCTTAGAGCATTTAGCCTTACTGCGGTAATGCGGGGCTCTGTCGTGGTGGACTATTACTTCCCTAGCTACAAACAGAAAGCGGACAGAACCTCTTTCATAGGAAAATAGTGACAAAGGTGCACAAATAAATATGTGACGCTTCTTGCGTGGCTGCGGCAATGGAAATGAAGTGAGAAAATAACAGGTTATTTGCTCTCATATTTAATCTAGTTTTTGCATATTTACAGTTTTCGTTTTATAACACTTTTTTTTCGGAGCCACTTTTATAAAGACGGGTCAACGTATGGTTTAAACCAGGGTGTCTAACGGCGGTTTGCACCACTAACTCTTAAAAGTTTAGAATAACTAAGTAGCACTTATAATTAAGGTTAACCTTAACGATTAATAGCTTTGCACAAGTTACACTTATTTTTAGTTGGGCAAAAAAACTCTTTTATAAAATATAATCCACGATTATAAGAATAACATACTAGAAAAGACTCCGCTTTAATATGATAAAAATAAAATAACAAAAAAATATACAAATTGTTTCTTAAACATTAAAAAAAAAAATTACAGGCGGTCCTTTTGGATGAAAATATTAAAAAAGGCCTAAACTTTTTAACTTTTGATCTATTGGGCTATATATCATTAAGAAAAAGAAATTAGATTTTTTTATTTTATAAATGTAAATGAACTGAATAAGGGCATAAAATTTGAGATATTTGTTGATTTTTTCTAATGCTTTCTTCCAAGAAAATTTATAATAATCTGTTACACTGATAAAGGGTTAAAATATGAACCCATAATGGTTTTTTCATTCTATCATTGTATTGAATGCTGACTTCGTATTGTCAGCATGTATTTGATTTGTTTACTTGAAAACGGCAAATTTAACAAACAAAATGCACTGGACAAAAAAGTGTCTATATAAGTAAAGTTTTCAGAATGCATTTCCTTAATTGCAGATTTTCAACCTTAAAAAAAATATTAGGTCATTATTTAAAATAATTATTTTAAATAAATTTTAAAAATTCACAAACACAGGACAAATAAGTTAACGCTTTTACCATCAAAACAATAAAACTTTCCATTTTTGAGGTTATAAAATTACAAAAGTATTACTTAAGCCAAAGAAATCTTTCGGCTTAACTTAGTTTTAGTTTTAAGTGACAGTAAACCGTTAAGTGTCTTTTGTTCAAACGAAATCTTACACTTAAGTATCACTTAAAGTAAAGGTTGATCTAAGTCTCGCTGATGCAAACCGCTGTTAAAAACCGGAGTTATATCATTGCTGATAGGTTATATAATAAAATGTCATAAGTAATATCCTGTTTTTAGTTAATAATGTATTATTAATCACTTATTTGACATCACCATTAATTTTGAAAAAATCAGTTTGATTTAATTTATTTTATTGAATTCTTTTCAAAAACTTATTTATTTATATTTTACACATCAACTTGGTAACTTATTTGTTTCTGTAATAAACAAGTAATTTTTTATTAACCGCGAATTTGGTGGCATGGGTCAACGTGTTATCCTTAAAATTCGGATATCAAACCCCGAAAGAAACATACATTTTTTTCTCTATCTTTTCTACTTTTCTTCTTAAAATATTTTTTTTGGACATATTTTCTAAGGGAGTAGTTAAACCTCCGTTAATCTTACGGATTGATACGATATTGTGAACGTGGCTCTTGTATTAAAAACTTTACATCGAGTTAAAATATTTTCAGTCATTTTTAAGTTGTGGCAGTGTAATACTTATGGTAACTAAACTTTTAAAAGGTGCTATATTTACACTCGTCAGATTTTAATTTTTTGTTTTTAGGAGCACATTTACCAGTAGCTCCACCGATTCCTGCTGAAATCTTAAAGGCTTTGGAGTGGAATGCAGCACATCCTGAAGAAGACGATGGCAACACCAGACCCGGTGCTGGATTTAGAGGATAAAAAATGGCTTCAAAAATATGTAAATTAAAAAATGATTACGGCAGCTGACAATGCTTGACTTTAAACTAAAAGTTTTTTGCTCATATAAAGTGATGGTTTGTTGAATAATACTATTAAATTATGTATTTATTATTATATATTTATTACATATACGACTTCGCAAAAATGTTTCATGCTTCAAATAAAGATTTGTTTTATATCTTTGTATTTTATTTATGTGTAGTTATCGTTATATTTAACTTTAAACAAAGAGATATATTTTACAACTTAAATAAAACACAGCTTTATTAGTAGGTATAGATGATATGTTCTGAGCTCTTCCTCCACTAGAGGAGATTTATATCTTAAGATCTTTGACGTCACGCAAAATTAAAAAATTAGGAAACGTAGGCTGGGTCAATTTTAGGGTACCGCGCATGCCCAAAATTATGACAGCTGTCACTTGTCAAATGTCACCTGTTACCCATCATATGTCAAAAACCAGGTGTTCTGGAAATTAGGTGTTGCACGTGGGACACTAGGGCTAGGATCTTAAATTAATGTATGCGGACGCTGTTACTGCTACTTAAGCGGTTTAAAAGTTATCGACTAAAATCGAAATTAACCCGTGATAATGGGGAAGTGGAGGGTGGTTTAATTATTATATAATTTGTAGTCCCGTCATATTTATTGAATGATGAAAACCACATAACGATGTCTTAAGCCATTAGGGCGTAACATCAGTTTAAATTTGAGCCGAAAGACGTCAATTAGCGATGAGAGCGGCATGTATTTGAATTGGGGGAACGAAATAGAATCAAGAGAATAGTTGCCGACATTTAACCAACAACTTCAAGGTCAAAGAATAATTATACACGCCAAACAGACCGATAACTAGGTTTTTAGTATGTACAGTATATAAAGGGTTATCCAACGAGGACTAGACAGGCCGCTTTTTTAACTCTACCTGTACTTTTATAAAAAAAATTGAAATAGCCATCATATATAATTTTTCCCTCCGAATTCGAAAATGATTAATGTAAAATAACTGAACATTAAATAAAACTGCTAGGGGTCATTTTGATATATTTTTTAAATGGTATGCCATATTTTTTATGTGATTATCCAATTCCTCGTATATCTTTTGATCTAAAATGATATTTTTTTAATTTAAAATGGTCCATTTTCTGCACGTTTAAATTGAAAAAATTTTAGTCTATCGTGTCATTAACACCTGAAATATTGATGCGGATACCTGTTCACTCTTTAACGGTAGTGTCATTCAGAAAACTAAAAAAATAAAGTTTAAAAGTTGTTTATATTTTTTATGAATTAGGAACAAGTAATGTTGAAAAATAAAATATTGATTAGAAGACCGTCTACACATTGTAAAATTATATTACAAAAGCGGAGAAATTGCTAGAGAATCGCAAATAAAATTTTTCGAGAGTTTCCAGAGACACATTTCCGTGGATACAATTCTGAGAATTAAGACTCTATTTGAAGAAACATTGAAAGATAGGCAAAGAAATATAAGAAGACAAAACATAAGAAATCGAGCAATTGTTCAATATTTTAGGATTAATCCGATGAGTTCTATTCCGCAGGCAGTACGAGAAGTAAGGTATGGTCTAGAGCTCCGAAGGGTCAGTTATGGAACAGTTCAAAGAACTCTGAAAAAATTAGGTATCAAACTATATTGTATCCTTCCCGTTCAGTTTTTAACTCAAGAACAAAAGGAACTTCGTTTTCGATTTGTTGCTTCGATGTTGATGAGAGAGCAAGACGAGGACAACAATTTATACAATACAATATTATGAACTGATGAAGCGTCATTCACAACATCAGGAATATACAACCGGAGAAATACAAATTACTAGGCAGCAGCTAACCCTCATAAATATAAAATGATAAAGTTTTTAGGTAGGAGCTCGCTTAATGTTAGGTGTGGGATGTTAGGAAATCAAATTATTGCACCGCTGTTTTATCGTGGCTCTTTAACAGGCCAAAGATACCTTTAGTTTCGATATCGAGGACCTCTTGGAAGGATTGCCCTTGCAAATCTACAATAGTATTATTTGGCAGCAGGATGGCGCTAGACCTCATGCCGTTCAAGAAGTAGTAGTATATTTGAATGGGCGTTACAACGAGTGGATTGGCCGTAACGGAACACTTCATTGGCCACCCAATAGCCCAGATATCACACCAATGAATACATTTTTATGGGGCCATTTTAAAAACGTAGTTTATCAACGGCCCAATAGATATATCGATGAGCTACAGCAAAAAATTGTGAATGAAATTGACAGGCTTAACCAGAATTACAATGTTATAAGGGACTCTCTGGAAAGACTAAAAAGGGGGCATCGGTCCCGTTTCGAAAACAACGGAGGACATATCGAACATTTATATTATTAAGATGTCTGGTGTTCTTAAGTTTAATTTATAGTTTTTTCTTATGGGGTATATGTTTTATATGTTATATTGTTTTTATATTTGTTTTGTATCTATTATACAAATAGAGTCTTAATTCTTAGAATTGTACATACAATAGATGTATTACAATGTGTAGACGGTATTCTAGTAAATATTTCATTTTTTAACGTTATTTGTTCCTAATTCGTGAAAAATATAAACAACTTTTAATTTTTTTTTGTTAGTTGTCTGAATGACACTACCGTTAAAGAGTGAGCAGGTATCCGTATCAATATTTCAGATGTTAATGACACAGTAATTTAAACGTGCAGAAATGGACCATTTTAAATTAAAAAAATATCATTTTAAATCAAAAGATATACGAAGAAATATAAAAAAATATTAAAATGACCCCTAGCAGTTTTCTTTGATGTTCAATTATTTTATATTAATCTGTTTCGGAGGGAAAAATTATATTTTATGGCTATTTCACTTTTTTTTTATAAAAGTACAGGTGGAGTAAAAAAAGCGATCTGTCTATTCCTCGTTGGATAACCCTGTACACTATTATATTCCATATAAATGGTACTTAACGGTATTATACACGTCATTCATATTATATTTTTTTATGGTATCAAATTATACAAATATGTTATAAACGTATTTACTGTAACAAGCCTTTGATTTATCAGCGTTCTGTTATTCAAGTCAACAAAACCGCAGGCTTCAGATGAAAAATGGGTAAAAGCAGTAATTTTTGCAGTTAATAGTGGACTAATATTTTACATAAGAATAAATAATAGTAATTATAGTGGTTTAAAATTATTATAGAACAATCTAGAACAAAAGTTTACACATCGTTATACCGTTGGTTTGAAATGTGAGAATACTTAAGCTAACTGAAGATTGGAAAATAGACTCGCACCGTAAGTCCAACAACATACTTGAGACCAAGTCTACAGACAGTTAATAATGTCATCACTTGAGATATTAACCTTTAAACGTCTAGCGGTTGGTCAATATAATTTAACAACAAACAGCAGTGAAAGCAGTTGTCGACGTTTCGCTAACGATTTCATGGTCAGAGATTTAAAAATATGATCAATCGTGACGTGCACGCATGTCGATTGAAGAGAGTACTCAACGTTTCAATTGCGGTCTATCATCAGACACATATTATCTGTGTTACACATAGGTTTAAAAATTGATCCACTTCGGCTGGAGCGCTTCGGAAGCTATCGACTAAAATCGGAATTAAACTCTCTCGCTACTCAAGAAGCATTGGTTAACCCAGCGTAATTTTAATAATAAACACTTCTTATAATATAAACACTTTGTATAATATATAATCAGTTTAAACGGAATGATATTGTTATTAATCTATTATCTATCTATAACTATTCCACCTCAGTTTTTTTATACTATCCTCTTTAAATTGCCCTACTGATGATATAAATGCATGTTGCTATGGCGCCACCTGGTGCCATATTTTTTAAACCGAAATTGTTGAATCAATTGCAAGGAATTGTTATTTTTTAACCGGACAATTTTTTTCCATATTCTTTATTGCAATACAAATAAGAAAGGTCTTATGACTTTTTAAGATGAAGTTTATATTTTTGGAGATATAGATTTTTAAAAGTTTATCGAGATTTGAATTTTTTTTTGTTATAGATTTTTTGATTGTTTATTAAGCGCGCTCACAAGTATGCGTCCCTTAGCTTTAAGTATCGCCGTCTCTCTGACTCATACGCTGCATCGGTCCCTCTGTGTCCTGAATCATTATCCTTTAACTTAAAAACTGGTAACTTTATTAAAGTTGTTAAGGAGATCAATGTTATTAATAATTTAATTATCTACAATGCGTTTTCACAAGTTTTTCCTGAAATCAATTTTACAAAAGTTATTGGAAGTTCTAGTTGTAAGCGCGCGTAATAAACAATAAAAAAACCTGTATAAACAACTTTTTTTTCAAATCTCAATTAACGACACTCTTAAGTTTTGTATAAAGAATAAAAAATATGTTTTATTTTTTTTCTAATATATATTTTTCAGTACCCAAATTTAAAGTTTTTCGAACTTAATTTAAAATGAATTGAATTAAAAATTCAGATCTCCAAAAATATTAACTTTATCGTAAAAAATCATGGGATCTTTTTTATTTGTATTTTAATAAAGAATATAAAAAAAAATGTCCGGTTAAAAAATAAAAATTTCCTGCAACCGAAATTGTTTAAACAATTTCGGTTTAGAAAATATGGCACCAGGTGGCACCATGGCAACATGCATTTATATCATCAGTTGGACAATCTGAAGAAGATCGTATAAAAAAAATGAGGTGGAATAGTTTTCGGTACTCATGCGCCGATTTATTTCAGACTAATAAAGTAATAGATAATTTAATAAAATCGGGACATAATAATTAAAAGGTTAAGAAGAAAGAAAACGAAAGTTCTCTAGTCTTAATATTCTAGAGATAAAGAAGCAGACCACTGGCTTCTCCAGTTGGAGTAGGTTCAGGCTCTATACCCAAAGACCATAAACGAAACGTCACATTATATAAAAAAAATGCGTCGACCCAACAAGGATTTTCGAATAAACGTCCTTTTTATGTTTTTTTTTTACGAAAACTGCTGGTCTGTTACCAATCTGAAGGAATTTTTGACATTTTATGAGGAACAAAAGCAACTGTTAAATAAAAAAATAATAGCCCAGTCTGTAGGTAAAAATAAGGGCTGTTTATGACGTTAATTTGTAACAGGCTGAAAGGTGTTAGAAGTTGTAGAGGGTGATTACCTGAATATGACTATATAGTCTTAGACCCGAAAAAGTCTGCAGGGAGGGGGTGTAGGGTTAAAAGAGCTAACAACGACGTTTTCGCTTCTGCAAGCGCCATTGTTAATTTTAGAGGAATACGTTCAAAATGTTTTTTTTAGGTATTAAAAAAACTTATAATTGGAGCCCGGCTAAAATTGATTTAGTCCATTTGTTTATGAAAAAATGTAAAAAAAACCGTTAAAAATAGCCATTTTTTGAAATGTTGATAATTATTGCAAAAATATTTTTTTATCCATTTTCCATCCATTGCAAAGCATAGGTTTTTTAATTCCTAATTAAATATCGGATAATTTTTTGCTAAGATAATTGAGTTTTACTGATTTTAGAGCCCTAATCTAGTAGGCTATATCTTTTTTGTTTATGAATAATTTAGGTATTACAAACTGTCCTTTTGCTTTTTCAAGACTTATTTTTTACTAATTTAGATTAACGAAATAACAAAAATAATATTAAGTCCTTTGTTTTGAGCCTTGAAAAAAGGTTCTTTTTTGTTAATAAACAATTGGAGCTGGAGCGCCCCCTGCATAAGTTAAGAATTTTAAACCAAGAAATATGGAAAGCTGGCTTCAAAACAAATATTTTTGAATAAAAAATAAGTTATTTTAGGTATTTAAATTCCAAATTACTTAAAATTTGCAATAAACATTCAAAAATAAGTTTTAATTTTTTTTCAGAATCATACCTTAAAAATCATAAAAATTCGATTATTTGGTTATAACTCGAAAAATATTGCATTCAGATAAAAAAATTAAAGTACCTAAATAAGGGGTCTTGAAAAAATAGATAGTTAATGTCCTATGAAGTTTTGTGTATCGTTAATAGTTTTTAAGATATTGACGCTTTACATTAAAAAAAATCGTTAATATCTGAAATTATGCCTTTTCTTAATTATTTGCTATTTGACCCCCAATTTTTAATTCAGATTTGTGTTCAGCGGAAAAAAATACTCCAGAAAATCCTATACATACACCCAGCACACACCACGTTTTTTGTGGGCCTGTGTAATCAATTAAACTTAATTTTATTTATATTTAAATTTTTTATTTGAAACCCTATTAGACGACTTATCAATTAATAAATCATTAGGCACTTTAGAAATCGAAAAGCTAGATTGGTGTTCATGAATCCTCCAATTAAAATGGTATTGGCGAAAGATGAATTAATATATCTGAAACTAAAACTGAAATTTTAGCTTTAGATTTATTAATTGATATGTCGTCTAATAGGGTTTCAGATAAAAAATTTAAATATAAATAAAATTAAGTTTAATTGATTACACAGGCCCACAAAAAAAGTGGTGTGAGCTGGGTGTGGTATAGGATTTTCTGAAGTATTTTTTTCGGCTAAACACAAATCTGAAGTAAAAATTGAAGGTTAAACAGAAAATAATCAAGAGAAGGCATAATATCAGATATAAACATTTTTTTAAATGTAAAGCGTCAATATCTTAAAAACCATTAACGATACACAAAACTTTATAGGACATAAACGATATGTATTTTAACAGGACCTTTTAATTTTAATAATATATATTTTTTATATTAATGCAATATTTTTAAATATAATCAAATAACCGAATTTTTATGATTTTTTTAAGGTATGATTCTGGAAAAAATTGAAAATTGTTATTTTTTTATTTTTAAATGTTTATTGAAAATTTTAAGTAATTTAGTATGTATTAAATAAATAAAATAACTTCTTTTTTTAACAAAAATATTTGTTTTAAAGCCAGCTTTCCATATTTCTTGGTTTAAAATTCTTAACTTATGCAGGAGGCGCTCCGGCTTCAATTGTTTATTAACAAAAAAGTACCCTTTTTCAAGGCTCAAAACAAAGGACCTAATATTATTTTTGTTATTTCGTTGATCTAAATTAGTAAAATATAAGTCTTGAAAAAGCAAAAGACAGTTTTTAATACCTAAAATATGTATAAATAAAAAGGATATAGCCTACTAGATTAGGGCTCTAAAATCAGTAAAACTCAATTATCTTAGCAAACAATTATCCGATCAAGATTAAGAACCTCTCATTTAATTAAGAACTAAAAAACCTATGTTTTGCAATGACAGAAATGGATAAAAAATATTTTTGCAATAATTATCAACATTTTAAAAAATGGCTCTTTTTAACGGTTTTTTTGCATTTTTTCATTAACAAATGGACCAAATCAATTTTAGTCGCGCTTAATTTATTATAGTGATTTAATTTTAGAATGTTATTACTTAAAACTTGTACTAATTTTATTTTGCAACTTTTTATTATTACTATTACGGCTTAATAAAAAATAAAATTACCGGAAAAAAATGAATAGCTTAACAAATTTTTAAATTAAAAATATTACTGGCTGAAATACCAATTTCATTATTTTGCTAAATTTCAATTCTTATAAACTAATACATACAAAAATTTGTTTACACAAAAATACACCTTATATTTACAAACATAGACAAAAATATAATTTAAACACACACAGGACTGCGAAGTATGCCGGATATGTAGATTACTATGCTCCAAAGTAAGCTATTCGAATTTGTCAAAAAAAAAAAAATGATTTTTTAAACATAGCTACTTCATTTTTAATAATAGAAAGTATTTTAAAAATGATTTTGTAGGGTTTTTCAAGAGCTACAAGGCTATCTGAATTAAATTCCTTTAGATCCCTTAGTTCAGAAATGGAAAGTGTTTAACAGCTTCGAATAAGGTGGTACTCGCTCGTAAATAGAGGCTTTACACGGCCATACCTCGCCAAATATCTTATGTACAGAAAATTTAAGCAAAGAAAATTCTTTGTAATAAAAAAATCCGGTACTTCAGCATTTTTTTTGTATCTCCGGTATTTTTAGAGTTATTAAAAAAAAACGTTTTTTTTTTACTAAATTGCGGAAAATCGTTTTTCACTTTTAAGTTCCACTTTTTCTAAAATTAAGCATTTTAAATTAGTCAAATTTTTAGAAATTATTAGGAAAGCATATATGAAAAGAATCGCAAAAGGGCATAGATCAATTATCAATTGGATGGGTAGCTAGGGGATTGTTCCACATATTTTTTTTGTAGAAAAATGTAGCTATCGACCCTATTTTTATCATAACTTGAATAATTTTAATGCTAGAGATTTTTTTAAAATAAGGTTTAATTATATACTTTAATAAGACTTTCTAAGTTTTCCTTGAAAAATGCCAAGTTTTTCCGCTATTTGACCTTGATTCTTATAAATTTAGCATTTGACGAACAAAAGCTAGACATAGAGTTTTTTTCAGTTTTTTATTAGCTACAATTTGGCTCTTTACAGTTTTTTTTATTAAAATGCATATTTTTAGAGTTATTTGCGAAAAACCCACTAAAATAATTGATTTTTTTCGTCGAAAAACTGTTACTTTCAATCGCATATAACTTAAAAAATACTAGTTTTATGAAAAAAACGATGGCACATTTTTTATTTAAAATAACTTTTTCCATCACTTAGTTAAAATGTAATAAAAAATTTCCACCCCCATGATGGGGTGGTAACCACCCCTAGGATAAAAGCGTCCCTCGGCATGATATACACTTTAATGCTTGGGCTATTACTTACCTTATGTAAAAATTTCAGGTAAATCCTAATGGACGAGAAAATTCTGAGCCAAAATGCTTTATTTCCTGTACTATAAAAATAATGATGAATTTTTTTAAAATAAGTACTTGTAAGCAGTAGCACCTACAAACTTCTTTTTTTTAATGTATTGTTTTTTTATTGTAACCAGCTGTGTGTTAAGGGACCATTTTTGTGTATTTACATAGAATTTATATTAAAATATTGTTTTTTACTCGATTAAAAAACGCCAGTCAAAACTTATATTATTTGTAGGTAGCGTTCTTATCATATTTGTAACTACCTATTTATTATCTTTTTCCTTTTGTGAGTGTTAAACTTAAAGCTATTGTTTTTTCATAATATGGTTTTCCTAATTAGTACCTGCGTTTTTCCGTTTTGGTAATACCATCTATTCTATTTACTTATCTAGACTTAGACTTAAATATGGTGATATGAGCGTGAAATATTAAATTGAAAAATATATTAGCAATTTAAATATATTATTTAATTTTTAACACCTTTTTATTTCTTAAACTATTTAATTTAAGATACTTTTAAATAATTAAAAATTATTTTGTCTATTTTAAAATCCATACCATATATTTTTTTATTAACTAAAAAACTCCAGCATCAAATATAAAATATCAAATATCAAAAATCGCTTACTTGCTTTGCTCTCTTACCAAATTACTTTTAAATTGAAAATAAAAATAAATGATTTAAATTTGCAATTAAGTTTTAAGCTAAGGAGCTGTAATCTGCATATTAATAAAAAACTATGACAAAAAAATAAATAGATTGTGGTGTGTAGCATATGACTTATGACCTAATCTAATAATCTTTTTTTGTCTTTTAGTATTTTAAATTTAAATTTGTACAAATATGCAAAGTAGCTATTTAGCCTTTTAATTTAAATAATAGACTACCCATATTTTTATTAAAAAGGAATAATTTTTAAAGTTTAAAAGGTTAATGAAATAACCATTATAGGTTTAAAAAAATACCTTTGTAGTCATATATCTTTTAATTGGTTTCATAAAACTATATGAGAAATGGTGTCATGAGTTAGGATGACAGATGACGGACATCAAGTCAACATCGCTTATTGTTTCTTATAATAAAAATATTCATTAAATGATTTAAATGGCAAAGCGTGACTTCAGATATAAACGGTTAATGAATTTTATGCTTATTAATTTTTTTTAAGGATCATATTTATAAATATTGAAAATAAACAAAACGTATTAGTTGTATTTAGCTATTTTATCCCACAGTAAAACATATTTAAATTTTTTGACCTTTTATTTTTTCAAGATACACATTTAATTAAGTTTATTAATTTGGACATCAAGACAAAACTAAAGACTTGCTTTGTATGCTATATGTGTGGGATGCTTTACGTATTTCATTAAAATTTCGAAGCTTTCAAAACAATGAAAAGCTCTGCATACAGTCAAGATGGCGTAGCGGGCGGCCTAACGTGTTTTGTTCTTGTTAGGAATCATCATGGACGGAGAGCTGGAGCCGAAAAATCATCGTCATCAGTAATATGAAGTTTCTCCCGTAAAAAATGTTTATTTAGTATTGTTAATTATGTTCCCGCGCGGGCTGACAGCTAGGTGGATTCAAAAGGGGTGGCGGATAAGGGTAAAGAAGGTAAAAATTTGGGCAAAAAATCGTCATCGATAATATAACAGCAATTTTGACAACTTAAAGTTGTTGGGCAATTTTAGGTTTATAGGTCCTAAACGTCCTACGTTTTAAATTACAGGGTGGTAAAATTTTCAAAAATAAATCATTTATTATTAATATCAGTAATACCACTAAAGATATTTTAATAAAATTTGGCATACATGTACTATGTATCAAGAGGCTTGTTTTAGTGTACTACATTTTTTTAATTTTCACCAGGGGCGTTCGTGCGGAATTTGACCTTCCTATTTTGGCAGGTATTAATGGTACGTAAATAATTTCTCTTAAAATAAAAATTTTTGTTGTAATCCCCAATCATGTATAAACAAAGTTGATCACTTGATTTTTTTCAATCTGATGCACGGTTTTCGCTTAAAAAAATAAAAACCATTTTTCTGCATGATCATAAATCATAACTATATAGGTAAACAATGTCACCATGCAAAGAAATATCTAAATTTAATTTTTCTATGTGAAAACCGTGCGTCGGACTAAAAAAATCATGAGATCAAAAGTGTTCATAATTTTTTTAGTTCGACGCACAGTTTACACCTAAAAAAATAAAATCTAGATATTTCTATGCATGGTGATATTGTTTACCTATATTGTTATGATTTATGTTCATGCAGAAAAATGGTTTTTATTTTTTTAAGCAAAAACCGTGCATTGGATTGAAAAAAATCAACTTTGCTTATAAATGATTGGGAATTTCACAAATATTTTTTATTTTAAGTGAAATCTGTGACGTACCATTAATATCTGCCAAAATAGGCAGGTCAAATTCCGTACAAACGCCACTGGTGAAAATAAAAAAATGTAGTACACTAAAAAAAGCCTCTTGATACATAGTACATGTATGGCAAATTTTATTAAAATATCTATAGTGTTATTACTAATATTAATAATAAATTATTTATTTTTGAAAATTTTATCACCTTGTATTTTAAAACTTAGGATGTTTAGGGCATAGGTTCATATGAAGTTTTATTCTTAAAATGGACCTAAAAGTTGCCCGACAACTTTAAGTTGTCAAAATGCCTGACGTATTATTGATGACGATTTTTTGCCTAAATTTTTACCCTCTTTATCCTTATCCGCCACCCCTTTGGTATCTACTTAGCTGTCAGCCCGCGCGGGAACCTAATTAACAATACTAAATGAACATGTTTTACGGGAGAAACTCCATATTACTGATAACGATGACTTTTCGGCTCCAGCTCTTCGTCTGTCACAGCGGCTGAAGTTCCGTAGGAATTGAATCCGAGAAATAGAGAACACCTTGGTGGTTCCAAATCATGCGCTTTTAGTGGATCATTTTCACTCGTAACCTATTTATAGTGTTTTATAAGATTTGGCTTATGTAATTTTCATCACTAGATATAAAACATTTATATTGAATGAAAATATTTTGTAAACCTGTCGCTTTAAAATGTCATGCGCAAAAGTTAAAAACTAGGTCTGGCCTCGAAAACTGCACATTTCAAATATTAAAAATTCATCATTATGTATATCAAATTCTTAAAAATTTTAATTGTTATTTGAAAATGGTAATAAAATGTGATATTTTTCTCAAAGTTAATATTTTTTAAAAGGCAAAACAGTCCACAGAAAGTATTTTATTTAATATAATCTAAATTATGGAATAAGAAACAGAAATGGTCAGAAGGTAAAAACCTATTGATTTTAAATAATGGAGATTTTTACTACTTTTGACTTCATGGTAACATAGAAATGTCCATGTTCAATAGTTACGGCTATTAGTAACTGTGTCTGTATCAAAAATTTTGGTACACATTTACTTTTACTTTAAAATTTAAAATCACCCATCAGTGCATCATTCTCGCGAAGGTAGGGACAAACCGCAGCCCGAAAATATGCAGTAAGGTTTTTTGATAAAAAAAAAAGTGTAAAACAATCAAACATATGAAAATATTGCGCCAAATCTTCTACAAAACGCATTTATTGGCGTTTTGTAAAATATATGTTTTTTAACCTGATGAGGTTCCTTCACATTTTGCAAGGGTTGTTTTCGATTTTCTAAACCATACTTATCCCAAGGGATGGATAAGCCGCGGAGAGACCCTATTCTTGGTCAGCAGGATCCGCCGAGTTTAACCCAATTAATTTTTTTCTTTAGTGGTATATGAGAGATTCAGATTATGAAAAACACACCCACGGATGAACTCTTGCAACGTTTTATTAATTTATTTTAAGTAAGAAATAATAAACCAAGTGTAATGTGACGACTACGGTTTTAATGATTATGTTGTTTTTATTAGGTCTTAACTATATTAAACCTTTAAAAAAAAAACAGTTGACATGTAGGAAAATTTACTTACCTAATTTTATGTCTTAAACATATAAATGTAAGTTATCAATTTACTTTTAGTTGCCTTTTATCTTAAAATTCAACAATTTTTGTCAATAGCACAATCAAATTGTCATTCCAAATAGGGCCCAAGTAAGCATGAAATAGGCTATTAAGTTTTATTGTTTTAATTGGTCGATTAGGGCGTTAATAACAGTAATCTGTAGTTTTCCACCAAAATTTTTGTTGGGAGAACTTTTGACAGCCCAAAAACCACCCATTTTTTGGACTTTTTTCAGTTTTTTTGATATATCTCGAAAACTTAAAGTCCCATGGGTTTTTTTATACTGTACTTTCTTAAAGAGCATTAAATTTCATACAATTTTTATTTACTAGAATTCCTTCTAATTCTAACAGCAAGCGAGTTACAGCCGGTCAAAAATTGCCTATTTTTGCCAACATTGAAAAAATCGCCAAATCCATCTATTAACTTCTTCATATTTCTTTATAACCCGTCCAAAGTTTTATAAGAATCATAAAATTAATTATGGTTGAAAATGGTTGACTTTAAAAAGCCCTAGCTTTGGTTTTTAGAGCGAAGGAGTGAAGGAGGGAGGGGCGTAGGTAGGAAGAAGGGGTGACGCACAGTGTTACGATCTTATGGTATGACTGGACAAAAATCATAAGTTTGATAACACCAAATGCAATTCAGAAACAAAAATAAATTGTTATCTACAGCCCGTCGATTATACTTTCTAAGGAGTTTTTAAAGTTTTGGTGCCACGACTAAAAAAAGCTGGGATCTGTCGATTTTTAATTTTAGTTGGGGTTTTTGGCATGATAATTTCATGTATACAGTGTGGCCAAAATACAAGAGCTTACTTATTTTTTTAAAATTGAAAAAAAAGAACACATTAAAATAAGTAAATAAATTTTAATATAAAACTACTTAATATAAACACCAATTCTTAAAATTAGCATTAGCTTGCAAAACATAATAAATAATGAAAAATTAATCATAAATAATATTTTAGGCTAATTATTCTAAATCAGAACTACTTGATTCTTCAATTAAATTTAAGTTACGAAAAATCCAAAGAAATATTTCGGGGAATCCACAGGATTTTTAATAAACACATATTTTTTTAACTAAAAATCAAATTGGGAAAAGTTTTTCTTGGGGTTAAATTTTCTGAGGCTAGCTAAATGGTGATCAGATGTTAACAAAAGCATTCTAGAGCACTTACGGCCATTATTTATTCGAATTTTTCAACATCCTTTGAAAGCTGACCAACTGGTAAGTCAAAAAACTCGATAATATCACCCCCGTGAACTAATACCCTATGAACTGTACTGGGCATATAGTACCAATTATACAATGATAAATATAATGTTCTTGCCTGATTGAATAGAAATTTTAATTAATTTGTATTAAATTTATAGCTAGATGCTATGATGTTTAAAATTAAACAAACATTTTCAATTAATTTACAATTTACTCCTGTGATTTCTGGACTTATTTTTGGGTTATGGAAAAAACGCCTGGCAGTATTTCTATCATTTGTGGGCCCATACCCAGGCTTAGATTTATCAATTATTAGACCCATTTTAAATAAAACTTCACTTTGTATTCTTTTTTTGTTGTTTTCAAATATCTTTTTTCTTCGCCTTTGACTTGCCAACATTTAATTTGTAATGGATATATGTGCAGCAGGCACTCAAAAGACGTATTCAACAATGTAAGCTTGACAAACCAATATATTTGAAAGACTTCCATCAAACATGGTAAATAGCATTTCATATGAGATTTTTACAGAATTACTTTCAGAGATAAGCTTATAAAGTTTTAATGCGTTTATTGATGTGTTAATAATATGTTCCCCATTTCGAACTAAGTCTTTATCTTCTTTCATAAATACAGTAGTTAAGTCAATCATTTTCAACCCTAATCAATTTTATGATTCTTATAATACGCTGAGAGAGTTATAAAGAAATATAAAGGAGGTAATAAAAGGATTTGGCGATTTTTTGCAATGTTGGCAAAAAAAAGTCAATTTTTGAGGGGCTGTAGCTAGTTTGCTCTTAGCATTAAAAGGAACGTTAGTTAATAAAAATTATAGGAAAATTAATGTTCCTTAAAAAAGTATAATATAAAAAAATTGATAGGACTATTATTTTTCGAGATATATCAGAAAAACTGAAAAAAGTCCAAAAAATGTGTGGTTTTTGGGCTGTCAAAAGTTCTCCCACCAAAAATTTTGTTGGGAAGCCACAGATTATTGTTATTAGCACCCTAATTAACTAATTAAAACAATAAAACTAAACAGCCTATTTCATGCTTGCTACAATGTACTATTTAATTGGGCTACAAATAAAAACGCACCAATCAAAGTTTTTATTAGCGTTCATGGTGGCTTATATCTTTATACAGCATCAAAATTGTGTTTTCAATAATATTGTTTTAAAGTCTTTAATCACAAAAATACCTGTAGAAGATAAATTCGATTTTAATATAAATGTACAAGGGTGCAGTAAAAAGGTAAATATTTAATTATTTGGAGAAACTCTCAATCAAATTGTTGATAATGTACCTAATTTAGAACCAAAGGTATTAACTATGTAAATAACGTAAATGGTTTTGAATTTAAAGACAAACATAACATTGATTTGAATATTATAGAGATAGATAGCAGTAAAAACAAATGTGTCGGTAGGATGAATACTTTTTTATACCCTCGCCTGCCGCAGCGATATCTGAAGGAGTGTTAAATACCAATTCTATGGGTACATTGTTTGTCCAGTAAAATTGACAGACTGAAGTTGTTACTAGATAGTGAAAATGTGGATATCGTACGTTAAAAGGAACACTTGTTACAGGCAACATCTATAAATTATTTAAAGATTGAAGGATATATTTTAGTGTTCTAATTTTCAAGGTGAAATCTTAGACATGGTGGCTCATTGATTATGGCAAAAGCTTTTTATATTGTGTGTTTAAGTATGTGGTGGAAAATGTTGCATATAGTGAAACATATACGGCCGAGTGACGAACTCGTTGTTAAAGTTAGCAATGGACTTAACAATGGGTTCAGTTTAACAAAGAGTAAAAAAACTTAACAACGTAGCACATTCTTAAACATTTTATGGTAACAGAATAGAAAAAAAAATTAGTTTAGAATTTTGCTTTAAAAATCAATTAAAAATTTAAACTAAAAAAAAATAACTACTTTGCACAGAATGTGATAAAAATAGGTTTGGCACACTGCCATTTTGTAAATTTTCTGTAAAAACAAGCAGTTCGAGAGATAGCTCAAATAACCAATACTGAAGAACTTCTTTCCATTTGTTTTTTAAAAGGTTTTTTAATATAACTCATGCCTATTACATTTTATTGATAAATTCAGTGATGGAATAGCCACTGCTTTAATTTTTACTTTTAATAAAATTAGATGTTTTTTACTTTCAGCAGAACAAGCATAACTTTTTTCTCCTCAACTACTTACGACATCTGTACTTTTTATTAGAAACGTAGTAACAAATATTGACCTAACATTACCTCAAGAGTAGACAAATTTAAAAAAATACGCCGACTACTTAGCCGGTAAAGCGAGAGAAAAAAGTTATACTCTTATTTTAGGAGTGTATTTCCTCTCGGCATGTTGATTGGTCGACACGGTGTATACCATTCCCCGCCGAATAGTCAGCACGTAGAGCGAGAGAGAAATGTTGTACACTTATTTTTTTTCTCTCTGTTACACACATTATTCGCACGATCAAGTTGCAAGACTGCCTCTAGCAGTATATGCTCGAAGGTTGTCATGAATAATCTAAGTAGCTTTCAAGTGCCGCGCCTTAGGGCATGGTCTGCTCTTAAAAGTTTAACAATAAAACGCTCTTGAGGTACTCTAAACCAGATAAATGCTTAAAAGTAATGAGCTGTTAGTTTAACTGGAGAAAGCATCGATTTGGCATAAGCGTGGCATCATAAACGCACATTCTAAGGTTTTGCCTAGCAATGAATGAAACTCTGTACTCAAACAATAAAATCCTCCAAAACCCGGGAAAATGGTTACTACAGATACTATTTTGTCGTAAAGCGTGGCTGCCAAGTATATTTCTGTTTCATTTACTTGATGGTATATTATGATTAAATTTTACCTAATTTATTACTAAAATTACATCAAAATAAGCTCTACTATTGTATTTTAAATTGTGAATGATATGAGTTATATTTATAACTATAAAGTATGACGCATAAAAGTAATGATGTCAAAATACTATTTTCGCGGCCCGACAACGTGACAACATGCAACAGCGGCTTTTTCGTAGAAGTAGTAATTTCTTCAGCTTCGCTCGACAGATGACACATTCAATATGGCGTTTTAGTCTTAATAGTTTTTTTTTGTTTGGGTAATTTTTGTGACAATTGTATAAATCTCAGTTTTGTGTAAGTACTTTTAATAAATTAAAATGGTAAGGCAGTGTCAAGTTTGTAAAGTGACGGATATGTTTCCTGGATTATCATTTTACAAGTAAGTACAAACTATGCTTGTACCATTCTATCGCCAAAAATACTTTCTCTAGATGTTAGCTCATTGCTTAAAACTCACTCTAGCGTGCGTGTAAAAATTATTACATGTATAGTTGGATCATTTTTAAAATGAAAATTCGGCGCCCTTTGAAAAAAAAGCATAAAAAGTAGCAAAAAAGATTTGGTTTGAACTGCGGCTGCCTTTGCTGTTCATAATGTGCTGCTTTCCGCACGTGTCTGTAATAATAGAGCATATAAAAAGCAAAGGCGCCGACAATAAAGATTAAACCTTTTTGCTACTTTTTATGTAACTTTTTTTATTAAAGGATACCGAATTTTTATTTTAAAAATGATTCAACTATATATGCGCTGTTTCTAAAACCAAGAACATATTATAGCTTTAAACACACTAATAACCTGAGAAATAAGAAGCATTTTTTAGGTTAATTTCGTTAATTTTTTACTTATGTACATACATAAATACACCAATAAACATACAACTATTTTAATTCTTCTGTAAAAAAAACAGTAAGTAATAAAATTCTTGTAACTAAATAGTTCCACTAATATTTATTTAATAAAAACAGCAATTTTCTAGGAAAATAAAGCAAATATGTAATAAGCATGAATTATATTAAAGAACCTGTTATAAAACCAAATTTAAAAAATTCTGCAGTATTAGCCATTTAAGCTATGTATTGTATTACTTCTTTAAAAAATATACAGTGTGTCCCAAATTGGTTGGGAATTTTGGGGAACTTGGAAACCACGATAGATAGAAAATCGGTTAAATGGGGAAAGTCTTGGAACAATTATGTTAGAAGCCAATCCCGTTTACTACATGGTTTTATCTATCCAGGTTTTTGAAAAATTTTTTAAAAACCTAAACATGCATTTTCGAAATCGGCTATATTTTTTTTATAAGTGAAAAATTTTTAAATCTGTAAAAACTTCTTTAAAGCAAGGGTTTTAAGAATCATCATCAACTTTATTTTTTCATATGGACGCCATATTGGATTTTTGCGCAACCAAATTGTGCTTTTTATTCTGATTTCAACAATGAAAATATTTTCATCCTAGGGTTAAAAGTCTCTCTGATACAATCTTTACAGAGGAGGAGATGGATCTCCTAAAAAGGGGCTTAAACACTGCATTAAGTACCCGGTCTCTGAGAGTGATGTTCTTGAGTACGCAGTAGAGTTAGATGTACTTATCGAACAAATTTCCACCGATTACCATAAAAACAAGCCTTACGTAAGACCTACATATTGTTTTACACGAATTTAACAAAAACGTCAAAAAAATCAATCACTCTTTCTCAGACTCACTCCTTAAAACTCTTAAAACCACAACAACTTATGTCTTAACACTCAAGTTAACCTCAATAGATCTTTTTTACCTTTACATAGGCGTCTTATGAACTAAATCACTCGATGATGAAAAAACAATTTACGCTTTAGCACCATTTTTGGGTGATCCAACCTCGTTGTTCTTTGCATATTACATGATTTTCATATTCTTTTCAACCATTTAAAATATAGCCATTCAATTTATTAAAAACAATCTTTTCGACCCAAACATAACAGTTAATTAATTTAAAAGGATTTTTCATTTGTCTGCTGCACTCTGCCTGCCTCCATTCCTGGGGGTGTCAAAGAACCTCACACTCCTCCGCTATGTCCTCCTTATAACCATAATAACCCCCTATCAAACAATGCAACCACTTCCTTTCTAACTCCACTAACATCTCCTTTACTATTTTCCCAACCTTGTGAACTTCTTTGGTAGACCCCAGGGAATGTCAGGAGAATGAGTTGGGGATCTTTAGATATAATTTTTTTCTTTTTCAAAATTTTTTCTTTTTTAAATTTTTCCTTTTTAAAATTTTTCAAACACAAAAAAAATCCAAATTTCACTCTGTAACGTTTTTCAAACAAAACATTTTTTAAATTTTTCATAGTTCATTATAATTTACGTTCCTGTTTAGAAGTAAGAATTTCTCAGTTACATTAAAAGTTTCAAAATAAAATATTTCAATCTGATTTCTTGAACGCGCCCCCCTTTTTTCAAAAATATTTTCACATTTGTCATAATTTACTACAAATTACGATTTCCTAATTATATTAAAGTTATAACAAATAATCATTACTTAAAATTGTTTTTTGATTTCATTTCTCTAACACAGCCTTTAAACATAATAATTTTACAGTTCTTAACAATCACACTCTAAACAACCTCGGAGTAGTACTTCCTTTTCTACACCCTTTAAAATGGTTGTCTATCCTTTTTTATACGTCAGTACAACTGGTTCCTAACCTAACATAATCACATGTTCGTCTTTCCACAAAATGGTATAGTTTTTTTAAATTTCACCCTTTAATAAGGGAAAATGTAACAAATATTAATGTTGTTTGACTTTTATTTTAATTTGTGTAATAATGTGATATTTTATTGAAGTTTTGTTGGCTCAAATTTGCTGCGGCTCCTGCTTGACGACGAGTAAGTTTTGAACTTTTCTTTTCTTTTGCTTTTTCTTTTTCATACCAAGTCTACTATATTCATCACTTCACATTGATTTACTATATTTAATGTTTAATTTCACGCAAAATAAATTTTAAAATATAAAAAATCAAAAAAATTCACTAAAATACAGTTTTTTTGAAAATTTCCCTTAAAATATTCTAACAAAAATTTTTCAATCTTTCTTTTAAAATTCATTTCTTGCTTGTAGATAGCACTGATGATGGTTTTACCGAAAGCGCTCTGCTAGGATTTTTTAATAAAAATTTGCACGAAATACAAAGTCTCTTCATTCCCTTATGTATAACATGTTATAATTTAAAAGTTTATATCCTCATTTATTTCAAAAAACAAATATTTTCTCAGTTGGCCTTGATTCCAGCGAACGTCATTTTTTTTTGTAAACAATAAAATATTAGTAATTGGCAAAATGGATAAGCTGAACAGATATACCGTGTTATAACAAAACTACACGTAACAAGTTAATTGAAACAAGTGAAAACAAAAACAATAAAAAGTGGCTAAACTAATATTTCTACTTAAAGTAAGATGTAAAATAAAGACCTAAAATTCAAAATGTTGTCCTTATTTCTCAACATATTAACGATATTTTTTTAAATAGTCCTAACTACCCTATAAATGGTTGACTTAGGTATGTGGAATTCTCTATCAACATCCCTGGCTGAAGATATGGATTTTCTTTAAAATGTTGGTTTACAACAGCATTTCGTTGTCGATTTTCTTCAACGTACCTTTTAGGTCGTGGTTTTTTAAACCTTCCGAATTTAAGCAAATTTGTAACCAGTTTTCGAAAGAATGTTAGTTTAGGATGCTGCCTTTCAGGAAAATTGTCGAAATACGTTTGCGCAGCTATAATAACATTTCTATTGCTTTGGAAATAACGTTGCAAAATATTAAATTTTTTTTTAAATCATTAACCATTTTACAAAGTTAAAAAAAATAACGTACCCGAGCTAACTTGATAATGACGCTAGATGACATTCGCCGGAATCAAGGCCAACTGAGAAAATATTTGTTTTTTGAAGTGGATGAGGTTATAAACTCCTAAAGTATAACATGTTATACATTGTTGAAATAAGAATAAAAAGCACTATTTGGCTGCGAAAAAATCCAATATGGCGCCCATATGAAAAAGTAAAGTTGATGATGATTCATCAACTTTACTTTTTCATATGGGCGCCATTACATTTTGTTGTAACACGGTATTAACGTTATAGCTATGTTCGCAAAACCCATTTCTCTAAAATATCTGTTCAGCTTACCTACTTTGCCAATTACTAATATTTTATTGTTTACAAAAAAAAATGACGTTCGCCGGAATCAAGGCCAACTGAGAAAATATTTGTTTTTTGAAATTAATGAGGTTATAAACTCTTAAATTATAACATGTTATACATTGTTGAAATCAGAATAAAAAGCACTATTTGGCTGCGTTAAAATCCAATATGGCGTCCATATGAAAAAATAAAGTTGATGATGGTTCTAAAAACCCGAAACGTAGAAAATAAAAATTGACTACTCGGTCATATTCTACAAAAAAAAGTTGCTTTAAAGAAGTTATTACAAATTTGAAAAATTTTCACTTATAAAAAAAATATGGCCGATTTTCGAAGATGCATGTTTCAGGTTTCTTCAAAATTTATCAAAAACCTAAATAGATAAAGCCATGTAGTAAACGGGATGAGCTTACTAACATAATTGTCCAAAACTTTCTCCATTTAACCGATTTTCTATCTATCGTGGTTTCCAAGATCCCCATACATTCCCCACCAATTTGGGACACACTGTATATATAAAGTTACTTTGTTAGAATGCCAAACCCATTTTTTTCATGTTCTGTACAAGGTAATTATTTTTTAATTTGTTTTTTGTTTAATTGATTTTTAAGGCAAAATTCCGAACCAAATTATTTTTTGACCAATAGTTAACATTTAGGGTATGCTCTGTTGACAAGAGTTTTTATTTTTACTTCTTTGTTAAGTTTAACATAATGGTAAGTTCAGATTGACTGTGAATAATGGGTATATTATCAGTTGTTATCGTCTTTCTAATGGTGTCTTTAATTTAATTTTTATTTTAATAATTACTGCTCTTTCAGGCGCACATAAATATATTGCATCTTTGGGCAATTTTAAAGTAGACTTTCCAAAGAATCCATTTAAACAAGGATTCCAAAAGATGTATTTGACTGCTTTTTAAATATTGTCAAAATCAATAAATTAACAAAGGTGTTTACGTATTGTATGGGTCAGACCAATGGTAGTACGATCTAGTTTCGGATAACAACAATTTAAAAATTATAAATAAGGTTATAATGACAAGAACACACCCAATATAACGTCTTAACACCTCTGTTGCTTTAAATACTGCTTGGTCAAATTTTATTGATTTTATTTTATATTGTTTAAACTGCTGGCGTCTATATATAACACATAAACCTAATTAAAAAAAATAATAAACGACCAATAAATAAAAAAAACAATGATCTTTGAATTATTTAAAAAAAATTGGATGAGGTACACCGGCTACAAAGGTATATTAGGAACGATTATATGGTTAGGCAATATACAGAATTAAAAAACCTACACAAACAACAAAGTAAAAACAAGAAAAAGGATTTTTTTTTGTAAAAAATTTGAAAATTCCTGTAATAGGACAAAGAAATCCAATAACACTTAAATTTTGGACTTTCATTGTCTTTATTTGTTATTTGTTACACAACGTTTCGGTTAGTGATGTATCTCCAACCAAGTGATAACTAAAGATTTTTACTTGAAAACGGTTGAAAATACGTTACTTACCGAAACGTTTTGTAATAAATAACAATAAAAGACAATGGAAGTCCTAGATTTTAGTGTTATTGAAACCATAACAGTGTCTAACACTTTCAAAGAAACAAGAACAAAAAAGTTTAAAAAATAGTAGATTAAATAAGGAAACAAACAAATTTCAACAAATTTACCTTAATTTAAAAAATAATAGAATTAGTGCACCGATCGAAGTTGCAAATTAATTCGTAAATTAATGGTACCGTCTCAACAAAAAAATACATAAATATGGTTGCCCAAGTTTTCTGTTTACACCATACCTTTTGTTTCAAACTTTATTGTAATTGAGTCAATAACTAAAAATAAATTATTACAAAAACCTAATAATAAAGAAATTTAGCATGTTCTGATGATATCGACTTAAAACTCCGTGAGGCGATATGAGAATACATTTGATATTTACCAGTTTTCTTAATAAACCAAAATTTGAAAAAAGTAATGTTTTCAACAATTAGTCCACAGTACAGGCCCCCCCTGGCAAGTTGATTACCACATTAGATTAGATTAGATTATTTGAGCGGAGATGGCGAATAATGACCTCCACCACTGCAACCTTACCAGATTTATTGTGGTTTCTCCTATCGTTCTTTAGAGTACCTTGTCCAAGCCCGTCTTCTTAACTAGACTCCAGAGTCTCGACACTGGCCACTCCATATAACTTGCCGGTTTTGGCTTCTCCTCCCCAAGCCTAGTAAACCTAAGCCTGCATAGTGCTTCGCAATGGCACCACACATGTAAGGCTGTTTCTTCAGCCTCCTGGCAGAACCTACACGGGCTATCCTCCACCAGGTTTATTCTTTCCAGGTGCTTGTTGAGTTTACAATGTCCTGTTAGTTGACCTACCGTTATCCTTACGACCTTACGGCTGTGGCTCAGTAGGTCCGATGTAAACTTGGCCGAGCGGGTCTTAATGAACTGCTTTGCCTGTCGTTGTCCCGGTGTTTGTACCCACCAGCTTTGAAACTGTCTGTCTACCCAATTCTTAATAGATGCTTTGAAGAGACCTGCCAAGATACCGCAGAATGGCTCCGGGCCTATCATTTCCGCGGCTGATCCTCTTTTGGCTAGGTCGTCGGCCTCTTCGTTGCCTGGATGGCCTTCGTGGCCTGGTACCCAGGCTACCGTAAGTTTGTTTGCCAAGCCGACTTCTTCCAGGGCCTGTATACAGTCCCCGACTAGTTTGGAATTAACTTTTGGGGAACTGATGGCCTTCAGGGCCGCTTGGCTATCTGAGTAAATGACGATATTTTTCCTTTACTCCCTTTTTCTTTAATCCTCACGGCGCAATGCACTATTGCTGCGATTTCCGCTTGGAAAACCGTGGCGTGCTTATCTCCATAGATGCCAGCTCCTACACCCTTGTTGGTCTTGGAGCTATCTGTATACCAGATATGATCGGCTTTGATTGGAGGGCCTGCCTTCCAGTCCTCCTATCTGGTATGACAATACGAAAGTGTCTATTGAAGATGAAACGAGGGGTTATCCTGTCTGAGGGCATCTCAAACAATGAGCTGACCTCTTGGTCCTCCTCTATTTCCCATCTTGGAGTCCTTCGGTGTTCTATAATTGGACTTTGACCTCCTTGAGCCTATACAGTACCGCCTTTACTTGCCCCTGTATGTAGATGTGGAGTGGCGGCAGGTTTAGCAGCACTTCTAGGGCTGCGGTTGGAGTTGTTCTCATAGCTCCCGTGATGCATACGCATGCTAGCCTTTGCACACTTTGAAGTTGTCTGATTGCTACGGTCTGTGAGACCCTTGCCCCCCAGGCAACTGAACCATAGGTTATCATGGGTCTTATTACCATTTTATACAACCACATGTTCATCTTTGGGTTAAGTCCCCAGCTTTTTCCACAAAGTCTGCGACATCTCCCGAGGGCAATTTTGCCTTCTGAACAAGTTTGTTGAGGTGTGGTCCCCAGTTCATCTTTTCGTCAAAAGTGACTCCTAGATACTTAACCTCTTTTGAGAAGGGGATTTCCACTCCATTGAGCTTTGGACATCTGAGTGCCCTTAGTGCTCTTTTCTTTGTGAAGGGAACAATTACGCATATAAATGATTACCACATACTTTATAATTTGTGAGTAACTTCGTTTCGACGAGTCTACCACACTTTTCCTCTGCAACTTTTCTCGATTCCTCCGCGTTTCCGCTCGAAAAAGCCCTATATTATGGCGATTTTCCAAGGTTCTAAAAAGTCACGACCACAACTTTTTTTTTTAGCTTAAGTTACTAGAAATTTTGTTAAAAATGTGAATTTAAACTTATCCGACAAAAATTTATCCGACTTTTTCATGTCTACCGCTCGAAACATGCCCAAGTGACAGGGTATTAAAAACAGATCACCACATAGGTAATTTTTGGTAAAATTAATTGTAAATGATTTATAAAATAATCTCCTATGGTTGTCCGACAAATTTTAAGCCGCATTTTTTCAGTCTGACAGCTAGAAATTTAAATTTTGACTGGGTATAAAAAATCGTTTACCACATGTCGGACAAAAATAACACACGAAAAAAAAGTATTTTTTAAAGAAAAAAAAATATATTGTGCGACAAAAATATATCCGCAAATCGTTGGTCCGACAAAAAAAGATAAAAAAAATTCGTAAAACTTTTGTACATATATATATAATATCCGCTGCATTACGTACTGATTTATAGTTATCTCTACATATTAAAACTAATTCGGCCTGCTAAGCGAACAATAACTGTCTTGGAGGATGCATTTGAAATCAAATAAACTTAATAAGCGAAGAATAATTATTCAAGAAAGAAAAATTATTGTCACCAAACCGTCATAATGTTTACTTTTAACCCTCAGGTTTTTTAATGCTGTCTTTTAATTTGTACAGTTTTTTAATAAATATATAAAATAAAATTTTTGTAGTTTAAAAGAGCGTTTTTTAATATGCATTTTATCATTACTAATGTTTTACCTTTTTAAAAAGAATTTTTGTAAAATTTTAAAGTTTTGTTTAATAACGTTGCAACACACATGAAGTTTGTGATTCCTTAAAAAGTTAAAAATCTTTGTTAATGTTACAAATATGTTTGAATTTAAACAAAATCATGCGAAATTAATTTGATTTAAAATAAATTATGAGAGTGTTTAAGGTAAATAAAAAAAAATAAGAAAAATTTTAAAATTTTTTCAACAAAAAAAAAAAATCTTTGGAGGCCATGTTTTGGTATTGAGGCATAACTTTTAATTCTGAACTTTTCTTTATAACCTTTTGCTGAATTTTTTAAATAAGGGTACTTTACTCCTGTACAATTTTTATATTTTTTGACCTACCCTGTACTTAACCCGAGACAGTTACAGTGTACGTTGCATTGTTGTTACCATAGAAACTTTTGTGAACCTGATTTCCAATGAAAAGGTGTTAATCTAGGATCTGTGTTTTAATACGAGGTGTTACGGAACACTGCAAAAATTATGTTTATGTAGTTTTTATTATTTTTGAAGATAAAGGCGGACACTAAATTGTCGGACAGGGGTATCACTATTTTCTACAATAAATTCAAAAGAAAAAAAAAGTGAAAATTACGTTTGTGGTCAACGATTTTTTATACCCCGTCAAAATCCAATTTCCAGCTGTCGGACTGAAAAAATGCGGCTTGAAATTTGTCGGACAAACTTAAAATGGTATTTTATAAATTATTTACAATTAATTTTACCAAAAATTACCTATGTGGTGATCGGTTTTCAATACCTTGTCATTTGGGCATGTTTCAAGTGGTAGACATGAAAAAGTCGGAAAAATTTTTGTCGGACAAGTTTAAATTCACATTTTCAACAAAATTTGCAGTAACTTTAGCTAAAAAAAAAAGTTGTGTTTGTGACTTTTTAGAACCTTGGGGTATCGCCATAATATAGGGCTTTTTCGACAGGAAAAGCGGAGGAATCGAGAAAAGTCCCAGAGGAAAAGTGTGGTAGACTCGTCGAAACGAAGTTCCTCACGAATTATAAAGTATGTGGTAATCAACTTGCCAGGGAGGGCTTGTACTGTGGACTAAATACTTAAAACCGCAAATATTATTTCACCATAAATGAGAAAAAAAGTAGAAACTAAAAAAACTATATTATTTGGATTTTCTCAAAGGTTACCGAAAAAAAGGTTTATGACAAAATAACGGATTTTGTTATTAAATAGAATATTATAAATAGCATACAATGTTTTAAACTATGTCTATAACAATCTGGATCAGGGAAAATTTGTAGTGTTTTTTTTTATTATCCAAAGCCTTCGATACAGTTTTTCTGCGTATTTGGTTTTAAAGCTGTACAGGGTTATCCAAGGAAGATTAGACGGGCCGCTTTTTTAACTCTACCTGTACTTTTATAAAAAAAAGTGAAATAGGCATCATATATAATTTTTCCCTCCGAATCCGAAAATGATTAATGTAAAATAATTGAACATCAAATAAAACTGCTAGGGGTCATTTTGATATTTTTTAAATGGAATGCCATATTTTTTATGTGATTATCCGATTCCTCGTATATCTTTTGATCTAAAATGATATTTTTTAAATTTAAAATGGTCCATTTTCTGCACGTTTAAATCGAAAAAATTTTCATCTACCGTGTCATTAACATTTGAAATATTGATACGGATACCTGCTCACTCTTTAACGGTAGTGTCATTTAGACAACTAAAAAAATAAAATTTAAAAGTTGATTATATTTTTCATAATTAAGGAACAAATAACTTTAAAACATAAAATATTCATTAGAGGACCGTCTACACTTTGTAATACAATAGATACAATTCTAAGAATTAAGACTCTATATCAATATCAAAGCAACAAATCGAAAACGAAGTCTTTTCTGTTCTTGAGTTAGATAGTGAACGGGAAGGATACAATATGGTTTGATACCAAATTTTTCCTAAAATATTGAACAACTTCTAGATTTCTTATGTTTTGACTTCTTATATTTCCTCGCCTATCTTTTAATGTTTTTGTTTCTTAAAATAGAGTCTTAATTCTTAGAATTGTATTCACTGAAATGAGTCTTTGGAAACTCTCGAAAAATCTTCTTTGCGTTTCTCGAGCATTTTCTCCGCTTTTGTAATATAATTTTACAATGTGTAGACGGTCTTCTTATGAATATTTCATTTTTTAACGTTTTTTTTGTCTAATTCATGAAAAATATAAACAACTTTTTAAACTTTGCTTGTAATTAAAAAGAAATATAGATAACAAATATTAAAAATTGATGATACTGGGATATTTAACATTTAAAAAAATATAAGAAATACAAATTCAGACATTTTATAATCTACAAATAATGAATTTAATTAGGCACCATTTAGTTAGTAACTGAGTGAAAATGAAAAAACTAATTTTATCCCGGAAAATTAAAAAAATGTTAATTTCAACATTTTGAGTAAAAAATAACATTAAAAAAAAAAATAAAAATTTTTTTTTAAAACCCAATTTTTGGGTTTTATTTTATACCCAGTGCATATTACATTTTCCAGTTAATTTATTCAAAGAAACTAAATATTCGAAAAAAATAATAGTCTTGATAAATCAAAAAAATTTTCCGGATTTTTCGGGTTTTCTAAAAAAAAAATTAAAAAAAATTTTAAAAATTTAAACCCTTTGGGGGTTTTTGGGAAAAAAGGCTTTTGGTATTTTTTGGTTAAATTTGGGCCATAGATAAATGGTTTTGGTTAGTTTTAATGAAAATTTAACATCGAGCGTTTATATTCCTCTCCCCCAAAATTTTATTAAAAGTGAACAAAATCAAAAGTTTTTTGTATTTTTTACCACTTTTCTTCATACCAAACATTTTTTCCTTTCCCGGGTATATTTTTTACAGTGATTTTTATTTTAAATATAAGGTATTTCTTATTATTTTATCCTTCATTTTAATTTTTTTTATTGAGAATATATAATTTTTTATTTTTTTTTATCTGCAAATTATAATAAATTACCGGGCGTTAATTCCGACCCTTTATTTATTGGGTTTAAAACGTTTTAAAAGTGGCATATATTTTGTAGTGGCCGTATCATTGCGTTTTTAACATAAATTTTTAACAATACGTATGTCTTTGTTTTTACAATAGACTTATATTGTTTATTTTGTGAGTTTTACAGCCTAAAAATAAGTTTATATCAGAGTTGAAATGTTCTCTAATGTTGATTCTATAACAGTATTTCTTAAATTTACTAGTTTTAACAACTTTTCCTCACTTTGTACCCACTTTTCTTGTTCTTTGGGATCCTATGGAAAACCATGGAACCAAAACTTTAGGCTACCCAGGATAATTTCCCTTGCAAAAAGGGACATAACAAAGGTGAGGCAAAGTACCAAATTGATCACAACACTAGGACACTATTTTTTTATTGGTGAATTGTAAGAAACGCTGGTGGCACAATAAAAAACTTATTCTTTTAGATTTTGTCACTACCCAAACACGTAGTTTTTCTGAGATTTGTATCAGTTACACAGATTTGGATACACTAAGAGTCTTTTTGACAGTAATTCTTTATATTCAAAACACAGAAAGAATAAAATAATACCCCTACACTACAATACGGCATGATAAACTAAAGCCGGCTGACGAGATTTGGTCCGTCGGGGTATGAAGCATTTCGGTCGACTGAAATAAAGAGATGCGCGCCTAAACACTGTTCGTTTATAGATGGCAGTGGACCAAGAATTATTGTCGACATTTTGGGTTTTGTTTGGTTCAGATCTTCCAAATGATTTGGTTGAATAATAGTTGAGAAGGTTTGTATATTCAAAAACACGATTAATATGTTTTTGCAACACAGTTTTGGTATTGTACTGTTGCCATATTGCTGGGCTAACTGATGTTTTTTTTCTTCAAATTATTTTATGCATAAAAGTGACAAGATAATAAGAAATACGTGACAAGCGTTAATGGATATGTAATAATAATAAATATGAGAGAAATATATGATGACATATGATGTATTGCTCATAAGAGCAAGGGACACGTTGTTTACGCCTTATGTTCGCTTCTGCTTTCTTGCCAGCCCCAAGAAAAATTACCACCAGTGAGGGCATTAGTTCCATGTGCCCCTAATGTAAATCCGCCATTGCTTGATCCACGTTGTAATTGCCGATGTATATTTATTCAGAATAGGATTCACATTGGGGCCTATTGTGTTTATTTTTAAATGCTTTACTCATATGGATGCAAATGCGGATTTGTTTAGATGACTGGAAGCATCTAACTTTCGCAACACAAGAAATAGTACAATTATTGATATTCCTTAACACAACCTTTTGCAAAACTTTGGACAAATAATGGTGATAAATTTATGAATACAGTTTTTTGTTGATAAAGTATATTACTCAGTTGCAAAGTTTATGCAACATTTAGTGTGTTTTTTGTTTCTATTGCTGTTTGGTTTGCTTTTTTTTTGTATCTCGTATTTTTTATATGAGTGTATGTGCGTAAATATATATATATATATATATATATATATATATATATATATATATATATATATATATATATATATATATATATATATATAATATATTTTTGTTCAGGTATTTTTTGATTTAACTTACCATTTAGCCGACAAACGATCCTTTACCTGGAAAGATATAATTTAAGGACAAATGGTAAGTTTTACCAAAAAATTAGCTAAGACAAAAGTTGTAGATCCTAAAATTATCTATAAAAAATATGTTAATCCTTTTTTTCCTAAGAGTCGCCATTTCTAAGATATAACGACCCAAAGAGGGAAAAAAAGCTGTATTTTTTAACTGTTATAGGCAAGTGTAGAAGTATGGGCCAAAAAAAATTAAGGGCTTGTTCTAGCTACAGAACAATAGTTATATACAATTGTATACAACTGTTTTAAATGTTAAGTGTTTGTTTGTGACTTCAACTTTTTAAATGTCCATTACACAACAGCTCAAATATAGTGTTTTCGTGAATCAACCCCTTAGTTTTAAGATTGATTCTTTGTTATTAAAAAAAAAATACATATATATATATATATATATATATATATATATATATATATATATATATATATATATATATATATATATATATATATATATATATATATATGTGTATTTTTAATAACAAAGAATCAATCTTAAAACAGAAGTCCTGAAAAAACACTATACTGTGAGCTGTTGTGTAATAGATGAAAGTCACAAACAAACACTGTATTTAAAATGGTGTATACAGTAATATATAACTATTGTTCTATAGCTAGGTAATTTTTTTATTTAAACTCTACGCTTTTGCCTATAACAGTTAAAAAAATACCGCTTTCCTCTTTAGTCGTTATATCTTAAGTAACGACATCTCTGGAAAAGATTAACATATTTTATGGAAGATTTTGGGATCTGCAACTTATTTTTGGTAAGAAGCTTTGCAGATAAGCCCAAGAACGGAGCTGAAGAATCATTGTCAGCTAAATAATAGTAGAAAAAATACCTGGGGCTCATATTATATATGTATATATATATATATATATATATATATATATATATATATATATATATATATATATATATATATATATATATATATATATATATATTTTTGCATACATACACTCATAAAAAAAATACGAGATACAAAAACAAATAACAGCAATTACACTAATGTTGCATAAACTTTGCCTTTAGTATTTATACTTTGACAAAAACTCATATTTTTATCATACGTGTGATCGAGATTTCACGAAGGTGTGTTGGGAATGTCGTGCTTGTTTGCGTTCGATATCTAGTCACTGTTTACCGGTAGAAAACGTTGAGAATAGCGCTCGCAATGAACGTGTGAATCTATTTCTTGAATAATTGCTACGTCATTCTTTGGCGTGGCGACGTGGTTTTCAACAAGCTGAGAAGTTAACCGGTTGCTATTTATGGAACTGTTTGTGTTCCCTTGTTTCTATTATAATATATCATATGTCATCATATATTTCTCTCATATTTATTATTATTACATATCCATTAACGCTTGTCACGGCTATTTCTTATTATCTGTCATATATAAATAATTTGAAGAAAAAAATCGGTTAACAAAGTAATAGAAGTAGTAATAATACTTAAAAAAATCGGAGTGAAATATGCAGAGACTATAACATATAATGAGGCCTGGCACAGCACCCATATTCAACTAAATCGAATTTTAAGAAGAGATCTAGTGGTCTCCAAACAAAAAACTCAAAAAATGGAATTAATATTCTTGATCCCTGCCATCTATAAACAGCCTGCGCCTCTCAACTGTTTTGAGTCGATCGGCTGCAGTTTAATCAGAATTTTGTCAGTTCAGTTATCATTTTAGATTATTGAATATTGAGGGGTATTATTTTATTCTTTCTGTTTTAATTATAAAGTACTGTCAGAACTCTTGAAACATCCAGAGTATCTGTGTAACTGACTGCAAAAATCTCAGAAAAAGCTACGTGTTTGGAAGTAATGACAAAATCAAAAGAATAGGACCTGTGCCTGCTGATTTCTTTACAATTCATAAATGAAAAAAACAGTGTTTGTGTTGTGATCAATTTGCTCACCTTTTCGTTATGTCACGCGCAGAGAAGAAGTATCCTGGGTAACTAAAGTTTTGGTTCCATCGGTTTTCCATAGGATCCCAAGAGTAAGAAAAGATAATTTTAAATGAGAAAGATTGTTAAACTAATAAATTCAGAAATATGACCCAAGTCAGCATTGAGACATTTCAACTCTGTGCTCAAACTTATTTAGGCTGTAAAAACTCACAAAACAGAAACTATAAGTCTGTGTAAAACAAAGACATACGTGTTCAAAATTTATGTTTGGCCACGTGATCCCGACTCAACACCTATGCCACTTAAAACGTTTAAACGAGATGGGGTCAGGAGAATTAACGCCCTACGGTAATTTATTATATTTTGAATAGTAAAAATTATATATTCTCAAATAAAAGAATGAAAGGATAAACCGAAAACCTTATATTTAAGATCTGTAAATATGCCATTTGCACGAGCGAAGTATGTTTGGTATGTTAATGAATGTGCTAAAAAAATACGTATAAATTTTGATAATTTACGTTCACTATTTGAATAACGTTTGGTAATATAAACGCTCGATAAGAATAAACATTCTCTATTAAAGTAACCAAGAAACTATTTATCTATGTTATGACAAGTACCAAATCTGTCCCAAACACAAGCAGATTTTAATATTTTATCAGAACCACAGAATTTTAGAAAACCTATAAATATTACGATTTATCAGCATCCAATATTTTATCGATATTTAGTTTCTTTGAATAAATTAACTGGAAAAACAATATCACTGGTCAAGCATTTTGTCGTTCTAATGTCTAAGTCACTGATTCTCAGGAAATGTTGAGGTGGCGTTTTCAAATAGCAAAACCAGTTTTTGACTATTCGCCTCTTGTTTGGCAGATTATGAAATGATGAATTTGCTGTAGCTAAAGCAGTTTGTTCGTAGTATATTGTTGGCCAGTATGTTTTATTAACCATCTTTTTGAAGTATTGAAATAATCGGTAATTTATTTGTTATCTATACTCACAATTACAGAGCGAGTTAAGTTGTTTACATGGTACTAGGGTGGATGGCAGCTGTTCGTGAGGTGTTCATGAAGGATAGTGTACATTAATAAAGTGCAAAGCGGAGGAGGGAAACAACAAGAGGCCACTGGGAGTCCCAGGCTGGGGTGATTATAATTCTAGGGTTGCAGGGCTCTTGGAGACTGAAACGAAAGCAGGCGGGGAAAATAAGGTCAGCATGGAAAATCAGCGATTATTCGGTATTTTGAGAAAGAAATTTGTTATCAGGCTCACATGTGTCGCTTCCCGTCTGGCTTTCAGGCAGAGAGAATAGGGTTTCGGTGGTTAACGTGTTGATATAGAGTGGCAATTCTTAGGAGTATGTCTGATAATATATTACAAAAGTGAACCTCTCTAATAATATTTTTATGTTTTAAAAGTTATTTATTCCTTGGTATCGAAAATATAATCAACTACCATTACTGTTGGTTGTGCAAATGACGCTACCGGTAAAGTGAACCAAGAGTGATCAGTGTATTCGAATGTTTTGACCAGATGAAGAATTTTTCGTTTAGATGAAAATGGACCGTTTTAATTCCCAAAGTCCATTTTGGGTCAGCAAATCAGATGTCATATGTGGCATTCCGACTGAAAATATCGAAATGACCTACAGCAGTTTGACAATGTTCGATCCATTTACGTGTCATTTTCGAAGATTCGGAGGAAAGAAGTACCTTGATGCCTCTTCGCTTTTTATCAAGGGGGAGGCACGGGCGGGGGTCGGCGACTGTCTGTCTGGATGACGCAAACGCGGCTTTAAACCAAATACCGAGAAGAAACTGCAGCGTCGCCGGACTGAGCGCTAAGGTGCCACGATCAGGTGATACATGAACGTAGTTTAGGCATTGTATGCTCTTATGTGTTACAACGTTTAACGGCAGAAGAATAAAACTTACGAGGAAGATCAACGGTTTGCAGTTTTCTGCGCTTTTTGCTGGTTGATATCTTACGTTCTCTTAGTCCACAGTACAAGCCACACACTGTGGGATTGATTACCACATACTTTATAATTCGTAAGAACTTCGTTTCGACAGGTCTACCACACTTTTCCTCTGGGACATTTCTCAGTTCCCTCCGCTTTTCCTGTCGAAAAAGCCCTATATTATATGGAGTTTTGCGGGTTTAAAGAGTGCAGAGCACAACTTTTTTTTTAGCTAAAATTACTGCAAATTTTGTTGAAAATGTGAATTTAAGCTTTTGTCTAGGCAAGAAGTTTTATTATATATATATATATATATATATATATGTATATATATATATATATATATATATATATAATATATATATATATATATTAATATTATATATATATATATATATATAATATAAACGTAAGCGGCGGCAATAACCTATATATATATATATATATATATATATATGTAATAACTATATATATATATATATATATATTTACTCTCTCCTAAGGGGTATCTAGATTTTGTGGGCAGTTTCTCGAATCTAATAGAAAACCTAAAAATATTATGACAAGTTCCATAAACTTTTTTCCTATGACTACACCCTTACGGAGATACAGGTGCAACATAACGGAGTAACGCAAGTCGTTTTGTTTAGATAACTTTTAAAATGCTAGGCGTAATTTAATATTTTTAATATGATGGTTACTAGATAAGTTTTCTTAAAATCAGGCCCACGATCTATATTTGGCTTATTTAGTTTGCCAGGGACGGACTAGCTCTAACACAATAATAGCAATTTTTTTAATACCGTGTATGATAAAGGCTCGACAATAATATTCTTGGATAGCTTTTACCATAATCTAAAAAAAAGTATTCTTGATTGACATCGATAAAATCAACTGTTTACGAGAAATAAAATATTATAGTTGGTAATTTTTTTTACATTATACAGGTGTTTTCTAATTGTACATCAATATTTAGGGGGGTCCAATTTAAAAATAAAACTTAATCCATGAGGAGTTATATTAGAAGCTTTGAGGATACAGAATTAGTAAAATTTTCAAGTATACGTGCACATTTGTTATTATCTGTAACCACCACTTTAAAGAATATTTTAATTAAATTTGGCATACATGTACTATGTAAATAAAGAGCGATTTTGGTGTGCTACTTTTCCAATTTCTGGTAAGCGTTCGTACATATTTGACATATATTACCAAATAAAACAAAATGTGGTACATAAAGTAACTGCTTGTGCAACATTACATGTACAATATTAATATTCACATCATTATTGCTAAAATTTACCCTAAGATCGACATTAGGACAGCAAATTCATATGAAATTTTCTTCTTAAATGGACCCAAGAATTGTTGCCTAAATATTGACGTACAATTAGAAGCACCGCAACTATATGTAAAAAAAAATACACATATAATCTTATTTCTCTTAAACAGTTGATTTTATCGATGTCAATCAAATACCTTTTTTTTTTTAGTTTAAGGTTAAAGCTATCCAAATCTTCAGGGCGGCCCTATCGGCGAGTCGTGGAATTTGCGGTGACAGTGGTGGATAAGATTACTGACTTGAGCTGAAACAGGCGAAATATATTTTTGTTGCCAGGAATGCTTTGTCTATTTCGGCATGACCTAAGAATATTGAAGCCTAATGTCCGAGTTGTTTGAAATGAAGCGATTTCGAAAGGCATCGTGTCTTTCATGAAGGGTCGGAAGAAGGAAAGTTTATGGAATCTTTGTCATGACACCTGATTTTCTAATGGAAATTCAGAGTTACCACCACGGGACATCTAACAGCGTAGTAGCCTTGTAAGTAAGCTATATAACTAACCATACCATAACAGCCAGCCTATCTCAATAAGCAGCAACAGCAGCAGCAGCAGCAGCAGCGTAGCAACAGCAACAGCAATAACGGCAATATAATGTATATGTGGCAGCAGCAGCAGCAATATCTAAGCAATGGCCTTCTCAATATGTTGGCGTTTTCTTTCGGTAACTCGTGTGTTGTTGTCCTGAAAAGGACAGATTTTTTGTTGACGTTTCGGCAAAATCACACTGCAGTAAGCTTCTAAGCTTTGATGTGGCAAATGTGATTTTGCCGGAAACGTCAATAAACAATCTGTCCTCCCGGGACAACTCTTGAGATCCTGAAAGCGTTGCTTATTTTAAGCTTTCGTGAGAACCTGGCTCCACTTTCTCTCTCTCTCTGCTCTGTATATATATCATATAACTGTATCTCATCTCTCTCTCTCTCTCTCTCTGCTCTCTCATATATTTATATATCTCTAATTTTAATTCATATTATTTATAGCATTGTAGTTTTCCCCCTCTGTGTGTTTTTCAGCTGGAAGCTGGGTTTTTTTCATTATTTTTATGATTTTTACATTTTGTTTATGAAGTATTTTATTATTTTATTTTAATTTAATTATTTATTTAATTTCATCATATAATGTTTTTTTAAAATTCTGTATTGTTTGTTTCAGGTGACTAGCCATCTGTATTTGCAAGCGTCTGTTTAGTATGGCAGAAAGTTTGCTGTGTGTCTAATGAGCTAGTTGCAAATTCCAGTATTTCAGGAAGAAAATAGGAAGAAGTCAATAGTGGGCATTTTAAATATCGTTTTAAATTAATAATTGTTTTATAAATTTTAAAGTATTTACTATTAATATTTTGCGTTATTACCTTTTTTCCATTTTTGTTACTAATTTATTAATTTAAATAATAATTTAAAAAATATAATAAAGATAGCTCTGCCTTTTAAATATGATGAAATTTTAGACAAGAAAAGTATCATATTGTCTTAGAAAAAAACCCCGGATTTTAAAACATTTGAAGAGTCAGATATAGAAAATATTTTTACCGAATATGAAAATTTTACGTCTGGTGGTATAACAAAAGTAAGAAAAACAAATATGATCCAACAAAAAATTGACGTAAGCACAGATTTAAGTTACCTTGTATATTTAACTTACCGAAAATATAGGTTTTTAATTATAAAAATGACTTTTAACTACTTTTAAATTTAACAAACTAATAAAACTTTGGAAAAATACTGTCATGGTTCGGTAATGCAAGGAATCTGCCTCTACCCATTACCAATCATACTTTGCCCGTAGCAATTGTTGGCACTTGCGATTAAACACGCCTTTTTTAAGACCTCTATAATTTTCTTGTAGCATCATCTTTACTATCTTGACATTTTAAGCAAAAAGTGGCTTTGGTAGGCATTATCGCGAACGAAATATTTAAATGTAAGCCAACCCGGGGTTTGGACAAGGGGATTTTGTTCCATTCGAATCTTGGAATATAAAGCTTGGTTTAATTTAGATGCAATTACATTGAGTCGATCATTTGTCTTTAATGTACCCATCTGAAATATTGCCATGAACAAATTTTTGTTGGTAAGTATACAACATTTTCTTTTTAAACTAAAATAATTCTTTTTTTTTTCCAAATAGCCCGTAAACCTATACTCTTACTGATTAAGACTTTTTTTAAATTACCAGTTTAGGGGCTATTTATTAATTACGTAAGGGTCCTGAGAGGAGGGGGTAAAGAAAATCTATATTGCTCTTTCGGGGGGACAGGGGTAAAACCCACTTTTACGTAATATTTTACAGGACAAAATTTATTATTTAAAATCTAGTTCTATTTTGGATGCTAAATGGTTTTTTCTTTTTAAAAGGGTACTGCGTTTTTTCATCTTATTTTACAAATTTTATTTTTTTTAAAAATTTTAAAAATTTTTTAAAAATTTTTTTTTAAAATCCTTTTTAAATTTTAAAAAAATAATTTTTATTTATAGAAATTTTTTGTGTTTTTTTTTTTAATTTTTTTAAAATATAAGATAAAATTCTTTTATTTTAATTATTATTTAGAAAAAACTTTAAAATTGGGGGGGGGAGGAGGGGGCAAAAATTATTACCCCTTTTTGGGTTTTAAGGGAAAAAAAGTTAAACCTTTTAAGAACCTTTAGTGTTCCCTTTTTAGGTAAAAATTTTGGGATAATTTAATACCTGTTTTTGGGTTACAAAACCGAAAGAGGGTAACTTTTTGGTTTTAAATGGTTTTGGTTTTTTGCCCAAAGGCTTGTTTCCAAAAAACCTTTTGTTTTTTATTTTAATAATTTTAAATTTTAACTTTTTTTAAAAAAAAAATTTTTTTTTTAAATTTTTAAAAAAAAATATAAATAATTTTGTTAAAATTTTAAAAAAATTTTTTTTAAACCCCCAAAAAATTTTTAATTATTTGTTTAAAAAAAAATTTTTTTTAAAAAATTTATTTTTTTTAAAATCCCTTTTTATAATTTAAACCAAACTCTTTTATATTTATAATTGGCATTTTGGGAAAAAAAATTTTAATTTTTTGAAAAAAATTAAAATTAAATTTTTTCAAAAATTTTTGTTTGGCTTAAAAAGATTTAAACAACCCAATTAAAACCAAAATATTTGTATGTAAACATTTATTTTTTAAAAAGTTATTTAATTGGGTTTTTTAAAATTTTTTCCAAAATTTGTAAAACATTTCCGTACATTTTTAAAAAACTTTTTTTAAAAATTTTGCATTTTATTTTTTTAAAATGGACAAAATGAAATTAAAACTTTTGTATTAAAATCACAGATAAGTTATTATTACCATTTTTGACAATGACAATTATTACATTTACAAATACAAATATTGAAAAGATATATGTAGTTTGGGGCATAGCAAAATAAATTTTCCTTTTAAATTTAAATTTTACTTGTTTTTTTAAAATTTAAAAATTCTAACAAAACAAACGGCACTTTTAAAGGTACGAAAAGGCGATGTTTTTTTTAAGTGGAATAGTATAGAGAAAAATTAAAGATAGTATAAATCTTTTAAACTGTATAATGGATAACATCATACAGTAATATTTTTTAAATAAATTTTGTTCTTTCACATATGGTAGAGGTTCACCGGTATTTAAAAAGTGTATTATTTTTTATGTTGTGTACTTTTATTTTACTTACTTTCTTTTTTTAGATACTTGTTATTACATTTATAACGTATATAAATGGCCAAAGGAGGCCCCCACCAAATATTCAACCAGGACAGATTATTAAAATTATAAGGCAAGAGTCTGACATTAGCCCTGATGGATCTTATCAATGGAGGTATCTATTATAATTATTATTTTTTATAAAAAAAAATAGATCTTTTTGATATTACAAAGTTTAAAAATACTTATACGATTACTGAATGGAGTTGGCTGTTACTTAGTTAAAATTAATATTCAAAATTTAAAAAAAAAACAATGACACTTATTAAACTTTCACTGATTTATTCAAAAACTAAAATGTAACAATTATTTTGCCGACACTGTGGCTTTTCCAGATATCCCAAGACTAGTTAGTACTTAATATATAATAATATTTAGGTACTTACTAGTTTTCTAATATCTAAAAATGACACAGTGTGAGTAAAACAGTTTTAGAATAAATCAGTAAAAACTTTACAAGTTTTTTATCAACGGTATCGAATATTTTATATTTGATACTAGTAATAACATTTAAATAGTTGTAATAATTATTTATTTAACAATGGTGATAAAATAAAAAACATCCATTAAAGATAAAATTTTAATTAGTTTTAAAGTTTATTAAGACTGGGTTAATCTAAAAAATTTGGATTGGTTTCATTTATAGAGGAAATGCCACAAATTTGTAGTGGATACAAAATCGTTTCCAAAATGTTTTAAATTAGGAAATATCTTTAAATAATACCAATAACTAACGTAGTGTTCTAAATAAAAATAATTCCATTGAAAATATTTCCATGAAAATACACATATTGGAAATTGGCGAACGTGCCTTTTTCGCCTTGGAAATATTGAAAATTTTAAAAATATTGAAATACAAGCTTATCATAAAGTAAGGGTTATATTTCGAATTATTATGTATTTTTCACAAACTAAGTTAACAACAGAATGTGAAAGAAATTCGATTACTTAAATAATGGAATTTTATATGTCCATCAGTGGTTAACGCAAATGTTCGATATGTCGTCCATTTTGCTGATGTACGATTACCAATCGTTTCTCCAAATTGTACACAGCGTTATTTAGCATTTTTGGTTGAATTGCAGCAATTTGGTCTCTAATAGAGTGTTTTAATTTCTTCAGCGTTATTGGTCGTGATCTTAACACAAAATTTTTTAAACAGCCCCACAGCCAGTAATCCGCTGGGTTAAGATTAGGCGATCTTGGATTTGTGCGGTTTACTTTGATAATAATTCTATAAGTTGCAATGATTACGTCTGACAACTGTTGAGAGCAGTTGACACGATAACTATTTTGTTTCCCATAGATACAGTAAAATCCAATCTTTTGAGCAAAATTCAATTTACTTTTTTCTACTTGCTTAATTTTTTACAATTATATAAGACTTTTAAGTATACCCCTTAATTTATGAGGACCCCATATATATAAGAATACGTTTAAAATCATTTAAAACAGTAAAAATTTTAACACTATAAAAATAATTTCCACAAAATTATGTATATTATTACGATTACAAATAATAAAATTCTCGAACTCAGTAATTCACCGATTATTGTTTGATGGCTATTGCTTGCTTTAGAAGAAGTTAAATTGCACTTTCATGGAAGACATAAATGCTGAATACAATATTAAAGATGTTGAAGATATCGTTGGAGATCAAGTTGCTCAAATTTTGTATCGTGCTCATGTATAATTACTTTTTTTTAAATTTCACTGTTTTCTTTGTGTTTTCAATACTTAAATTTTTATTTATAATAATGTATTTTGCGTTTTAGTTTCTGGATAAGGTTCCAGTCATGTATAAAAAATCCTATGTGAAATGTCAAAAATCGAAATTTGCTATCGAATAAAAAGGAAAAAGAGAAATTGGCTTAAAAAGCGGATCTGTCAATCATGTCGTTAATCGTTACCTCAGTAGCGACTGTATTTAAAATTTTTAATTAATTTTTATTTAGGTTTTAAGTTTGTTGTTTTATTCGCCTAATTATTTTACCAAATACCATTCGCACTTAGATTTTGAGCCGGATTTTGTTTGCTTGGTTTCGAATACTTACTTTCGGAAATTTAACTCAACCTGTTTGTCAAAATAACTTGAGCTTCGCTCCCGTGAATACGTAAAAATAGGTTCGATGAATTTTTAAAAGCAAGTATAAATTGAAACCAAGCAAAAAATATCCGGTCAAATCCGAGCACTTATGATCTGTATTAAAAGTTCATTTAAATCAAGATAAAAAGCCCTTAACTACCTACATGACACAGTGGCTTCTTTTTTTTATCGCTGAATGTTTTAAGGTAAACAATACGCTATTTAAAGATTAAAATTTAATGATTTAAAGGCTTAACTATGGAATTACAGGCTTAAATTTTTAGATTTGATTAAAATGTAAACTATTATAAGTTAACCCAAATATATATATTTTTTTCACTTAAAATATAGTTTTGAAGCTGAAAATGGTATAGCGGCCCAAGAACAAGGACGCTTAAAGGACCCCGACACAATGGAAGCGATTGGTTCTTTCCAATATACCGCGGATGACGGTACTCCAATTCAAATGCAATATACAGCTAATGAAGGTGGATTTCAACCCCAAGGTATGTTGATTTACACAAAAATTTAGCACAATGTAAAATCAAAACTTTAAAACTATATAATATTATATTAAGTCAATAGATTGCCAAATATATATTTATTTAAATTTAAAAAAAAAACTTTACAACTAAAATTTTAAAAATATAAGTTACTTTTGTTTCATCGTTATATACCAATAATTAAAAGTTTAATAAAATATTTCTTAAAACATAATAAAAAGGTTTTCATCATATGTAAATATTTTTCATATTTTTAGGTGTAAAGGTATAGTTTAGTCTTTTTGATTTCTTAAAATACCGGATATCTGAACTTTAAATTGAATTGAATGTCTTTAAATTAATAAATATTTAATTTAAAGATATATCCTAGATATCCGACATACATTTAAATATTAAAATATAAACATTTTTCCCACACATAGCTGTCAATTTTAATAGTCTGTATAATTTTATTGCCCAAAGTAATTAAAATATATATTGCTTAACTTTGGGTTAAATTAAAAAAATGAAATACATCCTTTTATAGAACGATAGAAAATTAAAAAAAGCATGAAATAATTTAATGTGGTATTTATTACACACCAACATGCTAATGAAAATGTCGTGTGCTTACAAAAGACTCGGTAATAAAATTTTATTTACAGTATTTTTGCCATATATAAAATTATTTTTTAAATATTACGTAAAATATGTTTATCACCAATAAAACTATAAATTTACACAGTATTCAATAAATTAAAAGTTTAATTAAGTAATGAGAAAAAATAAAAAGCGTAGAAAAGCAATAATTTAAAAATTATTTTCTTTTCTAAAAATATCAATTTAAATAAAAAAAATAATAATAAGCTTTTATACAAAATAAAATATTCGTATTAAATTTTGTATTTTTTTGGATTTCTGTAAAAAACTGTTTTATACATGATACAAAATATTTGAAATATTGCCATATCAAAAAATAAATAAACAGGGTATTTTAAATTCGACTCTTACCATTGGGATCTCAGAAACGGTAAGAAACACGAGAAAGTTTAAATTGGGGCAAAGTTGCGTAAAGGGGAGCCAAAAAATAAAAATTGAAGTCTCTCTTGTACTTTTGGAAATATGACGAAAAAACTGAAAATTGCGATTTTTGTTTTTATTTTTTACGAGGTAGAAAAAATCTGAAAATATATTTTAATTGAAATTTTTTACCCTTCATCTATTGGCAAAGTCGAAAATATCTACGACGTTTTGTTTTCGCTAAACCATCCTCAACAAATTTTTTTTTTCTAAATACGGCCCTCGATTTTTTACTGCCTTTTTTTAAAAGTAGTTTTAATACCACTTACAATGATGTATAACGCTTGATATTTTCCGTTAAATAAACATATTTTTTATAAGAGACAATGAGTTAGACAAGGAACGCACATGATTTCTTATAGGTGCGTTCCATATTTGTTAAATAAATATAAAGTGTTATATATTTTTGTAATTGGAATAATAAGGGGTTCAAAAAAATGTAATAAAAAATCCAGGGCCGTATTAAAAAAAAAGTTGATGATGGTTTTACGAAAACAAAACGTCGTATTTTTTTAACTTCACTAATGCATAAAGCGCAAAAAGTTTCAATGAGAGTGTATTCTTAGAATTTTTCTACTAAAAAAAACTAAAATCAAAAATATTATTTTTTTCGCCATATTTCCGCAAGTACAAAACATAACTTTAATTTTTTAACAGCATATTATTAGGCTTCCCAATACGCAACTTTGCCCCAATATAAACTTCTTCGTATCTCTTACCGTTTCCGAGATCCCAATGGTGAGAGTCCAATTTAAAACGTAGGGTATATAATTTAAGTTTTACCAGAAAAAAAATGTAAATAATAAAATAATTATTTTTAAATATAAAAATTTATATCCTGAAATATTATTAACATGCAATTTAAAAACACCTGTATATATTATCCACAGATTATGTAAATAGTAATTACGATAATTAAAATAAATAGTCCTAATTTGGTAAATCATGGTATAATACTCATGTTTAATAAGCGGTAATCTTTATTTGATGTACAATTATAGTATAAATTAAGAATTTTGCACGTGTATCTTCTCTTTAACACTGCTTTTATAAACTATTGCCTAACAAAATTGTTAATTAATGTAATATTTTATTTATCCTGATTGTGGTATGAAGAGAAAATGTCAAACTAGAAATTAAAGAAAATACAAAACACTTGGTATTAACGTATATTTAACAATTTAGATATTATAGGAAAGCGCTTTTTTATTTTGGGATAATTCACAAAGCCTTATAGGCTACCGTGGGTAACTTAAGTAAAGTAAGGAGTTTAATAACACGGAACTTAAAAAATTCAGTGTTTGAATAAAGGTAAAAGACGTTTACATGCAGCAGGTTCCACAGTGTAGGGACAAACTACGAATTAAAAAAACGAACAAAATTGGAGCTTAAAACCTCCTCGGATGGACTGTAAAAGAATTCATGAAAGTGACAATTCACCTTGTTTTATTAGCAGAAACCTTGATAATAATATATAATAAAAAGACGATTTCTCCTTTATAAAGACGGTATATCCGATGAGTCAGGAGAGAAGCTTTCTTGTAAGGTTGAGGTTAATAATGGGGTGCATGGCCCTTCGTTGGATGGAATTGAGAGTGCCGGGTGTTGTGTCTACACAACTTATTTCTATTTTCATTTCCCTGACATGAGGACAGTATTCCAAGCGAGGTCAATTTGGGATATATATATAAAGCATTTTTTATCTTGATAATTTAAGCTTCTCAAAGCTGTTGGCTATGGATATATTGTCATTGTGCCAATTTAGGTTTTCTTTTTAAGTAACAATCACAAAGATAATTTACTTGTTTGGATTTAAAAAAAACATACATCGGGCAGCGTTGACCTTTAAATTGTTTAAATAATATATTATAGGTATTCATCTTCTTCCTTTTATTTGTTTTTTGATTTTTTACAAGAGTCCTATTGATAGTAACGCAATTAAAGTTCAAATAAAATACAAAAATTTACACCAAAAATGACTACTGTTCACCGTTTTTTATATTAAAAAAAAAACAAAGAAACAGAAGCTAACTGTTGTACAGGATGATTGGTAAGTATAGGCGAAAAATGAAGACCCGAATACATTTTTTAATTCTAAATAGAAAGCCAAGAATACTTTTTTTGCAAAGTTTCCGTCGTTTCCAAGATATTTCATTATAAAGTTTTGCCAAAAAAAAAATTAAATCACATTGTCGGTGTCGCTAATCTTAGTTGGCGCTTTCAAACGATTACGTCATAAGAAATCAAGTTTAATCCTTGTCAAAAGTTAGACACTTTGGTGCACATGCTAAATAATTATTATATATACCCATATACATAAACAATATCACCATATTCTTTGTTAGTGAACTCCATTTTCTTGTGATTTTTCCAATAATAAATTGACAACTGTCTAACTTTTGACAAAGGTCAAACTTGATTATATGTGACGTAAGAGTTTGAAAGCGCCAATTAAGATTAGCGACACCCACAATGTGATAAAAAAAAATTTTTGGCAAAACTTTATAATGAAATATCTTGGAAACGACGGAAAATTTGCAGAAAAAGTATTCTTGGTTTTCGATTCAGAATTAAAAAATGTATTCGGGTCTTCATTTTTCGCCTCAACTTACCAATCACCCTGTACAAATTTTGGCTTTTTAGTTTCTATACTTTTTTTTTTTTTGAAAGAAAGTACTGGCGGTTTGCGGTTTAATTTAAGTTACCAAAACAGATTTCATTTTGCTCTGTATACTGTACTGCAAGGACTTATTGCAGCATTAACAAATTCGCTCATAAGATAAGAGTAGGCACCAAATAAATATATACAAATATGTAGTTCTTTTTACTATTTAAAACGTGTAAAACACCCTAGCAGTAATTATAATTCTTTCTAATTTCAGGTGCTCATATTCCAACGCCCCCACCAATTCCAGCGGCAATCTTAAGAGCTTTGGAGTACAATGCAGCTCACCCTGAGCAAGATGAAGGGCAGCAACGACCTAGACCTATTGGATGATTACTTGATATACTGTGATTTTAACATTATTTAAAAATTACTTCTTTATATTGTACATAATATTTCTACTATGGAATTGCTCAATAAAAGCAAACTAAAATTAGTCTGTTTTACTCATGCTACTACAATAATTTTCTAAATCCACCGTACATGTTTATCTAATGAAAACAGGACCATATCGGTAGCTTTGCTCATATTACGAAAAACCTAAATTAGCTGTCTTATGTGGGGGTGAGACGAGCTTTCGTCAGGGGGCGTATATTAGGCGTCCGGGATACATTCCCATATCGCGGACGATGGCATGCCAACCCCAAGACCGGTGTGCGTAGTCAAGAGCTACATTTTTCACGAGGTACCCCTGTTCTCGACTAAACACATCAGATCTAGTTTAGCTTCTTCGAAAAAGAACCCCCAAGTCAAGGTGGAACAGCATAGGCCGAGGACTGCATGACTAAGGGGGTGCTTAGCTATTACTATGCGAACTCCGGGAACCCGGCGACACCCGGTTTTAATTCAGCCTTACTGCAGTAAGCGGGGCACTGCTGCAGATGATCTTTATTTCCTCCGCTACTCGTGGGTACAAAATGGACAAAGTCAAAAACAATAAAAAAAGGAATGAAGGACACCGTTGCTGTCCTCAGCAAAACTAACGAAGGGGGCAAAAATGTCCCCGGAAGTCAAAGACCAACAGAGGGTTCACTGCAGCCCTATCCACCATCATCAGGTAACGATGAAAGCGTGCCAATGATGGTAGACATTACAGAGGACTCTAACTCCTCAACTCAAACCATACGGGGAGCTGAACTTCCCGATGACAATAAAGCTGAAGAAGAGCTCTTAAAAAGCAGCGATGATGAGCGGGGGCAAACGGGTGACCCTAAAACAGGGGAACCCGGGAGACCAAAGCTCTCTGGCGCTGCAAGAAAGAGGTTTAAATACCTCATGAAAAGTGGGATGGCCAGAGACGAAGTCCGTGTAAGGGCTTTTAAACCAATAAATCCCACCATAAAGGACTCCTCTGATAAAGGATCGAAAAGGGTCCGATCAGAAGAAAATACTCCTGAGGGAAAACCTATAAAGAGGTCTAAAGGTCAGGAAAAGGAGAGTAATAAAACTCCTTCTAGACCACAGACCTAGCCAAGTAGCTAAAGGTACGAAAGCATAATTGAATAATACATGCCAACTTTCCTGAAGAAACCCTGTCATTGGAGCACCTAGGAGCCATACAGGAGTCCATAATGGACCAAATGGTAGAACTGGGACGGGAAGCTGGCATAAAACCCAGCTTCCACAGTTCCAGCTACAGACCGGGCTGGCTCGCTTTGGGGTGTGCCAACAAAGCCACAGCTGAGTGGCTAAAGGGCATAGCCGCGGCCTAAGGCCAGCAGAGGGGGTGGCTGTCAGAGTGGTAGAGGAAGCAGAAATGCCTCACACCGAAATACTGACAGCGTACCTACCAAATAGTCAGGACTATTCAAACGAAAAGATCCTGGCTCTTTTAGAGGCGCAAAACGACCTCGATTTGTCCTGCTGGAGGGTGCTTAGGAGAAATCCTATAGGCCCCACAGTGGAAAAGACGTTCTCGGTGGATCAAAAATCCACTGCAGAACTAAAAAAAGAGGCTATAAGCAGAACTTTAAATTTGGAGAAATCCAGCTTAGACCAAAGCATAAAGCCTCAAAAGGAGAGGAAAGCTGAGGCAATGCTGAGCCCGGTACCTCAAAGGAAGCTCCACATAAAGGTGTGCAAAAACCTAAATCGGAGACTTCCAAAACAAAGGGCAAATCCAAAGGCAGCACAAAGCTCAAGGATAAGCCTTCAAACAAAAAGACGGATCCTGAAGGTGATAAAAAACCTAAGGACCACAAAAAAGGCAGATAAAGGCAAACTGCCTAAAAACGTGCCTAACAAAAAACACCGGCATCTCAGATGCCTCCAAGTAAATCTTCAACACTCAAAAGCTGCATCTAGCGTGCTTAATAGAAAATTTACAAGGAACAATATAAACATAGGGCTAATTCAAGAGCCCTGGGTAAATGAAGGAACGATTAGAGGACTTCCAACTCAGTCATGTAAGTTAATTTATGCAACATCTTATAAAAGGCCTCAAGCGGCTTTACTTTGCAGTAAAAATGTTAATTTTGTTCCAATTTCAGAGTTTATAAAAAGAGACTTGGTTGCAGCTATGGTGGAAGTACCGACTGAAGGAGGTAAGAGAATCGTTATAGTTGCCTCAGCTTACTTCCCAGGGGATACACAAGATCCACCACCAGTCAGCGTACAAGTGATGCAAATGCGCACCATTCAATATGGGGCAGCACAGACACAAACAATACAGGTGAGTATCTGCTGGAATATTTGGCTACTAACAATATAGACATTATCAACCAGGGAAATAAACCCACCTTTATGAATGCGATTAGAAAATAGGTTCTAGACTTAACCCTAGCTACGCCATTCATAACTAACCAAATTAAGAACTGGCAAGTTTCCAATGACCTATCTATGTCGGACCATATGCACATACGATTCGACATAGCGGCGACAGCGAAATGCCTGGATGAATACCGAGTGCCCAAACCGACTGATTGGTCCCTATATAAGGAACTTCTAAAGTCAGAAGTTGAGGAATTACCTTCATTCATAACAACTGTTGAAGAACTTGACGCAACCTCCATTTACTTAGAGGAACACATGATCTCCTCATATGAAAAAAGCTGCCTGGTAAAACAAAAGGGAACCTCGAGAGATGTTCCCTGGTGGAACAGGGAGCTTGACCGACTAAAGACTGAATCTAGGAAAGCCTTTAATGTAGCAAAAACATCGGGCAACTGGGACAACTATCATAGAGCCCTTACTGAATATAACAAAGAGTTGAGGAAATCTAAAAGGAAAACATGTAGAACGTTCGTTACGTTAGCACGAGACCACTCAAACGGAATTGGACTACTTAAAAGACAGACCAATGACAGCTATGCTGAGACTCCAAGGGAAAATTTGGAGATTTTGTTAAAAACCCACTTCCCAGGATCTACCATCATAGAAGATAACCAAATACAGGAAAATCCAACATGGGACGAACCACGTCCCAGCAAAACCGGGAAAAGCCTAGAACGGTAAAATCTTCACAGATAATAAAATAAAATGGGCGGTTAATAGCTTCCAACCCTATAAATCCCCAGGTATCGATGGCATATTTCCAGCCCTGTTACAGCAGGGCATAGAGGAAATACTACCGAACCTCAAAGCAATATTTAAAGCCAGTTTCATACTGGGCTACATTCCACAAAACTGGAGGAAAGTTAAGGTGGCGTTCATACCAAAGGCCGGTCGGCGTCCTATGGATGAGCCGAAGTCCTATCGCCCCATTAGCTTATCTTCTTTTCTCCTTAAAACTATGGAAAAAAATAATTGACCAGCATATAAGAAGCGAATTTATCTCTAAAGCTCCACTGCATCCAAAACAATTTGTCTACCAACCAGCAAAATCAACGATCAATGCTATACAATGTCTAGTCAGAGACATAGAAAAGACATTCGATGCAAAAGAAGCGACCATGTGTGCATTCCTTGATATAGAGGGTGCGTTTGATAACACCTCATTCGATTCCATACAAAGAGCAGCAAAATTAAGGGACATTGAACCCTCAACGATTAAATGGATTAAGGCCATGCAAAGAAGCCGCAAAATCAGCTCTGCTATGGGAGACGCGACTGCAATGGTCAGAGCGGTAAAGGTTGTCCACAGGGTGGAGTACTATCGTCCCTGATCTGGTCCCTTGTGGTTTATCGACTTCTGGTGGAGCTGTCAGCAAGAGGCTTCGATGTACAAGGCTACGCAGACGACCTTGTAATCACCATCAGTGGCAGGCATGATGGCATATTATCTGCTCGCATGCAAGCGGCCCTAAACTTGGTTGAGAACTGGTGCTCAACGGAAGGGCTAAATGTCAATCCAAATAAAACAATTATAATACCGTTTACAAAAAGGAGGAAAACAAGGTTTATAGCTCCTATGTTAAACGGCATTACGATTAAACTTTCTAAAGAAGTAAAATATCTGGGAATTATCTTGACCATAAACTCAATTGGAACCCGCAAATTAAAAGGACTATCGCAAAAGCATCAACGGAATGGTAAATATATGGTAAAACATGGGGTCTAAAACCGAAAATGATCTACTGGTCATACATTACAGTTGTAATACCTATAGTTACTTATGCCTCACTGGTCTGGTGGCCAAAAACAGAGGAAAAAACTACACAAGGAAAGTTTCTGAAACTGCAGAGACTTGCCTGCCTGGGAGTTACTGGAGCAATGAAAACTTGCCCAACGACAGCTCTGGAGACAGTGTTGAACCTCCTTCCCCTGCACCTGCACATAAAGAGGGAGGCGATACTGAGTGCCTCTAGAGTAATCCAGACACAAAATATAAAATCAGGAGACCTGACTGGTCACCTTAAAATTTTGGAAAAAATCAAGATTGAAGCTCTGACCAAACACAAGGACATGATGCCTATAGTGCGGGACTTCCAGCGCTCTTTTGAAGAGGTTATTCAAGACCGCCAAACTATGAGTGAGAATGCCCCAAAGCATGAAAAAGGCTCACTTGTCTGGTACACTGATGGATCTAAGATGGAACAAGGGGTTGGAGCTGGTGTCTTTGGACCTAGATGCAGACTATCAAAGTCTCTCCGCAAGGCTCCCTCCATCTTCCAAGCTGAAATCCATGCAATTGACATTTGCGCTTCTGAATGTGCCTAAAAAGGCCTTCGAGGCGCAACCATATATATTTTATCGGACAGCCAGGCTGCTTTGAAAATGCACTTTTAATTCAAAGCTAGCCTGGGAATGCCGACAATCTCTAAACCAACTGGCCAAACACAACAGAGTTACTCTGGAGTGGGTACCAGGACATGAAGGAGTGGAGGGCAATGAAATTGCCGATCAACTCGCCAAGGAAGGAGCACAGAGACCATTCTATCGACTCGAGCCCTTCTGTGGCACCATTAGAGGCCACCTCTACGAGGAACTCAGAACATGGGAAAAAAGTCAAAAAGAGACTTACTGGAACAACATCCCAGGACAAAGGCAGGCGAAAAGATTTATTTCGCATTCACCTAAGTGACACAAAGAAGCTACTGGAACTTTAAAAAAATGACCTTAAACTGGTTACCGACTTCCTAACAGGACATGGCCCTTGGAGGTATCACCTCAAAAAAATGGAAAAGACTGAGGATGAACAATGTCGGTTTTGTCATGAAGCAAACGAAACTGCGGAACACATTCTCTGTGAATGCATTGAACTGACCCGACAACGACGTAAATACCTCGAAGGGGTATATCTTACTCCTAGAGATATTATTCAGCTTTCACCGCGTAGTATCCTGAACTTTGCTAAAGGTATAGGAATTACCGGGCACTAAACAACGAAGGGTATTCACAAAAGATCTCTTAAGGTCGAAGTGAAGGAGGGCTACACTAGAGCCGAGCGACCCCGTTCATTACAATACAATACAATACAATAGCTGTCTTATGTACTTCTTTTCGTAAAATCTCGAAGAATACTCAGGAAAGAGATTTGATTTTAAAATAAAAATATACAACAAAATATTAACATTTTGTTATTGACGCATTTTATTTATTAATTAATTTTTTCATGCTAAGTTTCCTATATAAAAATAAATATTACTGTTGTTACTTAAAATAAATACAAAATAATTTTTCTAAGCGTAACCAAAACGCTCGCTGAGTTACCATGAAAACCATAGAAATAGCGGCCGCCTTGGCTTTTTATAATGTGCCGCTTCCCGCTCGTGTCTGTTATAACTAATAGTCTAAGATCCCACTGCCGATTCTGCAGGTATCTGTTTTTTTGATACAACCATTTTTAAATGAATGTTAAGGAAGTATGCAATGGTTTAGGGATAGGTTGCCTATAAAAAATTAGCCGCAATTATCTGTAATTAATTTTAGTATGATTAATTCGCTAACATAACTTGCAACTATATGTTTTTTTAATGCATTTTACGACATTTGAAAGATAATAATGTCACAAACTGAAAAAGAAATGGTTGCCAGCTCTCAGTCAGCCGCAGCGTTAGGGTTGCCAGCTGTAAACAGGTATATCAGTGTTAATTGTTTGCACTTACCTGTTTTTTTTAAATTTTTAATACGAAATTAAAGTTTTATATATACTATTACAAAAATCCATGGTTGCCAGTTGGAAAATGGCCGCAAACAGAGGTTGCCATGATTTCAATGAACGATTCTCGCTCCAGGTAAGTGGAAGCGCAAGAGAGAAGATGCACGCATTGTTATGTGCTGTAAACAAGAAAAAACATGGCAGCTGTGACCCTTATACCATAACGACAGTTTACGTATAGTATACTGGTGATGGGCATAATAGGATTATTTTAAGACTCGAATTATTGAATTATGAATGATTTCAATAATCGGATTAATTTATAATTCGAATTATATTATTATTTTATTTTTTCTTAATCGTTTGAATTTTAAATTCTTGATTTCTGAATGAATATGTAACTCGATTCCGATGTAACTAAATACAAACACTAAATATAATAAACAGTTTGTCAAAACAGTCCGGGATCCCCTTAATAATTCGTTAACGGGGATCCTGGATTTTTTTGACACTTTATAAAATATATATATTATTATACATTATTATTATTATTATTATTATTTTAGTAAGTAAATTTTCCATTTGCCATAATTTTTTATGGTATTTTTTACTTACCCGGCCCATAGCCGAGTTTATTGAAATTTTGTATACCGGGGATTTTTGGGGTGCTGATCACGAATCTGAAGTCAAATTATTTCGTACTCTGCTAGTTTTTAAGTTATAACGCCTCACTCGAACCTTACCAGCAAAACTTTCCTAAAATTCCTCCCTTCTTAAAACTGATTACACCCAAAATGAAAGATTTTATCGAAATACACTTATTATTTTGTAAGATAAATTTAATTTCACCTTCACTTCATAAATATTTTTAATAAACAAAGCACAACAAGCACTTCTCAAAACTATTATTTTTACTTTTATAAATGTCAACAAAATTGTCTATAGATTTTAAACTTTTTTATGTTGGTACGCCAGGGACCCGCGAAACAATTGAAGGGCCTACTTTATAAATTTGAATTATTTTTATTTTTTGCGATTTAAATTTAAAAATTAAGCGCATTCAATTGTTTCGCGGGTCCCTGGAGTACCAACATAAAATTGTCTAAAATACTGAGACAATTTTGTTGACATTTATAAAAGTAAAAATATTATTTTTTGGGAAGCGCTTGTTGTGCTTTTTTTTATTAAAAATAATTGTTAAATTAAGGTAAAATTAAATTTATTGTATAAAATATTAAGTATATTACCATAAAATCTATTATCACAAATTAAATGTAATAATATTAATCAGATTTATAATAAAAAAAGTAGATCTTAATCCAATAAAAACAGAAATATTACTAACCATAAACATTAAATGAATAAATGAAAAAAATCGATTTTCTTTAAAGATTCTGTAGACAACTTTTCAAGTAAAAAATACAAGTAAAAGAAAATATAGGTTTTTTCGCAAAAAAAATAGTCATCATGCTCTAAAATTTATGTTTTATAAAGAATAAGTAAAGAAATACTTGAACTACATCGACACTACATTATACTCTTGATTACAGCATATAACAATGCGTGCATCTTCTCTCTTGCGCTTCCACATACCTGGGCGAGAATCGTTCATTGAAATCATGACAACCTCTGTTCGCGGCCATTTTCCAACTGGCAACCATGGATTTTTGTAATTAATAGATATAAAACGTTAATTTTGTATTAAAAATTAAAAAAAAAACAGGTAAGTGTAAACAATTAACACTGATATACCTGTTTACAGCTGGCAACCCTAACGCTGCGGCTGACTGCACAGAAAAAACACTATAATATATTGAATAACAAGGCTTTGATTGCTTGATTTTTTATTTATCCAATAAAAGTTAAGTTTATTTAATTAATTATGTTTGGGACAATTGAGGAGAAATAATTGATGCTATTACAAGTATTATATTCAGACCATATCAAAATAGTATTAAGTTAAAATATCTTGTTATTATGTAAATGATTCTGTATATTTAAAACTAAGGGAAATCTGTACTTTCTTAAAAATCAATGAAATTATTATGTTTAAATCTTATGTAATCCAGGAAAAATTTGCAATGTTTATTGCAATGGAAACTTAACTTGGGTTAAATTAAAAGTGTCGTACGGTGAATACCAATATTCCCTTCGCCTGAAACAATACTGTGATTGGCACAATATCGTGACCATTATTTTAATCGGCGTATATTCAATTTAACGATAGCTACAATTAAAAACAAGGTCCCACCTTCATATCGATATTCGGCAACTTCGGCGCTGGCTGAACTGAACGACAACAGGTTCAGGGTTCAACTGAATGGTTAAATGTCAATGCTTGTGTAGACCAGAGTTTATTAATCTAAAGGGGGTTATGACATCCGCCATATTGAAAAACTCTTGTGTGACGTCAAGAAGGGTCCATTTCGGCCATGTTGGATTTTATGCCGGACAGTGGCGTAGAATTGAGGTGGAAACGAAAAACTGCTTTTATACCGACGAACAAAATTTATATTTCAAAAATATAAATGTAATTCAATTAAGTATTGAAATTAAAAATTAAAGCGACAACACGACGAGTTGGAAGTGATAGTAGATACCATTAAAAGGAACCTTTTCAATGGTATCTACTATATTAAATATTTTAAAAAATGAGAAAAAAATTAAAATGTAGAAAATACTGATAATTGCTAATTTGTTATAATTATGAGTAGTTATCTATTTTAAAACACGAAACGAACATTTTTTTTTCTTTAATAATACCCACCTATATTACGACGTTTATAAAATTTTATGAGCAAGTAAGGAAGTTTGGGGATTTTAATTATTTTTTTATCTTGGAACAGTCCGCGAAGGCTGAGGCCTAGCATGAACGCCCCGTGGGTGGCTGAAGTGTGGTAAGAGGGAGTATATTCACAAGAGACTTAAATTCTGCAGGTAGCAGGTTCCATAGTCTTGACACTCTAGGGATGAAGGAACGAAGAAAGCGGGAAGTTCGGGGCCTCTCTAGCTGAACTATTAAAAGATGCATAAAAGTTGCACTACGTGTTGCTCTGTTGGGAGCTGCCAGAAAAGGAATTATACTGGCCAACTCGTCTAAGCAGAAGCCGTGAAAATACCTATAGAAGAAAGTCAGGAAGGAAGCTTTTCTGTAAGTGCAGGATCAGAAATGGGCTTTTACAAGCTATCTTGAAGATCTTTGTAAGATTACAAAATATCCAACTCCAAATCAGATTCTGGAAGCCATAGAAAAATTGACTTTTTTTTTAGGAATTTATGACGGTGTTTTTGTGTTACTTCATAAATATTTAAACTTGTCTATTAATCCTTAATTTATTTTATTTTAAAAACTAATTATGTTACTTTTAAAAACTAGTTATTTATTTACTTACGGACCATACAGCATCTTGATATTGCAGAATAATAGCAAAATTTTCCACTTTGGCAATAAAATGAATTATTTTATGTAAAAAAATGTGAATACAGGTTTATTGTTAAAAAACTAAACTTTATTTGTTTCACAACTACAACACTACAATACATTTACAATTGCAACAATTAAATAAAATACAACTGAAATTTTTACATTTTGAAATAGATATGGAAGAAAAGAACACAGTACTTAGTGGTATTATTTAATAATATTTTGTGGTATACTACATTTCATATTTTAAAACATACAAATCATTTAAGCATTAAAATCCTACTTAATACAAACACAAACATTTCATTTATAGTTTGTTGGCAGCCCTTGCAAGATAAAACAAAGAATTAGATCTCGTGTTCTTATTTGGTACTCGAAAGTTTAACTTACTTACAAGTTCTTCGCAGTCCACTTCATACTACACAATCTAAACAAAAAACTTCTTCAGTGCAAGGTAGGTTTACATCAGTTAATTTTAAACTTGTAAAAGGTAAATCTAAAAAATATAAATTATATTTTAAAACATGTCTTTTTCAACATAATATAAATAATTGGTAGATAAGTATCAAAAAAAATTAAATAAATTAAAAATTAACAACGCAAACTTATATAATGTACAAAAAATGGGAAAAAAATTAAATACAATTCTGAAGGTAATTAAGCACTTACCTAAAGTTGATTAGTTCTAGGATAAAAATTATTGACTATTTACTTTCTTGCAAAAATACATTAATTAAAATCACACAAAAATTTCAATTTACTTACTAATAACTTGTAACTACATTCATAGTTGTGAGAGTCACGGGACTTAAAAACCGTGTTTGTGTTATCCGAGGTGTAATAATGCAAACTGAATGGAACTGCTACAATAAAAGAATATTTGTTAGTAATAGCAGCATTAGGATAAATCATATTTTTCACCTTACCTTCTTTTATTAATCGCCTTTTTCCTTTTTGATCAGGATCTCATAATCACCGCTTTTGCAATTTTCCTGGAAGACATGTAAAAATCGTCTTTTTTAACATGCTCCGAGCAAATAACAGAATCCTTATGGGACACGACTAAACACTACCAAAAACAATATAGTAAAAACAGTCAAAACCAATAAAATATCAACTCTGTACAAAAATATTTTCAACTGTAAAAATAACCCCATATAAAAACTTCGACTTGTGGCACGACTCTGTCCACAGCTGAGAATGCTAGTAACTTTTAGAGTTACCCGACAGGGCCGCCAACATAAGCGACCCTTTTCACACCCTCACGTCTTGGACTTTTGCTATCCCCATTCTCGACGATGTCATAACCCCTTTAGATTAATAGACTCTGGTGTAGACCCTAATTATTTTGTCTTTAGTAAGAATACATATTAATAAAATGAATAACTTGCTGGTTTCCTGGGGGTTGAACTCCTTGATACAAGTGTTTGCAGGTAAGTTAAATTATACGATATTTTTTCCTATGTTTTGTTGTATAGAATAACAAAAATTTATCATGGCGCCATAGTGGCAATCTGGCTATTTCGATGGCTATCTAAACGATTTTTCCTAATGATATATTTGTATACAAATTTTCAAAAATTAGGGTTTTTTCTACTTTTATTTGAAAAAATCCTTTATTATGATGGATGAGCTGGGTTAGGGTAAAGACAAGTACTAACTGTTACCATCAAGAAACTTTTTTTTTAAATCAATACTAAAAATGTTTCCCATGAGGTGCAAGGATATTTTAATGTAATTATTCTATTTTTAGATAGAGGGATAAATTTAAATGAGAAAGAATTAGACATTGTAATTCCATCAAGGGACTTGCAAATACATTTTAAGGATTGTTTAGAAAAATACATTCAGGAAGAAAAAGAAAATACATCAGATCTCGATACATGTGCTTTTGGAGGTACCTGCGGATGATTTAACATTTGGTATAACGGTAAGTGTTTTACTTATTATACAGGATGGTCCATTTTTTTAAACCTGTTTGATGAGAGGAGAGGCTAATGTTAGTCCTTATCAAACAACTTAAAAAGTCTATCCCGTTTTAGGACATGCATATAGCCAAGACTCCCTGCACTGTAGCAGAGACCCCGTTTACTGTGACAGAGATCCCTTATTCTGTGGAAAAGGCTCCAGGTACATAAAGTAGTACTGTAAGCCTTAGGTCAGCAAGTGTCTTGGCATCTACAAGCTCAGCAACTTCCTAAGACGACGTCACCAATGAGTACATAATTGTTCCCACCGAAAACAGAAGTTCATTTTATGGGACAGAAAACCTTTGGACGCAAGACTTTCAGAATCAGTTTCCGGAAACCCTATTAAATGTAGTACAAATTAATATTTAGTCAATAAAATACTTGTATTTAAACAATTAAAGTATTTTATTACAATAAATACTACATCAAATTAAATCAACTGTGGGTTAAGGTTGTTTAAATGAGACTCTACTTCAAGATAAATAATAATAATTTTTGTCACAAAAAATATTAGATTTATTTTAAATAGAGTTCATATTATTGTAGTATACACCTACTATTTGCTCCAGATTATATCTATTTTAATAAACCGGACTTTTCATTGCATTTAACATAGCCATTAATTAAAAACCAATGAAATTCAATAATTTCTTATGTTGGTTTAATTAAGTTTTGATAATGTTTAAATAAGATCACAATTTACTTCAATGATTCTTATGTTTGAACTAATTACAATGAGATATGCACAAATAAAAGTAAGATATTCATTTATTTAATCACAAATGTCATTCAGGTATTGCAAATACAGTACCCCATTGACTCAATGTGTATTCCATTCATACTATGAAAGCGTTTTCTTTTTGTTATACTGGAAATTAATTTCAATTTGGCTAATTTTTATGGACCAATTAATTAAAAATTTTTAAAAGTTTGGTTTTAAAATTTAATTTTTAAAAAAACAAAATTTCTTCAAACTTATGTTTAACGAATTAAAAAATTTTACTAAAAGTAAATTCATTATTTTAATTCACAAATGTCATTCAGTATTGCAAAACGTACCCCTTACTCAATGTATTTCCTTTCTTAAACGTTTTCTTTTTTTTTGTATCAAAAAAACAGATAACTTCGAGAATTAAGCCCCAAAGAAATTCTAATTACTTATTTTTAATTAGGGCCATTTTTTAAAAAGCCGACAATAAAATTAAACTTAAGTGCATCTTTTATGTTTTTTTAAAGGGCACCGAATTTTATTTTTAAATGATCCAAATGTCAGTTTGAGGAGTTTACGAAGCCCTACGACTACTTACCGTGGGCATAGTGATAAAGAGGTAGTTTTTTTTTGTGAAAGTTGGGTCTTTTACCAATAACTTACTTGAAAACATTGGCAACCCGGGTTCTGGTGCACTTCATGTATCCACGAATTAACCGTTTTTTTTTGCTAAATTTGGAATATTATTGTTTATAAAGTGATTTTGTGCAAAAAAAAAACACGAATTAAGTTTTACATAAAAAATAGTTATTTTAACTATTTAAAAATTTATATGTGTGATTTGTGTTAATGAAGATTACTTATTGTCATTGTTGAAGGAAGGCAATGATAGGCACTGGCGGATAAATCCCAACTTGATTTCGGCTTTGCAAGCCTGATTTTTATTATTATTTTAAACAACAAATATTTTTTCTATGAATTTTTTTTTAAGTGTAATTATATATTCCCCGGGTTTTTTCTTATACGTTGTTAAAATTTTGTTTTGCTCTACAAATAATTTAGACAAATTCAAAAGCCCTAAGTTCTAGTCGGTCATGGTTAGTTCTGGTAAGCAAGGCAGCTTTTTTTTCCCGAATTATATATCAGACGTAAAAATGCATAGACGTATTAGAAAAGACCCATGATTTGCGTTTTTTACATTAAATGCATTATTTAGAAAAAGCCTACCTTTTAAATAACGCGCCGAGTCTCTGCGACCAATCTGTCGATCTGCGTCGTATTTGATTTGAAAAAGGCCCTAAATAATTATTACATAAAAATGTATTTTTTTTTAGCCGAAACCCTGCATAATAAACCGTTTCATGTGTCAACACTGTCAAGAATCTCGTGAGCCATTTATTAGACAGCTCTCGCGTCAAATTATGGTCGAAAATCGATTTTTATTTTTATTTTTTTTTGTTAAAAAAGTGATTCATCGGCAAATTTTTTCACTTTAAACTGTTCTATACACCCAAGGCTATTATTTAAAATTTTTAAAAAAGCTAAATTCATGAATACCTGAAGTTCACCAGACCCGGCAACCTATTATAAGATATATATGTTATTTCAAAATTATTGGTTATCATCGGACGAGTGTAGCACATAAATTATTTTATTATATGTATTACTTAAAACAGAAAAGAAACTGACATTGACTTCTGATATGACTTTTTTATATAGATACTGATATTCCCAGAAATCAAAATAAACTATAAAAACCTATCTACAGGGTGTCCCAGAAGTAATGGAACACAGAGCAACAGTAGATTCCTTAGATCAAAATAATGCAATTAACGTAAACTTGCCTTATCCTAAAGTTGAAAATAACTAAGATTCAGGGTGTTAAACTTTTAATTTTGTTTTCGTTTTTTCGTAATAATTTCTTAACTAAATGACATAGCGGTACAAAATTTGAGATTTGGGGGTTGTTTGAGGCAAGGAATTTAAAGTCGCCTATGCTTTTATTGTTGCTAGTAGAGGGCGCCACCTACGGCTCTTTGCATTTGTTTTAGATTACATAATTTTTTTTAAGCTTACTATATTGACCTGCTTATTAAAAATAAAGTTACCATCATTTTTTCTGCGTCAAAAATGTATACCCCATTAAGGTTTCTTAGAGCAACTGTTTTCGAGATAAATGCACTTTAAAGGACCTCGCAATTTTCCTGTGAAAAATGGGTTTCAAAATTTGCAAAGTAAGTTTCCAACACGCTGATCAAAAGTCTCCAGGGGTACAAAACCCGAAAACCCCCCAAAATCACCCTCATAGGTCTCCAAATCCCCAGTGAGTAAATATTATCGAAGGTAATATAACGAGTGCTCTCTTTAATCGGTAATTTTTTTTAATTTGCACCATAACTTCTTTGTTTGGTAATTAAAGGAGTTACTTTTGGGTATGTTTATTTTTAATAAATCCTAAAAGCTTAGCTTTAAACATAGAATACTTAAAATTTAATCCCAAAAGATAAACATTTAAGTGGAAATTAAGAAATAAGGTCGATTATAAAAACGATAAACAAGTTATATTTGTTTAATTATCAAAATGTTTAACCATAAACCTACACAAATTTATTATGTATGGACGAATAATATTTTTAACTGATCATCCATACATGTGCGGACGAATAATAAAAAATATCATTTGTCCACTGTGCGGACGAATATCCACTGCCTTTAAATTATTTTCCTTATAACCAAATGTGTGAGATGACTAGATTAAGGTTAAAAGAAACCATTGACTAGGATGCGAATAAAAAATCATTTGTTTTATGGATTACCGTAGTAACCATTCTTTAATGTTAATAAAACATAATAAAAATAGATAAAAAATAAAGTCCAGGGATTGTAGCATAATAAAAATAATATGACTTTATGATTCTATTTTCCATATCGCTGTCCTTGTAAGCTGTCATCTTGTTCTGGATGAGCCGCATTATATTCTAAAGATCTTAGAATCGCTGCTGGTATAGGAGGTGGTGTGGGCAAATGGGCACCTACTGGCTGAAATCCATTTTCATTGGCGATATATGATATCTGTATTTGGGAGTTGTCCGGAGCCGTGTATCTAAATGAACCAGTTGCCTCCATTGCCTCAGCTTGGGCGCTTCCGAAGCCTTTCACGCGTCCTTGTTCCTCAGCCGCAATACCATTTTCGGTTTCGTAGCTAAAATAAAAATATTTCAATTAAAATTATAAACCTTAAGCAAGTTTAAATAATATTCATTTATATTAAATAATTCCAATTTAAAATTAAATTGCTTTGAAAAGTGTTAACAAAAGAAAATTATAGTCTATGATTTTATAAGCTTTAAAAACTTGCTGTCAATAAATAAAGAAAAATTTACCTTCTCTCAAGTTTATTAGTTATCATATTTAATATATTTCTATTTATCTTAAAACAGTAAAAAATACTTAAAGCCAAAGTATTATTAAACCGTAGGTATCTTAAACGAAGCAGGAGTCTTTTAATACAGGCTTGGTGAGAAAAGAAATACCTCTGTATGTTACATATTCCATGCATATTAGTACTTTGTCTGGCATGAATGAGATGAATCAGTTCCATACAACTTGTCAGTGGGCAGAAGGAAGAAGCTTTCTTCTAAGAGTAGTTTTATTAATAAGGAAAAAAAACTTTTTGAAAAAAATCAAGGACGCTCAGGGTAGTGGAAGATGCCATTCTTTAGGAAACAGTATTTTTAATGGGAGTTAATTTGGAATATATTTATAAAGTATGTACATCTTAGAAGAAAAGAGTTCAAAGTGTTTTGAACGTTGCTTCTATAAATGTAATGTTTTTATGTCAGTGTTCTCGATAGTACAAAAGTGTTTTAAGGTATTAAATTACATAGGATTTTTAGTGCCCTAAACCAATATTTGTTAAAAAATATAACTGCATCATCCTGTTCTTAATTTCCAAATCAGTCCTATTTGTTTAGGAAAACGAATATAAGAATTAGGGGTGAAATAATTAAAAGAAATTAAACGTAAAAAGAATATTATTTATGTGAAAAAATAAAAGAGGTATAGTCTGTCTTAAAGTATACCGTGTTAGCTCTTGCCTTCATTTATGGATTATACCTGCCGTCAGCAATAAAACTGCGGATAGGTAGGTATTAAAGGACAGAACATTAGGGACGGACTTTAATAATATACAGATTTATAATTTATTGTTTATTTAGGTAAGTATAATCTTAAAATTACATTAAGAAATTAAATATATGCATAGTTCTAATAAATGTATAACTGCATTATCTATATATAATTACATTTTTAATCTAAATATCTAAATCTAATTCTGTTTCGCTATTAGAGTCATTATTAAAATTAATTACAGTAGGATTTATGTTGTTTTGGATATAAATGTATGAGTCCTCAATTTTATAATGTGCTGTAGTGAATTTTTCCAGCTCTCAACTGGTATGTTAGTAATTACATTTTTTATTAAATTTATATCACTGGGACTTAAAGTAGGTGTAACATTTTCTGTTCTGATCTTTGATTTTACTTGGTTCCACAAATGCTCTATGGGGTTAAACATACAGTGATACGGACGAAGCCGTAAGACAATATGCTCAGCCTGTTCAGCCAAATTATCACATACATATTGTTTATTAATTGCATATTGCATATAAATGAATTCCAAAAGGTGGGTTTTTCGTAACCGAATTTAAAATAAATATCATTTTCTAGCAAATATTCCTGGATTTCAGTTTTTGAACTTGATAAAGCTGGTGCTTTGTGTAGCAGACGGCTGTGGTAGCTTGCGTTATCCATGACAATAACACTGTTGTTTGGAATATTTTTTAAAAGATAATTTTGAAACCAGTTTTCAAAAAGTTCTGCACTTGTATCCTCATGATAATCCAAGCTAGAATCCTTAATATTCTTTGGCGACAACAGCAAGCAAATTGGGATAAATCCGTCTTCTGAACCAGCGTGAATTATGGTAATGCGTTTTCCTTTATTTAAAGGTGCTTTCGTCTGACAGTTTTAACTGGAATCAACCCATCCTTTGGATACTGTGTCTTGTGTATCGAATCATGTTTCATCAAGGTAAACTATGGATCTGTTTTTTAACCCATATCTTTTAATTTCTTGAAGGTAATTAAATCTCCAAGTGCGTAATCTATGCGATTCCATTACTACTTGTCTTTTGTCTATTTTGCGGTATTTAAATACCATTTTACAAACAACTCTATGGAGGGTGGCACGGCTAATATTTATATTGGTTTCGTCTTCGTCTTGCTTCTTTTTCAGTTTATCCAAGGTAGGAATAACTCCGCTTTCATAAAGACAATATATTTTCCTTCTTATCACTATTGTCCATACGGTGAGATTGAAAATCACTACGTTTTTTTCTTTTGTTTAATTCTTCACTAATAATAATATCCCTTATCGATGATATTGGAGTTTTTGTAAGTAGACAGACATTAAAGCTTCTTGTTTAATTAGACCTCTACTGATAAAAAAATAAAAAATAAAAAAGTTTCATACACATTTTTCACAACCTGTTTTGCATCTAATGACAAATGATTTCGAGGCGACCTAGTTATATTCTCGTAAAACAACGTTTTCGAAACGCACAGTAAAAATGGTTATTCAACCCTCCCACTAAAATATTAACCAAAATATTTATATGCCTAATGGTTATTACTCAAGAAATACCTGGCCCACCCCTGCCCTTATGAACAAATGGGTTTACCCAATAACAATAGGTAATAAAATCGTTAAAGGTTTATTGGGGTATGGTCCGTCAAAAGCCATAACGATATACTTTGAGACAGACTATAATACCAGTACAAAGCCTTGCGGTACTTTCAAATTAGGTTGGGGAAAGGTTAAACTGTATACAATGCAAATATACATCAGTTAAAATAAAATTCAAAAGCCAAACCTAAAGTTTTGGCAAAAAACCGTCCTATGTCCTGCAAGGTAATTATTAAAGGTAAGGTAAAACTTTATGAAAATATGTTGTTTTCTTTATAGTTTTCTAGGTAGTTTAGCTGCTTTTTGTAAGGTGGTCAATATGGGATTTTCTTTTAGGGTATAATAATTATAATTTAGAATACGTACCTCCATTGATATGACCCATCAGGATTTGGTCCTACTTGATCTTGCCTTAGAATCCTGTAAAATTGTCCTGAAGTAACTGGTCTGTATTGGGCTATTGCATGGAAAGCGAAAGCCAGTAACAAAATCTGTAAATATAGTTTAGTTAACTTTTTAAAATCTTAAGTTTAAATGTTATATTTTTAAAGAGATTATTGGTTATGCTTGACAAAATCCTGAAAAATTGTGTTTAAACTTTTGGTGTGACACATTGCTTTTTTGAATAAAAATGGTGAGATACAAAAATCCGGTTGGACATAAAACACATAAAGTAACCGAAAAAAAGTACTGTGTTTTAAATCCCTTAATATGATCTCCAATAAAACATCAAATTGTATAGAACCATACCATAATAAAAAGATTAAAGTACCTATATAAATATTTAATGATATTTGATTAAATTTCTTGGTTATGATTTTTTTTCTTATTTCAATCACAAGTGGCTTCCTCTAGGATACAAGTTACTCTAAGAGAGAAGTTTTATTATCATATACCCTGCACTGTAAATGTCAGGTATTTTTGGTAAAAAATAAAAATTAAATAGATTTTAAACTGATTTCATTAAAATTGTTACTTAATGCCTTTTTCATTATTTTACTTTTTAAGTAATATATCAATTATATTAAGATCTAGGAGTATAGAGCCTATTTTTGCTAAAACACTTAACTTCCCTTATCAACCAAAAATTGTTTAATAATAATAATAATAATAACCTTTATTGTCTAACAGTAATCCATTTATAAGACGATTTAAAAAAATATCAGTAATATAATGAAAAAAAAAAAAACAATTAATACACTAATTATAAGCTAAGCAGTCCACAATAACCTACGATTCAACATTTTTGTAAAATGAACCGATGACAGGTCGTAAGCATCAACGTCGTTACAGGACCCATTAAAAAGGCGCATGGCTTGAAATAGTGGTGTTTTAATCAAAACATTAGTAGAAGGTGTAGGTAAGTGAAATGTAGGAGAGTCTGACAGATCTAAAAGGAACATAGAACATTATCTGGGATAGTAATTCAGGACAGTCAATAAGGTATCTGCAGACTTTGAAAAGAAATTGGATTGATATGTATTTTCTACGATCGTTTAAAAAGGAAATCCAAAACCGTCTAAGGAGCTCACCCTGATCGACTTCTCTAGGTGGCAAATGTCCACTGCTTTTAAATACAAGAAATTTAACAATTTTTTTTTTGACATTTTCTAATTAACTGATGTACTTGTTGTAAATTGGATGCCAAATAATAGAACCATATTCAAGTATCGAGCGGACATAGCAGAAATACAAGGTTTTTAATGTTTGAATATTGTTAAAGTAACTGGAATTACGCATGATAAAACCAGAATTCTCATTGCTTTACTTAACATCTGGTCTATGTGGTTTGCAAAAGAGAACTTTGGATCAAAAGTAATTCCCAGATCCTTGAATGTCTCACAACGACCAATAACAGCATTATCCAATCTGTACTAGAAGGGAACAGGATTAACCTTACTTGTGTAGGTCATAACAAAACATTTTTCGGTATTTAGGGGTAAATTGTTGATATCACTCCATGATTGAACTATTTCCAAATCACCCTGTAATGTGAGGCAATCAGACTGATCCCCAATAACTCTAAACAGATTCAGATTATCCGCAAATAGCAATCCGTTACTTGAGATATCACAACATATATCATTGATGAATAATGAGAACAGTAGAGGAGCCAGATTACTACCCTGTGGAGCATCACTTGTGGCTTCAAAGTTATAAGATTCATGACCACGGATTTCGACATACTGCCTTCGATTACTTAAGTAAGATTTTAAGAATAATAGCAAATCAGCACTAAAGCCCATACCATCCAGTTTATGCAATAATATGGAATGGTCAACGCGGTCAATAAATAAACAAAATGCCTAAACAAGGTGGTGGTGTGTGGCATTTATAATTTATCAGCTTTAGTAATTATTAAAAAAGTTTTTTTATTTGGCTTAACAATATAATTGTCTAATTTAGGGAGATTTTAGTTTTGTTAGATTTTATCGAAATTTTACTTAAAAACTAAAATTGCAAAGAGAAAACATTTTTGTAAAAATCGTGTTTAGAAGTAAAAACGCAATTTAGATTTACTACAAATATCTCCAAAGACATTAAGAAATACCATAACTGGCACTACAGTATATAACTAAGAATAAAAATATGTATTTTTTTTAGTATCTAATTCTTACTATAGTTTTAACTGTTCACGAGATCTTTGTGCTTATTATTTTCAGGATGATTTTTTTAAATGTTATAAATTTTTGAGCTTAATAATGTTTTTTATTGTCTTGCAAACAATTAAGAAAATAGGTATAGGACTACAATAAGAAAGTAGGTTTTTAGATCCTAGACATATTGCACACGGCTTTTCTGCTACTGTGCAGCTTTAAAAAAAAATTAAACAATTGCTGCTATGCCGTATAGTCCAAAGTAAGGATATGCTCATGATGTGCTTGATTAAAAAAATTTATGGAAAACAAAAGCAACTCTTAAAAGAAAGAAAGAGAATAATTAACAAAAAGATTAAGGAAAAAACAGGCAGCAAATTGTTAAGAATAGAGTTCGGTTTTTTCTTTTGAATATTAGGGGTAAAAAACAATAAACACACCTGTATTATATTAACTCGTGTTTAACGTAAAGGACCAAAGAGATTGGGTTCTGTTCGAGTAAGACAGGGTGTTATTTTTTAAGTAATTGTTAAAAAAAATTTTGACCTCTAGATAATTTGATTGTATGGGTTTTTTGCTTTGACGCGGACTTGTCGGTTTTTGGGAGGAGGATTTCAAAAAAAAAAAATATGAACTAAAAATTTTAAAGTCTAACTTTATCATAAGGTTAAAATGAAGAGCATGGTTGTCATATCATGTTTAATTCTTTGGGAGATTTATTGGTTTATTTTATAGGGATCGTAAGACGAATAATATTGCAGAACATCCCAGTCAACTCTAAAGAAATACTAGAAGATTTCTGGTGGCATGCTTTCTGTAACATCAGAACGTGCGTAGTATGGCACGTTGAAAATGACGTCATCTGAGCGAGCAAGGAAATCAGTTACTGATGTTTGGTCGGGCTCAGGTTTAAAGGAAAAAAATGATTTAAACAATTTGAATTGTTTGCAAACTTCATGAAAATGTACTGGTAAGATAAGTCAGTAAGGGCTTTAGCTTTTCCCATAATTTAGCATAAAAGGAGCGTCAAAATAAAGTGTCACAACCCAATATTCCTTTAATAATGAATCTGAAGCTGTCATTTGGATATACAATATTGTCATTGTCAACTTAAAAAAATTAAAATGGTCTCACATAATACCTTTTCAAATTTTATTGCAATATATGTAACGGTTTAGAAGTTAGAGGAGGGAAACGGTCTTTTCTTACTCGTGTACATTATTTGGCTTTAGAAAAACTGAACGTTGCGTCGTAGATACTAAATCACAAGATTGCTGGTGCTCTGTTACTGGGACGATGTCAAGTATTTATTAATATAATGGGTAATGACTAATAAGAAATGTGTATTGGTATATAAATTTTAAAAATATTTCTTTTGGTAGAAATAAAGCAATAATTGAAATATTTTAAATTTGCCGTTAGTAAAATTTTTATTGATCATATACAGGTTTTACAGATATATACAACTCCTTAAAAACTACAAATATGTGGTAAAAATATGGCGTTTTTGTGACTAATCAATTTTTTTATATAAATTATAAATGCATTTGGATCCTAAAAGGGTACTAAATTAAAAGGTCTAAGCCATATCCCCCATTAGAAATCCAATTGAAAATAAAGCAATATGTATGGACAATGATTTAATATATTTTTTTAAGATTTTATTTAAAGTTACACAGATAAATATTAGTACAAAAATAATCTATTAGTATATAAGCTGAAAAATACTTGTATAGTTATTTTAAAAAAATATGTTTAAAACGTATTACAGTTGTGGTGACATTTTCTGTATGGCAATTTTTGTTCGGTATTTTCTAAAAGTTAAAATTAACTGTGTTGATAAAATATTTAAAAACAATTTTTCTAAGATTTATATTACCTGTGATTGGGCTACTTGACACATTGTTTTCTTTTATTTAGCATTTGCATAAATTAAAAAAATACCATTTTATAAGGTATTTTAATTGGTAGTTAATGCAATGGTATTTAAATGTCTCAAATAAATTTTGAAAGCTAAAAATTTATGGGCATAAAAGGAACTAATTAACTTTGATGCTTTAAATAGCTGCTAATTTTAACTAAAGAAAGGAAAAATTAGATATTTAAGCAGAGATACGATTTTATTTAATAAATATAGGGGTATTTTTTTTAGCAGATTTTATTTGTCAGTTATGTTTCTATTAACCTTTAATTTTTACATTATTACCCAGCTGCATAGTTTTTTAAACTACCGTACAACGAAACAAAAACTTCTGGATCATTTTAAATAATAACATGGTTTCTTTTCAAGTTCATTAATATTCTATAATGTTAAATACAACAGCAACAATACCCTCTTAAATAAGTATGTATAGCTGCAATATATTAAAAATGTTTTTAAGAAGCTTAGTGTGCAATTTAGGTTAATATTTAAAATAAAATATATGTGCGTGGAGAACGTGGGATAAATTTAATGAAAATTAATCAATAATTAAAATTATTTGAATTTTTCTTTAAAACATTTTAAGATTTTTAAAGACTTTTTTATATTAAAAAACTCTTAGAGTTGTCAAAATCATTAGAAATAAAATTGAGATTAATATTTTATTTATTGTTTAAATTACATTGACTAAATTTTTACATTTTTGGCATATCCCACTTTGCCCATACACGCGGCATAAAGGTATGTAAAACATAAAGGCATGTAAAAATAAGAATTTTTTCCATCTTTAAAGACTTATTTAAACGTATAATAATTTAGGGAATGAAGAGACTTTGTATTTCGTGCAAATTTTTATTAAAAAATCCTAGCAGAGCGCTTTCGGTAAAACCATCATCAGTGCTATTCGTCGTCAAAAACAATGGTTTTTGATGGTTTTACCGAAAGCGCTCTGCTAGGATTTTTTAATAAAAATTTGCACGAAATACAAAGTCTCTTCATTCCCTAATTTCTTACGTGCACACAGCCAAAACCAAGATTCATGTATAATAATTTGGTTACTCGATGTTATATACAAACACATCTGCGGAATTTGTTAAAAAAATTTCATTTGATGAGTGAGAACTTACCACTGCTTTCATATTTGTAAGATGATTACTTAGCAACTAGATTTTCAGATAGAAGCAAGTAGGTTTTTATAGTTTAATTTTAAAGTCGATTATTGATATTAATTAAAGAAAAGAAGTATCTTATGAACTTTTAATATATAAGTACATCATAAAAGGTTAAGCCTGTCAAAAATAATAAATAGATTATATTTATTTAAAACGTAAAATATGCAGCTAGATATCGGTAATAGGTAAAATTATTATAGGCTTTTGTATAACAGCTATTTTAAAAGATTTGTACAGGGTCTTTGATTATATTTACGTGGCTTCTGGGGCCTTTATTTTTGAAGACAGAAAAAACTGTTTTTTATAAAAATTGTAGGATTTTTTCCATATTATCTTTTGAAATTATCAGTAAAAAAATATCGCAATAAAAAAAATGACAACATCCTGTACATTATGCGCTACAACGAAAGATCTTTTTTTTCTGATTTCAAATATTGATGATGAGACATTGAGGATATTTGGATAAACCATTTTTGAGATATTTTAGGTTAAATTATTAATAAATTACAAAAAAGTTTCATATTAGTATCAAGAAAGCCATGGAAATAATAGAATTGTTATGTTGCTGAATTTGGTGAGGGTTTTCTCTGGACCCATAATGTTTATTTCTGTGAATAAACATTCCTGCTAAAGTGAAGGAAGACTTGTCGGTGAATAGAATTTTATGTAAAAACTTTGGATCCTGCTGCATAAACCTAGCTATTTCCAATGCATACTTACGTTGGTCCTGCATGTTTTGTTCAGGAAGGTTCTGAACGAACATAAATTTATAGGGATAAAATTTGTAAAATTTTAAGGTTAAATAAATTTTATATTCTGTTTTATTAAGTTCAGTGCCGCATCCGAGATTGATATTTAAGGTTTTTTTTAAATTATTAAAAGTAGTTAGTGCAAGTCGAATAGAAAAAGTATAATAATTATCCTGAAAAACCGAGGATATCAAAAACCTTGTTTTCATGTCGTGTTGCAGTCTTGTTCTTCGTTTTAAAGCTTTTTCGTTTAATAAACTTTCTTACTATGTATAAAATAGTATCTATAGATGGTACCCGTTGTTTAGGATATAATAAGTAGGTAATATTTCCTTTGCACTTTCGTCACATTATTATTGTTACCATAAAAAAGACGCATAATAGCGATTTTTTGTTCTTCTGAATAGCCCATCGACAAAAAAGCAATACAAACTACTTTTAATAGTTAAAATGATAATTTTCAACTTTTTACAATATCAATACGTCAAATTTATTAAAACAATTTTATTGTTTTCATAGCTTTCTTGATACTAATATGATTTTTTTAAATTTATTTATATTCTAGGCTTAAATATCTCAAAAATGGTTCATCCAAATATCATCAATGTATATATATTTGAAATCAGAAAAAAAAGATCTTTTATTGTGGCGCATAATATACAGGGTGTTCCATTTAAAAAAGTTGAAGTTGCCTATATTTTTCCATTTTTTTATTGCAATATTTTTTTACTGAAAATTTCAAAAGATAATATGGAAAAAAACCTACAATTTTTATATAAAACATTTTTTTCTGTCTTCAAAAATAAAGGCTCCAGAAGCCACGTAAATATAACCCTGTACCTGTACCCTGTACATGCAGTTGGGCGGGTATGACTAACCATGGTTATGACGTATTTATTCATATAATTTATGTCAAAGTTATAATTTCTGTCATTTAAAACCAAATATTATCGCGGTTAAAACCGTCGAGTATTCGTTGGTTTGCCTAAATTTGATATATGATCATATAATCAATACTCTTTTATGTGTCCCGCTAATCCATAAAGGATTTTATAAATAATACACTTTTTATTTTTAGTTATATTATATGATTTTGTTTTTGTTATTTAAGATCTTAAAGTGTTTGTGTTTTAAGCACAATATAAATATAAAATCTGTTATATTTCTGTTTTTTTTTTAAAACCAAATTCATGATTTATCAATTTTAATTTGTATTAGATTTAGTTTTTTAATTTTAAGTAAAAACAGGTTAATTTTTCAATGTGCGTTCAATAGGGTTTTTCGAATCTGTGAGTGCACGACTTTATACTCTGGCACCGAAGTGACCTCTTGTTCAGTATGGAAGTAACGCAAAACATATTTTAACATACATAAATTTACCACAACAACATATATAATATATATTATATATATATATATATATATATATATATATATATATATATATATATATATATATATATATATATATATATATATATATATATATATATATATATATATATATATATATATATATATATATATATATATATATATATATATATATATATATAATATATTATATATTATAACAAAAATATTTATTATACATTTTGTTTTATTTTTTTTTTATTTTGCCATAATAAAATCAGATGCGTCGTAATTTTTTGAAATCCAAATATCTCGAAAACGGTTGCTCATATCAACTTTTAACAGGTATACCTTTTTGACGTTAAACTGACAAAACAATTATTTAATTTACTTAAAAATGTCATACAGGGCCGTACCAAAAAGTTGTGATTCTTCAAAATAGTAAAAAGACGTGTAGGTGGCTCCCCTACAAGTAAGAGCCGTACTAAGACTAGTTTCGAATCCGTCTTACCAAAAAACCCCGGATTCCAATGTTTACTCCAATATTTGCAATATTATAGATTTTACTTAAAAAATAGAAAAATTAAATAAAAACTATAACACCCTGTATTTCGATAAAAAAATTAAATTGATTAATTGTGAACATCTGTTAAAAATATTAAAAAAAACTATTTTATTTATATGAAAAAGTAATAAAAATTTGGGTTTTAAAAATGTTTAAATTTTTTACCAAAACTAAATTTAAAAAGGTTGCTAGATTTTCCATTCGGTTGGCAAATTACTTATACATATTTTTTATTTGCTATATGTTATTATTAAAATGATAGCTTTTTAAAAAATTGATTTATAAAAAACTACAAAAGTATAATGACATATTAAAATTTATTAAAAACTAAAAAAGTCAATTAGGATTGACAGATATAAGTTTAGAGGAATTTCTAAAGTCTACTTTTTTAACTGTATTTTTAAAACTACTTCCTTTGTTGATTTTAGGCACTGTCGTTTATATTATATTTTAAATTTAAAAAAATATGTATTTTGTTTTCATTTTTATTATTAAGTTTTTATTATTGTTCTTTGTGTTGATCCACTAGTATAATGCCTGTTTATGGAAATGAAACAAAACTCCACCAAGGATGATCACAAAAATTAATATCACATATCACAACTCACCACAGCTTTCATATTTGTTCGGTGATTACTTAGCAACTAGATCGCCAGGATAGTGTAATCTAGTTTATATAGTTCATAATTCTGATATATATTACAGTAATAAACTTAAACCCTCACTTTAAATATAATTTGCATCTTCGATTTCGATGCATTCCTTTTGAACTTTTGATGTACACCATAAAAGGTCAAAAATGTTAAAGATGATACCTGTTCACTTAAAGGCGTGTAGGACGTAATGTTTATTCATAACCTGCAATGGCTTTATTAAAACAAATTAACATGCAGATATTTTATAAAGAATTTTGATATTAGGTTTTATAGAAAGAACAATTAATGTAAGATGGATTTTACGTTTGATTTATGGGAAGACACTTTCATTGCAAAACATTGGTATTAAGTTTATGACTAATGGTTTGTCTATTTAGCAGCTTTTGAAATTCCGCCTGTACTGGATAAATTTAAAAGATGGGGTGATGTAGAAAACAAAATATTTAATAGATAATTTAACTGTTAAATCTAGAGCTCTATACATATACAGGAAAATTTTTAAAAAGTATTACAATGCGATATGTCAAAAATGGAGCTACTTTACGTTTTTTTATATATTTTTTTCTTTATTCCCTTTTAAGGAGTGGGGGATAACTTTGAAATTTTAAAAATGGTTTACATAAAAAGAAAGGCCTGTGTGCAAAAATATTTAAATTAATTACCTGGTTACGAAATTATGATAGAAGAGAGTTAAATCTTAACTTAACTAAGGCCCGCCTCAAATTGAATCCATCCTATGTACAGGGTGTCCTAAATTTGAGCCTCATCATTGGGATCTCGAAAACTTAAATAGATATGACGGCGGCTAAACGGAGGCTAAGTTGCACAATTTGATACTGATCAAAAAAAGTTTTAAAATTTCGAATACTTTTAAAAACGAAAAAAAGGAATATTTGCGATTCCATTTTTTTATCACTCTATTTGAATAAATATAACAAAATAAATTTCATATTCCCATTGCTTTTTTTATTCTACAAGATGGTATTATTAAATTTACACACTGACGTTTCGTCTTTAAGCTGTCATCATCAAATTTGTTTTTTTTAAATATGGCCCTGGATTTCTTATAACGGATTTTAAGAGCTTCTAAGGTACTCAGCAGCCAAGCGGCCCTAAAGACCATCAGTTCTCCAAAAGTTAACTCTAAACTAGTGGGGGACTGTATACAGGCCCTGGAAAAAGTCGGCTTCGCAAACAAATTTACGGTAGCCTGGGTACCAGGCCACGAGGGCCACCCAGGTAACGAAGAGGCCGACGACCTAGCCGAAAGAGGATCAACCATGGAAATGATAGGCCCTGAGCCATTCTGCGAAATCTTGGCAGGCCTTTTAAAGCATCTATTAAGAGCTGGGTAGACAAAAAGTTTCAAAGCTGGTGGGTACAAACACCAGGACAACGTCAGGCAAAGCAGTTTATTAAGACCTGCTCGGCCAACTCAACAAGCCAGGAGGCTGAAGAAACAGCCGTACATGTGTGGTGCCACTGTGAAGCACTATGTAGGCTTAGGTTTACTAGGCTTGGTGAGGAAAAGCCAAAACCGGCAAGATATATGGAGTGGCCAGTGTCAAGACTCTGAAGTCTAGTTAAGAAGACGAGCCTGGACAAGGTACTCTAAAGAACGATAGGAGAAACCACAATAAATCTAGTAAGGTTGCAGTAGTTGAGGTCATTTTTGCCATCTCCGCTCAAAAATTATCGAATCTAATCTAATCTAATCTAATCTTAATCTAAGGTAACAAAACCAATGATGTATCGCACTTATTCTAAAAATGCTATAGTTGTCAGTTTTCATAAGAAATCATATGTTAGAGGGAGACCGATAATATATTTTTGGTAAGATTTTAACAGGAAATCATTAAAATATATTTTTTTAAATAACTGCAATACATTATTGGATTTGGAACCTAAAAAGCTCCTAAAATCCGCAATCAAAAATCTAGGACTGTATGTAAAAAAACAAAGTTGATGAGGGAAGCTCCAAGACAAAACTTCGGTGTCTAAATCTACTAACACCATCTTGTAGAACAGAAACAAAAGCAATAAAAATGTGGAATTTATTTTGTTATATCTGTTTAAATCAGAGTAATAAAAAAATAAAAATTAAATCGCGAATATTCGGTTTTTTTCCAAAAGTGTTCGGAAGTATTCGAAATTTTTAAACTTTTAAGGTGGCATTTTGATCAGCATCAAATTACGCAACTTTCCTCCATTTAACCGACCTCGTATCTCTTTAAGTTTCCGAAATCCCACTGATGAGTCTCGAATTTGGGACACCCTGTACATCTCACGCGCAGCACACCGTGGTCTATTTTGTAAAACGTGTTTTGAAACAAACTAACGTATATTCAACCCATTCCATTGCCAGGTCCAATTTCAAACGTTTCGCGTGGGTCGAGTGATGCTAGCAACATAGTTGTGTAGATCATTGGTTTCTACTTTTGTCAGTGACTGACAGTTTGTTCTAATTTCTTAGAACTTTTCCTGGTGTTATACGATACCATTCATAAAAATTACGTAAAAGCAATATATTTTCGTTCTTCTCATTCGTTTTACGTTATTTTATTTTTTTGCTAAGTAGCATTAGGATAAATTTTCATCCTCAGATTTAGATTGTAAATCGAGAAAAAGTTGCTGGCATGCTTTCATCCTAAATACTGCGAGAACTAACCCTTTTTTATTCCGTGGGGAGAAGTGATGGAGATTTGTGTATGAGTCATGGGTGTGGGCTGTCTTCAATATGCGTTTCTATTAAAAAACATGTACTAAGACTGGGTTTTGATCACACGTGGGTTACACATTTTACATGGTTTGTGCATGAGCTGTGTTTAATTTACGGCAGGCCTAAGAGACAATTTCATAATGTCTCTTTAATACATTGGAATTTTGACGTTAAATTGTTAATTAAAATATTTATTTAAAAAAAAACACATGAAAGCAATTTTTTATGTAGAGATTGACAGATTTGGGGAAGGGCAGAAAAAATTATAGGAAGGCCGTACTAGTGTGGGCAGAAAGGTTTCCGCATGTGGCATTTAAAAGTTTGGAAACTAAAGGTAATATGACTGGAAGCCTAAAAGCCAAACTACGAGTTCGGACTAAAAGCCAAACAAATGAACATATGGCAGTTGGTATTTTGCGACCGGTAGCTATTACTCCCTACAAAAATTGTATAACCAGTTAAACTTGGGTCACAACAAAAATGCGAGAAAATGACTAGGTTTTGAAAAGGTTGTTTCTTCTGATGAAGCCTTTTTTTAAAATAGTTTGATCCCATTAGGTCAGGGTTAAGGGCATTTTTAGGTCAAATCTCAACCAAACTTAACGGGGTCAAACTGACCACGGATTCATATTCAGCGACCTCAAAAACATAAGTATACTTTCTTTTTTGTGGAGCTGTTTAATTTTGAAGATTTGACCTTGAAATATTTTTTTGTTATGACCTAATGGGGTCAATTTAAATACATATTTCTATTCAGCGACCTCAAAATCATGAGTATACACTGTTCAAATTTGGTTGCGATTAATTTTGCAGATTTGACATTGAGATGCTCTTGACCAGGTCAGGTCAGTTCTTTCGGACCCTCAACTTTTTTTGTGGGGCTCTGTTATCGTATGCTGTGGCATTTTTGGGGGGCTAGAGTTATTGGTCTGTATTTTTTATGGGATATTTAAATGGACAATAGTACACATATTTTTAAGACACCAATTACCTTAGTTACCAAGAAAGCACATAAATCCTGTCATATAAATTCAGCGGGACGGTATTTAATCCCATTATGGGATAAACACTCGTAATAATTTAGATCAAATATTGATAGGGTGGGTTGTTCGGGGTAGTTGGCTCAACTGACGTACTCAATCGCCCTATTTGATGGTAATTGACTTTTTTTGTGGGGCTATATAAAGAACCAAGAATGGCTACTGCACCTAAAACTCTAGTTAACATTAAAGATCGAATCTATTCTGCTTGCCTATTCAATTAATTTAAAGTGAAAAATGTTTTAAAGTCGTAGGGGGGAATTTTAAATTTAAATACATCTTTTTGAGCATAATTAGTCATAATTCTGTAATAAGTCGCATTCGTAATTTTTTTTGTATACAGACCCAGTTTTTTACTAAGATTCGTATTTTAAAATAAAAATCACATTACTCTATTTAAAATTTTAAAACTACGTCTCACCCCTTTAAAAGGGGCAAAGAAAATGTTAAAAATTACGTAAATGGGTCACTCCTTGTACTCAAGTAAACAAAATATTTGAAACCTTTTTTGACTTATCGCATCGTATACTTGGAGCTGAGTGGCAAATGGCCCAAAAATTTAAAGAAAAGTAATCCTCAGTTTTGACCAAACAGAACGGGTTTTTTGGAGATACAAACTTTGTCACAAAATGGCCCTCTAGTATATGAAGAAAGTTTTAAAAAAATTATTTATTACAAAATTTTTCGGGTAATAACTAAATTTAAAAATCTTAATTTGAACTGAAAAGTTTGAATAACTTTTTTTTTATTTAGAAACCAATGTTTACATATCAATTTTACGAAATTTCCATCACTTAAAATTACAAATAATTTTTTCTGCTCACACAGTACAAAGTTTTATATTTGCTTTAATTTTATGTGCTTCTTTAAAGAAAGTTTAAATAATTTTTATCACTTATATTTTTTTATATGCCACTAAATGTATAAAAGCAGGTTGTGTCTCAATTCAACTAAAAATTAAATTAAATCACCCAAAAATAATGGCTAATATAGGAAAATCTTCCTTTGTGACTGCCCTGCACTCTCGTCCAAGAGAAGATCCATGCTGGGCGAGTATTGCCTTTCCTTAGCGACATCAAAAATTCTAAACTACGTCTCACCTCCCTTTAAAAGGAGGCGTAGAGAAAATATTAAAAATTACGTAAGGCCTAGGTGCCGTGATATCTATCACCCTCCTCATCTTCAGATTCAGGATAGGAAAATCTTATTAAAACAGTTTCAAAAGCGAATATATCACAAGTAGGCGCAAGTAGGCAAACGAGGTTTACAAGCAGGTGACGTCCTCATAAATTCGACCAATCAGAAGCGTTTTGTGTCACGTGACAAACGTTCTAAAAATGCATTTTTATTTACGGATTTTTAAATAAATTATTTATTATTTCAACTTACGTTAATAACTAACCATTTTTAAACTCTTAATTTGTTCTGATAACAGTAATTGACACTTTATTTTTTTCATTTTTAAATAGCCTATTGTTTGCGGAAATCATATTTGTACTAATTACCTATATCCATAAAAGCACTTAAAATATCACGACAGGATAATCTTTTTAAACTGCTGCTAGTTTTGCTCTGTAAATCTTGTATTAGACATAATTGCATATTGATGTGTATTTAGAAATATCTTATAGTGTTCTACGAGTGCGGCTAAAATAATTTAAAAAAAGAAAGTTGAAGACGTCTTTATTTAACGCCTAAATAGAAACGTTTTAAAACAACAATTATTAGTTAAAAAATTTAAAGTTTAACTAAACCTTTAATCATACCTTTTTTACAAATAGCAATATTTTCCAAATGGGTTTTATGCATAAAAAAATCACCCATTTAAACGTCAGCAGTATACTTTTATTAATTTAAACTTATTTGATCAATGATTTTATATGTAAATGAATAATTAGTATGATAATATATACACACTTTTTCTAACATCAACGTCTGCGGAGTTTGTCCTACCTTTAAAACAAAAGATACACAAAACTAATTAATTATCAGTGATGACTATTTTTACTATATTAACGACTAATGACATAAGAGGCTGGTATTGAATTACAATATAAATACATTATGTTTCTGCTTATTCGCATATTTTTGCCTAATCTTTAATATGCCAAACGCTTTATAGTTGTAGTATATGCATTTTTAATGTTCTGTTATTGCGGGTTTTAATTTTTAAGTAGATATTATGTAGGAGTATTAATTATTTTTTATTTCTACACTGACATCTTCTTGCAGTTTACAAAAGTTAATTATTGTGTACGATAAGGATTAACGACTAACAATTAACCCTTAGAGCAGTCATTCGTTCACCAATATTATCACAGAACCTACTTTCTTCGGTTCCTCACATAAGTGCAAACATTTTAGTTTTTTTTTACTTTCAAGTCTGAACTCTAGCAAGCATTAATGACAGCTTTCCTTTGTTGCGCGGATCAGTGATTCATTACGGTGTCAGACCAGGCCGCCTCGCACCATCAGCCATTACTATTCAGGCGACTGGGAAGGACTGGGACTGGGATATTTTTGTGCCACCTACTCTTTAGATACCATCTGCTTTTTTCTCACGGGCCCTTGGAAGTACGTTAACCAATTACTGAATTAATGCAACTGGGCATTTAAACTATTATTTCTTCCAGTAAAAAAAACCCAAAAATTTCTATCATAAATCGTGGTTTTCAAAATCCTGTGTCAAAGTAAGACTTTTAAAAGTTCAAGCATACCAAAAGTTTCTTCAAAATCCTAGGTCTAAAAATTGACCAGCTAGCAATGAAGCAGGAAATCGATATAATTTAGTCATCAAAAAAGCCAAAGAATGCTATAATAATAGCATAAAAGAAAAAGTTTTCTCTTGCTAAAAAGGCAAATACTTCTGGTGCTTTGTCAAATACATAAGTAAATATTTTTGTACAAATTATTTTTCACTCCTAACTTTTAAGGATAAAATTATATCCACCTCTAAAGAAAAAGCCGAACTATTTGGTAAACAATTTGCAGGCAATTCTACCCTTGATCTATTCGTTAATCTGCCTCTTTCAAACTTTTTTTCTATTCCTCATAAAATGTCCGAAATCATTTTCAAAGTCAAGCACATTAAGGGTATTCTTGCTTCTCTTAATTTTAAGAAATTATCTGAACTAAATAATATACCGGCAATCATTAAAAAAAATGTGCTTCCAAGCTTGCACTTATATGCAACTGCACACAGGTGCAACTTATCCTAAAGAAATGATCTTAAACTCTTCCTTCTAACCGCAGACATACAGCTCTCCTTTCAGTTGTATGCAAGGTAAAGAAAAAATTAATAAATAAACAAATTTAATTTTTTTAATTTCTAAAAAAATATAAATTTACACAAAAGATCCACAGCAAATCTTCTTTCCTTTGTCTCACACAACTGGCACAAATTCCTTGAGTTTCTTGGTAAATCCCAGATCGTTGCTCTTGACGTTTTCAAGGCATTCGACCAAGTTAATGCAGATAGTCACTTTCCTTAAGTTAAATCCGGGGTGACCCAGGCCTTAGTACTGGCACTAACTCTATTTCTTCTTAACATTATTGATCTTTTCTTCTTTGCGATGAATCCCATTCATAGTTTTGCTGACGAATGAACTTTTCATTATAATATTTAATTTCTTTAATGCTTTTTAAACCGGATTTAGTAAACAAGCGTAAGGTAACGGGGATATCTTTTACACAAGACCTTAAATTAATATTGTATTAGGGCGTCAAAAATCTTGTCCAGTTTAATGCCACAAAAATATACTCATGTTTGCTGTCACGGAAAAAGTTCGCCACTGCAAATCATTTACTTATGAGATGCCAAATTTTCAGAATAAAAAGTAAATAAACCTTGTGGGCGTTACTTTTAAGACTATCCTTAATTAGCATAAACAGACTCACAGCCACAGCAGCGAGCCAAAAAGTATTTTTTCCAATCTAACCCCTATACTCTGTATAATGTCTTAAATCAGACCTTCTCTAAAATATGTTTTTTACTAAGCATTCTTAATTTCATCGAAAGACGAGCTGTTCGCTGACTCTTACCAAAAAGCTTTCCTGCCTTATTCATCGGTGATCTGTCCTAGGAACTATTAATGTAATTTTTCCTCTAGCAGCTTCCAATAGAGCAATACGTGGCGCCACTTATATGCACTCCTTAACAATTGATCTAGAACATCCCACTCTGTTTATTTCTTATACCTAGAGTGTCCAGACTATGAAACCTGCTCCCTGCATATGTACTAACCTTTTTCTCCAAGTTATTCTTTTATATCGCGTGTTTATTTACCTATGATACACACAATACATTGGTATTAAAGCTTTGATTCTTTGTAGACTGTGCAAAGATAAAAAATATCATATATAATTGTCAATAATTTAAAAAAGATTTAAAATTATTATAAGCTTTTTGAAAAGACAAGTTGTTTAAAATGTGGAGGTGAAGTTTGTCATTCTATATGTTAGAAAAAGGGGTAAGGAGATGCCTAACATTATATTGTACCAAAAATAAAGATTTCTGTTTTACCAATGTAATGACTAACCTGTAGGACTAGTTAAACGCAAGTTAAAACTTACGGTCCTATTTAAAAATTTACAAAAATGGTGAACTTAAATGAGTCTATAGTTATACTTTAACACAATAATCAATTTTATATAAGACTAATACTACCGCGTTAAAGAATTCCTTAACTACAATGGACATGGTTAATAAAATGTCTCATCTGCAATTTTTATCCTTGGTTATTAAAACGGATTTAAAAGTGCAAAAATTAAATAACTATTCTTATAAAATTTTTGGTTTAAATTGATTTAAAATATTTCTATTTAAAAATACGGATGCTACAAATCTATAAATATATCACGCTCCCTGGACATTGAGTTTTCATCAGATAGGGCGTTTTTCCTTAACAGGACAGAATAAATGTATATGTGTTTTAATAAAGCTTTTAAAAAGTAGCAAATAGAAAAAAAATCTGTATGGAGTCATTTCCACAGCACTTAAGGCAAATGTTTAATGCCCAAAACAAATCAGTTGAAACTATCAACATATTATGAAAATTTGGATACTATAGATATAATAACTAACATTTACGAATTACAAAATGGGGTAATTAATCCCCAGTAATAATTTTCATTTAAAATTTTACACTGCATTAATTGCCTAAATCCATTAAAGTTACCAAAAATGTTATACAGACTACATGAATCTTAAGTGTTTTAATTCAATTTTCAATTTCAAAAGCTCTTTATTATTTTCAATAAATACTATACATTGTACATCTACAAGTTATGTTACAAGTAGCCTTACCGCGCACAGGACATCCAGCCGCTGGCAAGAATCGGACCTGGCCAAGGCACAGGGGCGCGGATGGAGGCGCCATCAGCAGATTGCACAATCGGTATTCGGATTTAGCAGCATTATTCCGTGTGAACTTAATAATGCGTTGAGCGTTAGTTTTTTGGGAAAATAGTTTGATGCATTTGTGTTGTTTATAATGTTCAAAGTTGATTTATGTTTCTATGGGAAAAATTTCGTCAAAAAACCCATTTGATACTTACAGGTACAAAGTAGATATAACTGTATTTTGTGGTTTTGTTCATTTATTCATTCATTCTTTCATTTATTTACATTCACTCTTTCTTTTTTACTCTCGCTTTCGTACTTCATTTATATTATTAAGTTGATATAGTTGGGTTATTGTGATTTATTGGAAAGGAAGTTGGTATAAAGAAGACGGTAATAAATGGGATTGTGTGTTGGGTTGTCGTTTTGTCTTGTTCTTGTCAGTTCTCTTGTAATATTGCTATTTTGTGGTTTGGTTGTAAAAAATTTGTTTGTTGTCGATAATAAATATTGTAGTATTGTCTGCATGTTAGTGGCCTCGTGCATGTCGTTGATTCTGGCATATCTGCCAGCACCGGTGACCGCACGAAGAACTTTGTTTTGAAATCTTTGAATTCTATTAAGTTGTGTGTTTGAAACACAGGACCATGCGGGGGCGGCATAGGTTATTACAGGTTTTATTATTGTGTTGTATAAGATAAGTTTATTATGGGAGGAAAGAGGGGACCGGGGGGAAAGAATGGAATATAGAGCTTGTTGTGCTATGAACGCCTTACGCAACGCGTGGTTCACGTGTGCCACAAATTTCAACCTTGAATGGATGATCACTCCAAGATATTTGATCTGTCTAGCAGGCAATATCGGCGTGTCATCGATTCGTATGGATATAGGTAATCGATTATTAGTGAACTTGCGCGTTGCGATAAGACACTCACATTTGTTTTTATTGATATTTATTTTCCATTTTTTTGTAGTAGGGTAAAAGGGTTTGAAGGTGATATTGGATGTGAGATCTGGCTACTATTGCCGAAAACGAACTGGCATAAACCAGCGCGTCATCTGCAAATAAAGCCAGATTTGTGGATGGATATTTAGGAATGTCGGAAAGGTATAAATTGAAAATTTTTGGACTCAAGACTGAGCCCAAGGGACGCCAGAATGGATGTGTTTGGTATTTGAGATGGAATTGCCAACTCTTACCGAAAAGGTTCTGCCCGATATGTAGGAGTACAATAGTGCCACTACATAAGTGGAAAGGCCATGAACATATAGAAGCTTCCATATGAGGCCGTTATGCCAGACTGAGTCAAAGGCCCAGTGACAACAACACGGTGTTTTGTCCTCTATTGAATTTGTCCAGGATGTGTTGTATGACACTGGACACCAACAGTACCGTGCCCAGCTTCTTTCTGAAGCCGAATTGCTCGTCCGGCAGACCAGCCTCAAATTGGAAGTCCTCAAGTATGCCCATTATGGCCCTCTCAGCCACTTTGCTCGGAGCACTCAGCAACGCTATCGGTCTATACGATTTAGAAGATTTTGGATCTTTTCCTGGTTTTAGAATTGGAACCCACAAATTTGAATGTTATGGCTTGTGCAGAAATCGTTAACCAGGTGTCCGTTTCGGTTGTTTCTACGATTTCTCCATAAGACGTGTCTAGCATTAAAATCACCTATAAATAAGACCTGGTTAACTCTGCTCAGTTGGACGGCATTGCGGCGCTCCTCGGCTAAGCACAATTGTCGCGGAGTGCCTTCGCGCCGACCAAGTGACCGGTCCCAAGCCCGGAAAAAGAGGAGGGAGCACACAGGTACACAATATACACACCATCACGCTCACACACATACACACACATCATTTAAAACAACCTAAGCCAAGGTGGAAGGCAACGTGCCGGAAGGCTGAATGGTCACAAGGACATATGTGATCGCGAACGTTCCCCCGGAGGGCACCAGGCAGCACCCCCCTGTATCGCATGCCTTATCCAGCCATCGGGGCTCTGGCTGGATGGACCGAATACTTCCCCAGCTACTCGTGGGAACTATATGGGTAGCAAACAACCAAAAAACCAACCAGGCAAGGTCACAGGCGAAAAGTTAGCCACGACCAGCTACAAGGCAAACTCCATAGAGGAGATTGACAACCTGACAGATGAACAGGTCATTAAGGCCAATCTGTCAGGGAGTTCTAGAGCTCGTGTGCGCGCCTTGATCCAAACAGGCAAAAGCCGCGCTGAGGCTAAACGTGCCGTGATCAAGGAAAACTTCATCGCACACGCAAAACGCATGGGTAAGGCAAAGGACTCGAAGGCCACTGAACAGGCCACAGCAGCCAGCCAAACCCAAAAAAGGATGAGATTCGAGGACAGTATTCCCCATAAAAGGCAATTCAAAAAGCCGAGAGGAGACAAGCCAACAAAACCGGCCACTACGACTAGCATGTCGTACAAGGCTGCAGCAAGCAGCGAGAAAGTTGCTATCGTCAGCGAAGGCTACCCAGAAGACCAGCTGACGACCGAAAGGATGGAGGAAGTCCAAGCTTCAATTTTGAACGCTTACGACAACATCCCAGATGGCCAGGTTGTAAGCTTTGAAAAATGCAACCACAGGCCGGGATACCTCGAAGTCACCTGCGCTGACAAAAGCAGCGCAGAATGGCTAACAAAGACGTGCCAACACTCAAGCCCTGGGAGGGAGCAGTGTTGAAGGCACTGACAGACAAGGACTTGCCAAAGTCAGTCACCTGCACCGTTTTCATCCCGGATGAACGGGGGAAAGAATGCCAGTTTAAAAAGAATCCTAAAAGGATATCGGTAGGCAATAAAGGCCTAAACACAAACTTGTGGAAGTCCTGAGGAGCAGTCCCAAGGACAAAGGCCAACTCTGGACCTTCTCCATGGACAAACAGTCCCTCGGAGGTCGGGAAAAAACTGAACATGACCCCATATTTCGGATTGGGAAAGCTCAAGCCAAAAAGCAGGACAAAAAGTCCCACAAATTGCTTGAGACCCCGAGGCCAGCACATCAAAGGCCGGGCTCACACAAAAGACCGCTGGAGGAACCCGAGGCCGGTACATGGAAGGCCGGGCCCATAGCACCGGAGGAGAGGGAACGGGAGGTCGATACTGACGGGCCTTTTTGCTCAAAGTGGCACCAGTCCGCTGAAAAGACTTACAGTCATCAGCAAATGGACACCGCCACGGAGGAGGAGGAGGCCCTGTTGAGGAGTCGATCCCCAGCCCCTCTTAGTTACAATGGATACCATAAAGGTGATCCAAGTGAACCTTCACCATGCCAAAAGGGTGCCTCAGCCGTGCTGTGTAGAAGGTTCCAAGAAGGCCTGGATATCGCCCTTATACAGGAACCATGGCTAAACAACGGAGCCATCAGAGGACTCAATCAATCTGGAGGGGAAGTTACTATATCATGATAACAACCCAAGAGCTTGTATTCTTTATAATAGTAATAACATCAGCCGTACACTAACCCCGGAGCTCTGCTCTAGGGACTTTGTTACAGTACAGGCAACCGCAACAACAGCAGAGGAAGGGACTAAGACCTGGGAGAAGAAAGGACCTGTCCACCATCCCTAATGGAGGACATCATAGGCCACTGCAGAGGAAGAAGACAAGAAGTAATAGTTGGAGGTGACGTCATCGCCCACAACACAATCTGGGGAAGCACCAATACAAACAGTAGAGGTGAGTCCTTGCATGAATTTATTATAAGTGAAGTTTAGACATAGCTAACATAGGCATAGAACCCACTTTTGTGACATCAGCCAGGCGTGAGGTCCTTGACCTTACTTCTTGTAGCCATGATGTCGTGATACCATCACAAACTGGCATGTCTCTGACGAACCATCGTGTTCAGATCATCGCCACATCAGATTTGATATAACAAATTTTTAGACTAGCTGTCAAGAAATCCCGTAACCCAAGGAGGACACTCTGGCAAGGCTATGAAAGAGCACTAGAGGAGTTGAGGGGGACAACATCTTCACAACGAAGGGTCTTGATCTGGCAGTAGACCAACTAAATGAGGCAATAAAACGCCAAAGAAATGTCCAGAACAAACAAGACAACAAAGAAATAAAACAGTCTGGTGGAATAGTCACCAGAGGGTCTTAGATCCAAGGTAAAAGGCTATTTAACAAGGCCAAACTCAACCAAGACTGGGTAACGTATAAAACGAAACTTACGCAGTACAACAAAGAGATCCGCAAGGCGAAAAGAATTTCCTGGAAACAATTCTGTGAACAAATCACAGAAACCCCGGAATGCGCCAGAAACCACAGAGTCCTCGAAAAGAGAAGGTACTGCGAGTGCTCCCGGCCCCCTAAAAGAACGGACGGAGCCTTCACGAGCACTAACAAGGAAACCCTAGGGCTATTGATTAACACCCACTTTCCAGGATCAACCATAATTGATCAACCTCGGCCAAGAAAACAAGCCCGCAATCCCAGAAGACCCCTAAAGGAAGACTGGGATAAGTCAAAGGAAGTGGTAACATATGAAAAAATCAAATGGGCCATAGGCGAGTTTCACCCATACAAGTCGCCAGGCCCGGATGAAATCTACCTGGTACTGCTCCAAAAAGGCATGGCCATATTACTGCCGCATCTCTGCAAAATTTTCAGAGCATGCATTGCCTGGGGCTACATATATTTTTTTTTCTTGGGACAGTCCACGAAGGCTGATGCCTAAGTACTAATGTACCGTGGGTGTCTTGACCAAAAATATGGCAAAAGGCTACAGTAGTCTACCTGCCAAAGGCAGAATTTCAGACCAAATGCCTAAGTCATATAGACCTATAAGTCTATCCTCGTTCCTGCTCAAAACATTGGAAAAATTGTGGATAGATACATAAGGGATAACATACTATCACTATACCCTTTAAGTGACCGCCAGTTATGCCTATCAATCAGGAAAGTCTGCGGACTCCGCGCTGGACGATCTGAGCAGACTCCTGGCAAAGTCAATCGATGACAAAGAGATAGCGCTTGGCATATTTCTAGACATAGAGGGAGCGTTCAACGTTCCAACAGGATTTAAAGAAGGCTCTACAGAAGGAACATCCCGCGCATCACATGCACTGGATGGAGGCCAGCCTAAGAAACAGGGTCATTAGATCCACCTTGGGGCGAGGACACCATAGAAGCTGAGGTGGGGAAGGGCTGCCCACAGGAGGTGTTCTATCACCATTATACTGGGCAATCCTAGTCGACGACCTTCGGCAAAAATGGCCAAAGAGAGGTTTACTGCCTCGGCTACGCAGACACATAGCCATCGTAGTTAGAGGTAAGCACTAAGACTTTGTTTCAGAAAGGACGCAAAACGCACTGAACATCGTAGACGAATGGTGCAGGGAGGAAGGTCTGTCGGTTAATCCACAAAAGACCGTTATTGTTCCCTTCACAAAGAAAAGAGCACTAAGGGCACTCAGATGTCCAAAGCTCAATGGAGTGGAACTCTCCTTCTCAAAAGAGGTTAAGTATTTAGGAGTCATTTTTGACCAAAAGATGAACTGGGGACCACACCTCAACAAACTTGTTCAGAAGGCAAAAATTGCCCTCGGGAGGTCGCAGACTTTGTGGAAAAAGCTGGGGACTTAACCCAAAGATGAACATGTGGTTGTATAAAATGGTAATAAGACCCATGATAACCTATGGTTCAGTTGCATGGGGGGCAAGGGTCTCACAGACCGTAGCAATCAGACAACTTCAAAGTGTGCAAAGGCTAGCATGCGTGTGCATCACGGGAGCTATGAGAACAACTCCAACCGCAGCCCTAGAAGTGCTGTTAAACCTGCCGCCACTCCACATCTACATACAGGGGCAAGTAAAGGCGGTACTCTATAGGCTCAAAGAAGGTCAAAGTCCAATTATAGAACACCGAAGGACTCCAAGATGGGAAATAGAGGAGGACCAAGAGGTCAGCTCATTGTTTGAGATGCCCTCAGACAGGACAACCTCTCGTTTCATCTTCAATAGACACTTTCGTATTGTCATACCAGATAGGGAGGACTGGAAGGGAGGCCCTCCAATCAAAGCCGATCATATCTGGTATCTCTGATTGAATGTTCAGAGGGTGGTAATATACCACTGCACCTAGACCTCAGTAGGTCCTTTGTGCTTCCTCTTGTACAGGCAGGAGATTCACTGCGTCGTCCAACCTATTAATTTAAAATAGTTGACGACATCTTTATGTGGAATCTCCCTAATTTCGGCCAGTAATGGCCAATTCGTGCCCAGCATGGAGTTCCGTTCGAATGTGAGGGCGGGACAGTCGCAAAGAATGTGTTCCGCGGTCTCATCCTCCTGTTCACAGCCTCTACATAATCCCGTGTTCGTTAGACCCATTTTAAATAGGTGTCCTCGTAGCCCGCAGTGGCCAGTTAGAACGCCCGTTAGTGTTCGGAGGTTCCTTCTGGACATCATAAGGTTTTTTTTCGCTATTGAGTTATCTGGGTAGGTTAGCATTATTTTTGCAAAATTGCAGTTTGTAGTATCGTCCCATTTCCCTTTAAACAGTCGATGGGAGTATTCTTTAATGATGTCTTTAATCGCTGCTGTTGTCAGTCCAGTGGTGGGGACGGGACCAACTAGTTTCCGTCCCGCAGCCGCCCTGGCCAGCGAGTCAGCGGTATGATTACCTTTAGATATGTCATGTCCCTTGATCCAGGCTAGGTTGACCACATTATTTAGAGATGTTAGTTAGGGCTTGATGACATTCTAGTACTAGTCCCGAAGTAATTCGTGGTCTTTTCAGGGCTAGTAATGCTTGCCTACTGTCTGTATAAATACAGATCGTATGGTTGGCGATGTTGCGGCTTTTAATTTCGTAAGCCGCTATGGTTATGGCTGTCAGTTCGATTGAAGCACGCTGGGTTGGCGCCCATTGTCCATCCGATTTTCAGGTTTATGGTTGGTGAGTATATGCACAGCCTGTGCCCACCTTGGTCTTAGAGCCGTCAGTGTACAGGCTAATGGTTCCTTTAGACTCGCCTTTTATTGGTATAGTTCCTCTTATGTTGATTGTGTAGGGTTTATTGAAAACAAACCTTGCTGCAACTGAGTCCGCTCTTGCCTGCAGAATTGGAAGTTCCCTGTAACATCCCTCCACAGGCGTCATCCAGTTGAGCCAGTGCCTACATTAGTGTCTAGACCGACCATGCGAAGGCGTGTTAGAGTCATCAGAGCCGCTTCCTCAAATATATCAAGGGGTGAGATTCAATATCACCTCCATAGCTCTAGTCGGTGTAGTCCTTATAGCACCTGTGATGTTTAAACATGCTATTCTTTGAATTTGATCTAGCTTATGTTTTGCCGTAATCTGTTCTGTTTTGGACCACCACACTATGGAACCGTAAGTTACCATGGGTCTTATTTGGCCGTGTAGATCCAATGGGCTACTTTGGGAGAGAATCCCAAGTCTTTCCTATGGTTCTGCGGCATTGATCAAAAGCAATGTATGCTTTCTTTATTCTGTTCACCAAGTGAGAATTCCACGTTAGCTTACTGTCAAAGGTAATACCATGGTATTTGACCTCTGTGGAGAAGCTCAGTTCTGTATTGAAAAGAACGGGTGCTCTGAGGTTCCCTAGTTTCTTTTTCTTTGTAAACAGAACCATTTCTGTTTTCTTGGGATTTACAGATAGAGCGTGTTCAACGCACCACTGTTCCAACTTTTTAAGGGCATGTTGCATTCTACCTCAGATTACATTCAGGAATTTGCCTGTTAGCAAAATAACCACGTCATCCGCGTATGCTATCGTGTATAGGTTTTCGTTGTTGGGGGTCGCAAGAGGCTGTCTAGAACCATGTTCCCTAGTAAGGGTGAGAGTACTCTCCCTGCGGACAGCCTTTTGTTACCTTGCTCCTGACCTTAACATCGTCAGCCTTTATTTCTATTACCCGTTTAGAGAGCATATTCATTATCCATCCATTTACTGTTGGTGGGGTATGATAGTCAGCAAGTGCGTCTGAAATTTTGGTAAAGGTCGTTTTGTCAAACGCCCCTCTATATCTACGAATACACCTAAGGCGGACTCCTTGTAGTCCATTGATCTTTCGATTTTATTTGAGACTGCGTATAGTGCTGTCTCCGTTGATCTGCCTGTAGTGTATGCATGTTGGTTTGAGTGTAAGGGTTGATTGATAATCACTACATCTCTGATATATCTTTCGCATAGCCGTTCCATGGTTTTCATGGGAAATGATGTAAGGCTGATTGGTCTAAATGATTTGGGATACTGTAGTCAGCCTTCCCTGGTTTTGGATGAAGACAACTCTGACTTCTCTCCAGGCCTTCGGGATGTATCTCAGAGCCAGTGATGACCTAAAAATACCCACCAGGTGCGGGGCATCCTCCATTCCCCACTGAAGTAGGGCTGGATATACGCCGTCCGGTCCCGGTGATTTGAAGGGAGAAGCCAGTGATGGCCCAACGGGCCTTGTCCTCATCAATGATTTTGAGGCAATTTGCCAGTCTTCGTTTGTGGGTATCACCTCTACATCCACGTCCACATGTTCTGTATCTGCCGATTTTATAGTGGTGGAACCCGGAAAGTGTGTAGCAACCAGACAGTTGATGCTTTCTTCAAGGTTGGTTGTGTAGGAACCATCCTCGTTTTTCAATTTTCCTATGCATTGATATGGATCTTTATTAAGAGCTTTTTGAAGCCTAGCTGCATCAGAAAAATCTTCAATTTCCTCACAGTAGGAAATCCAGGCCGCTCTTTGATTTTGTCTTATGACTTTTTGTATTCTTTGAGAAGGGATCGTGCAGTTCCAGTCCTCATCGAGTTTGGTTGTTTTAGCCTTGTTAAAAGCTTTCCTGGCTTTCTTCTTGAGGTGATCTAGTTCTTGGCACCACCAAGGGCAGGCTGAACCATCGTTCTTGACCAACCTCATGGGACAGGCGCCTTTATAGGCCCTAGCATTGCGTTTCGGATTGTGTTGGAGTACATTTCCAAATCGTTGTGTGTTTTGGGTGTTTTAGTTTCTACATACCGCAGTTCCTCTACCAACAGCTCGTGGTATTGTACCTTATCTGTTTTTCGAGGATCCCGGATTAGTGTAGATGTTGTTACAGAAAAGTTTATTTCATACGTTAACCAGCGGTGGTCTGACATTGAAGCTTCGTCAGATACCTGCCAGTTTTGTATTAAGTTAGATATACTAGTTGTGCTAAAAGTGATATCAATTCTAGTTTGACAGCGCGAGTTCACAAAAGTGGGCTCGGTGCCTTGATTTATAATACTTAGATTATTGTTATGATAAAGTCGTAAAGTGACTTACCTCTAGTGTTTATGTCCTTACTGCCCCAGCTGATATGGTGTGAGTTAGAGTCACAGCCCATAAAAAGCTCCAAACTGTGTTTGCGGCAGTATTCTACCAGATCCTCCATTTTTTCCCAGGTGGTGGTGTGACTGCATCTGAGGGGAGGTATACTGAAGCCAGGACAATGGTTTTCTTTTGGCCATTCGTAACATATTCCATCCTGATTGCAGTGACGTCTGAGGTGGAAAGATGTATAAGGATGACCTCGAAATGACCTAGGGATGTAAATGGCTGTCCTAGGTTGACTATTGCTTGGAAACCTAAAAATTTTACCCATTAGTTTGCCTAAGCCTAATATTTTGGTTTGGTTTCTCCAGGGTTCCTGGATCAGTGCTACTGTATCCTGCAGCCCATCAAGGCGTTGACACAATGTTGCCGTTGCCGCCCTGCTGTGCTGCAAGTTACACTGTATAAATCTTACCTGTTTAGTAGCTGCTGCCTTGTTAGCCATGAGGGTGTAGGTAGCAGTTCTTTAATTTTGCTCAGTTGGAGTGAGCGTAGTGTCACTGGAGGCCGATGTGCTCGACCCACAGTCTGAGTCACCTTGGGTTGGTGTCTCGACGTTCCCCCCAGAACCCTATCGTACGCCACAGATTGCGGCTCGACATCAGTCCCCAGTCGTCGTCGACCACCATCTTCCCCAGCGGTCGTTGGGGCGGGGTGGCAGCGTGGCGGCGTGGTGGCATCGTCGACCTGCCTGCTGCAGGGTCTCGACGCCACCAGCAGTCCCCCGCCGCCTCCATTCTGGCTCTCAAAGTCAGAGAGGTGAACGCGTAGCTCAACCTCATTGACCTGTTTGGTAGCCTTTTTCCCTCCGTCTCATTTGCCGAAGACGAAGAGGTGTCCTTCTGGGCCGTCTTTGCCTCATGGTGAAAGACACACCATTTGGCCCCTGGGGGTCTGGATTCTGACCTTCAAGTCGAGTAAGATCGTTTTTTTTATTTGCATTTCCCAGCAGATTCTCCTGGTCCCAAAAAAGTCTTGGTAGCTTTGGGAGTTGATTTCCCACGACTGTAAGTGAAGCATTACTCCATGGTACTAGGCTGGCAACGGTGTGCTTCACCTTTGGGATATATCTCATCGCAAACGACTCTGATAATCTCCCCGAAGTAGGTCCACGAGCGAAATGTGGAGGTTTGGTTTTGCTAGATGAGGCGGACATGATGTTTTTGTCCAGCTCTCCCATAAAGCTTTTCTTGACAACCGGTTCTTTATCGGCATGATTTTGCCATAAGGGGTTGTTTTTTGTCTATGATAGCTACCCTGATCATATCTGGTATACAGATGGCTCCAAGACCAACAAGGGTGTAGGAGCTGGCATCTATGAAGATAAGCCTAGAGAAAAGGTAATCTTAAGTCTCGGTCAGCACGCCACGGTTTTCCAAGTGGAAATCGCAGCAATAGTGCATTGCGCCGTGAGGATTAAAAAAAAGGGAGTAAAGGAAAAAATATCGTCATTTACTCAGATAGCCAAGCGGCCATGAAGCCCATCAGTTCCCCAAAAGTTAATTCCAAACTAGTCGGGGACTGTATACAGGCCCTGGAAAAAGTCGGCTTGGCAAACAAACTTACGGTAGCCTGGGTACCAGGCCACGAGGGTCATCCAGGCAACGAAGAGGCCGACGACCTAGCCAAAAGAGGATCAGCCGCGGAAATGATAGGCCCGGAGCCATTCTGCGGTATCTCGACAGGTCTCTTCAAAGCATCTATTAAGAGTTGGGTAGACAGACAGTTTCAAAGCTGGTGGGTACAAACACCGGGACAACGACAGGCAAAGCAGTTCATTAAGACCTGCTCGGCCAAGTTTACATCGGACCTACTGAGCCACAGCCGTAAGGTCGTAAGGATAACGGTAGGTCAACTAACAGGACAATGTAAACTCAACAAGCACCTGGAAAGAATAAACCTGGTGGAGGATAGCCTGTGTAGGTTCTGCCAGAGGCTGAAGAAACAGCCTTACATGTGTGGTGCCATTGCGAAGCACTATGCAGGCTTAGGTTTACTAGGCTTGGGGAGGAGAAGCCAAAACCGGCAAGTTATATGGAGTGGCCAGTGTCGAGACTCTGAAGTCTAGTTAAGAAGACGGGCTTGGACAAGGTACTCTAAAGAACGATAGGAGAAACCACAATAAATCTGGTAAGGTTGCAGTGGTGGAGGTCATTTTTCGCCATCTCCGCTCAAATAATCTAAGACCTGGTTGCCCTGTTGGAATATCCGTTCAAGATCCGTATTACCCATTCGTAAGTATGGTTTGGCGTAACCAGCAGTTATTATTATGCCATTTCTAAGTTTAATACTAATATGTTCTATAATAGATTGGGTTTGCGGGAGGTCCGTATGAGTTATTAAATTTCTGATGGCTATGGCCACTCCTCCTCCTCTATTGTTACGATATTTACGATAGATTATGTAGTTACGGATCTTGAGCGGATCTTCCGGGTTTAATTTTGTTTCACTTATTGCAATTATATCCACTTTGTACCTATGTAAAAAATTGATTAGTTCTCCTAATTTGTTTTTAATACCATTGGCATTCCATAAAACAACTTTGAGCATTATATATTATAAGTGTTTTAGCTTATCACCATTCTGCACAAAAGTCCTCGCCGCCAAACAAATACGTTATTTTGATAATTAGATAATCAAATTTGTGCAATCCTTTGCCGCGAACCTTTGCACGATGGTTATGGGGTACTCACACATTTATGAAATTTGGAATTCCAATGATTTGGCGGGAGCCTAAGAAGCATGTTAATAATTTCCTTGAAAGTGTTAGACAATGTTTAGGTTTCAATAACACTTAAATCTTAGACTTTCATTGTCTTTATTTGTTATTTATTACACAACGTTTCAGATAGTGATGTATCTCCAACCGCTTTCAAGTGATAACTAAACACTATTCTTAAAAGCTACGACTTATACAATATCCCTTGTTCTGACCGACTTTTTAGGATTCAGCAACAGCTGCCAGACATTCGAAATATTGATACTAGGCTTGCTAAATATATTTTGGTTGTTTACAATTATTACAACTTCTTTAAATTTTCTTTTTTTCCAGTTGGTTTCTTTTAAAATAGCTTTTTCTTCCGACCAATGTATGCGGTGCTGTTTTAACCAAACGTGCTCGGCAATCCCTGACTTCGACGTTTCACCTCGTTCCGTATGTTCTTTGTGTTCTTTGACTCTAACTTCGAGTGGTCTTTTCGTTTCCCAGATGTATACCTCACCACATTCACAGGAAACTTGGGAGATACACTTATTATTTGAAACATTGTTGTTTGGTCTTGTTTTAGTAAGAAAGCTTCTTGTTTGGTTTTAAATGCCGTTTTAATGTTATACTTATTCGCGATTCTGCGGATCTTTTCCGATGTTCCTTTAATATATGAATTTGTCATATATATTTGGTCATGTGGAGTGTCGTTTAAGTTAAAGCTTTTTGTCTTATTTCGATATTTTTTGCTTTAGAACCCTAGTTATATTACTTATCCTTCCTCTTGCAGGGATTCCTTACTGTTACATAAGGTCACTGCACGATTATATAGAGTACGTATGACCCTCTGTTTCGTTTCGTTAGAGTGATTATAATTCTGATGTAAATATTGTCCAGTATGGGTAGGTTTTGACGACTAACCTGTAGGACTAGTTTACAATTTTTACATTTCTGTATACCGAGGTCGTCAACATCCAAGCCAAACATTTGGTTTAATTGGTGCAGTTTTAATTGCGTGTTTTTCAAATCATTCCATATAAATATTTGCTACCACTGGAGAAAGCGATAAACCCATGGGAAGTCCATCATCCTGCGCGTAGTATTCATCTCTCACCTGAATGTAGAAACTACGGAGCTCCAACAAATCCATCACTTTATCTAGCGGAAGGGTGGTGGGTTCTACCAGTGTTTTATCCTCTTTAAGCTTGGCTCGGATAATGTTTAACTATTCTTCTACTGGTACGTTTCAACATCAAAACTCACAAAAGTATCGTCTGGTCCTATTTCTTCATTTTTGAGAATGTCAACACAATAACTACAGTTTTTTAACAAAAGATGGAGACTTACGGACCAGAGGTTTAATCAGGTCTAAAAGGTGTTTTGCCAGTGCGGTCGTGGGTGCATTTCTAGAACTGGTGATGGGCCCTAAGGGTATATTGTCTTTGGGTGTTTTCGGTAGTCCATAAAGATGTGGAGGTTTACTGTTATGTGGTGTTAAAGTTTTTCTTGTTTCATCGTTCAGAAAGTTTTTGTATTTCCTTAAGGTCCTGTAAATTTTGTTCTCTATGGATGCTGTTAGATCTTGATCAAGGGATCTTTATTTACCTTTCTGAAGAACTTCGTCCATTTTTCTGTCGTAATTGCATCCTTGAGTACAGTGGCATTTCTTCTGTCTGCTGGAAGAATTTTAATAGTTTTATCATTTTCAAGCCCATTAAGAGCTTCTAATTCATTTTGACTTATATTGCATATATTTGTATTGTATGTAACGATGAAACAAGAAAAACTTTAACACCACATAACAATAAATCTTTAAAATTATGTTGGTTTTTCTATTCGTTTGTAGAAAAAATATTGTTCTTAACACTTGTGGAAAGTAACTTTTCCGCTCTTGGCTGCTTACACGAACACCGCAGCCGCGTGCGGAGAAGTATCACTTTCCTTACTTGTTAGGAAAATAACTATTAAAACAAGTTTACAAGAAGAAAATATACTTTTTCCTTTGCAAAAATGAGAATTTTTCTTTACTTTTCTTGCAATACATTCAATTTGCTTGTAATATTTTTTAGGAAAGGATCAAGTATTTATTCAATAAGTACGATTTATCTGAATAATTAAGCTAAACTTTAACTATTCAATAACATATAAAAATACGAAAAAGCAATTTCCCTTAAAAAAAGGTTTTATCTTAGAATTAAAAGTTTATTATTTCTACTGTAATACATAGAACTAATTTTTAATTAACTGTACTTCGCTTATGCCAAAGTTATAAGAAAGCACAATAATGAAATTAATTACCTAATAAGTATTAGTTAATAATGGACTTACACAACCGAGGTAATATTTTTCCAAACAAGTAGTTTGCAAAAATTTAGTTGCATCCTATTAACCTCTTTGGTCAATGTAATAAATTAAATGTATGTAAGTAAACAATTGTTATTTTAAAAGTACATACCTCTTTATGTAAAATAGATGTCTGCAATGTCTTTACGTGGGTATAGTCCTGCCTATAAAATAATATACATGAGCAATTAATTAATCACTGATATAATCTTAAGAGCAACAATATCGGACAGTAAAATATAATGGTATAAATTATAAAATCTATAAAATTTATTTTTTTAAATTTCAGATCTCCGTGTGAATTTATTGCGGGTGACCTTTTCAGAATGCAAGTAACATTCAAATAATTGGTTTTGCAAAATGCCCACAAAGCAATAATGTTTTAGACCTTGACGAAGATAAAGATGATAGCGCATCTCTTAGGCATTCATATTTTCCTTTTTTCTCTATTAGCAACCAGTGCAATTTTGTATTTTAGTTTTACCGTTGAAGTCAATATCTAAGAGATCTATTTTAAACATAGAATATATTTCAGTGTGCATTACTCATCCGAACCACATAAAAAATATTTCTGAAATAAATTTAAAATACATTAAAACTGTAACAGTTTCAATTATAACTTATGTGAGCACTTTAGCGATGCTACAAAAAAATCAAGGCAGAAAAATAAGCTTAGTTAAATTTCAGTCTAAGAAATAATACTTATATACACAATGTTTCGGTCAGTGATGTATGTCAAACCGTTTCTAAGCGATAATAAAAAACTTCTCTTAAAAGCTATGACTTATATTCTTTGAGTTGTTTATTGAAGGTTGACCGATTTTTCACGGTTCAGCAACGGCTGCCAAATATTTGAAATGTAATACTACGCTTGCTAAATAGAATTAGAATTATTACAGCTTCTTTAAAAAAAAATTCTTCCGGTGGGTTTTTTTATAAATAATTTTTGCTTTCGACCATTGTATGCGCTGCGTTTTAACCATGCATGTTCGGCAACGCCCGACATTTTCATCTGGTCCAGTATATTTTTTGTGTTCTTTAACTCTAATTTCAAGTGGTCGTTTTGTTCTTCCTGTGTATACCTCACCACATTTACGGGGATTTGGGTAGATTCAATCTTTATTTATAATATTGTTGTCCTGTCTCGTCTTAGTAAAAATACTTCTTTTGTGTGTGTGGTTTGAGATTTAAATAATATTAAACTTGTTCGCGATTCTGCGGATCTTTTTCGAAGTTCCTTTAGTATACGGAATTCTCATAAATGTTTGGACTTATTGGGTTTTGTTTAAGTTAGAGTCTTGTTTTGATACTTACTACGATTGTTTCTTAAATTGGTCTCTCTTTGTCACCGTTCTGCTTTAGATCCCTAGTTATATTAATAGTTTCTTCTTGCAGAGATTGCTTACTGCCAAAAGGCCATTCCGCGCTTATGTAAAGTACGTACATAACATGTGATTCCAAAATAACTCAAAAAATATGCTAATAACCATATTTTATGTGGTGTAAAAAGTTATTAATAATTATTTAATTACTACACTAAGAGAATGTATTTACAATTAATTACAATAAAATTTTTATCTGCTAAAGCGAAAATTTCTATTTTATCGCGCCTTAAAAAATATTTGCTATTACAAAAAAATCCACATTACTACAATGACTCTTTCATGCTAATAAAGTTATTTTACAAAGTATACATTTACTGGCACAAAAAAAGTAACTTTGATGCAGCAGCAAAGTTACATTGTTACCGTAGGAAAGTAATTTTTTAAATGCATTAAAGTAATTTGTTAGAGGTAAGAAAGTATTTTTTAATAAGCAAAAAGTTTATTGCTATATTTCATATAACGCCTTACTGCCATAATTAAAATAGTTTTATATTACAGTGTCATTTTTTGCGACAATAATTAAAACCCTTTTTCTCTTAGAAAGATTTGTTGTCAGACGCAGTTAATTTATTAACTAAACCGGCAAAAAAATCTATTACTGAAAGATTTACCTTGTTCTGATAACTTTGCTAATAATATTAAGCCTGATTAGTGTAAAAAGTAAAATACCTCCTTTGTCACCTTTTATAAAACAAAATATATATATATAAAACTGGAGATTTCTGAAAAATGCATAATTAAAAAAAATCCGAAGACATACAGGGGTCTCCAAGTTACTCCGCCGACGTGATTTGTTTAAATTTATCATCCAGTAAATTTCAGGACTTCAGGAAAATTTGATGTATTACTTGATATCTTGATTATACCATTTAGGAGTTATAAACATACGAAAATCGACATTTGTGCAAGTATAAATAAGTTAAAGTGGCTGAAGGCCAGAGCAGAATAAATTTTACTTTTCACTCTTAACTCTTTAAGTGGAATATCGGCGTTAGGGTACTAAATTAGTAGCATATAGATACCACCTATAACTGGTCACCAGATAGCCCTTAAAAGGTTAAGGTAAGAAGTTGTAATTTATGTTTTTCTTACAAAACCGTAAATTTTTATTTGTTTATAAATCCCAAACTTGTAACTTTAAAAAAGCAAGTAATACATTAAACTTACTTAGAATTTTACTAGAAATCCTAAAGTTTAAAGGTATAAAAGATGTTCCTGTTAAAAAATTAATATCTGTTTATATAAGCAGTTTTTGAGACGCACCCTGTGTATATTCAGAAAATATCAAAATTATGCCTCCTCCAAGTAATACAGGTGTCATGTGTTCTTTTTAAGCCAAACTTAAAATGATTAAATCAAAATTTAAAAAATTTCCGCTCGCTTAAGACATACGGGGGAAAATCCAAAAATTATTAATTTCAGAATTATATACTATTATATTTTATTGGTTAAAAAGATTGCAAAAAATGTTTTTAACAACGGTGGCGGTGGCTTAATAATGTTGTCTGTCGTATTCAGAAAAAGAATACGAAGTTAGGTAAAAAAAATAATCAGATTTTACTTCTTTTTTTTTAATGAAACACCCTAAAAAAATTGCATGTATGGGTTTTCTATGCGATTTATTTAAGGTTTATTACTTTTAACCACAGTAGGCTATGAAACAAAACCTAATATCCTAGAAACGAAACTACGTTGACATTCTAGTTGTAACATTTATAGTAAATTTTATTTTTACATATTTATTTGTAAGTAACTTTTCAACATTTAAAAAAAAATTATATGATATCAGTTTATCTTAAAAGTGAAACAAATCGAAGAAATAGCGCAAAATTTATATTTTGTTCTCTATACGAAAAGACAACAACCATTTAAGGACCTATTCCGATGACTGGAACATAATGTAAAAACATACTGCTCTTATAAAAAACCCAGATCAAAAACATATAGTAAAGAAAATAAGCAGAATAAAGAGAAAATAGGCCAATATTCAGGTAAGAATGGTATATCATGTGATAGCCTTGAATAGTAGTAGCCTATTTTTTTTTGAAGTGGAACGCCTATGATGTTGTTGGACAAAAAAGCTAGATACTAAAATATGACCAAATGCATAGTGTGTTTACTTTTTATGGATCGATTCTTTAATCGTCATGATTTTGAGATTTGCTGATGTTAGATTATAAAAGGTAAATAGGGAATTTCGTCTTGGTGAAGTTTTCACTTTTGTCTTGTTGCCTTAAGCACACGGTTGAAAAGTATTTTTTTTGTAATTTCATTGAATATTGATATTTCAAAATGGTATAGTGACACACGAACATACGCATTCTAATAATAATAATAATATTCTTGAATTTCTGGTGGAGTAGCAGCAAACTCAAATTCCTCATCTGATAAAATTTTTTTTTGGATTTGCGAAATTAAAACAAATTACTATTCAAATTTAAAGCGTCTATCTTACACTGTATGTATTGACACTTTGACAACCCGTTACCATGACAACGATACAAATTGCGAAGCACGACCGCCTAATAAAATTATTACCGGATCAATTTTCATAATTTTAATTTAAAATAATAGGAAATAAAGTGGTTGTAAATAGAATAGTATACAAACCTCGGTGGAAAGTTTCATTTCTGTCTCGAGGTCTACTATACACCTCGGCTGCGCCTCGGTCTACTAACGCATCTCTCGACAGAAATGAAACACTTTCCACCTGGGTATGTAATATACTATTTCGGTATCCTTAAAAGTTTCTTTTGGAAAAAATTATTTGCACCCACATTTAAGAGAGTTACTAAATTAGCATATATATTTTTACTACCAAAAAGAATATTTTATAAGTTATATTTTTGTACCACAGCCAAACCATTTTGATAACTGGAGCAAAAAAGTTGCCATATAAATAGAATAAGAAAATTGATTTTTGTAAAAACAGCAAAGCAAAGAAAGTATTCCAGTTTACGAAAGCCCGAAACACCACACAGAAGATTTTTTGTTAATTACGAACAATTGGCTTGTACTGTCCAGTGCATAGGAATAAATACTTTTGGCAAGATGCCCTCTGAAATAGCTGCCTATTTACGTCTTCCAAACCTAGAACTTTACACAGGACATAGCTTTCGCCATTCCTCAGCTACAATGTTAGCTAATTCTGGTAAAGGCACAACGAATATTAAAAGACTTGGAGGTTGGAAGTCATCATCTGTTGCAGAAGGCTACCTAGAAAGCTCTACAAGTTTCAAGACGGATTTATCAAACAAAATGTTATTGCAAAATTCATCTACCTTTGAACACAGCAAAACGCACTCAAGGCCCATTGTACCGTCTGCTAGCAAGCAACAATGTGTCTCTGTTACCTGTAACGACGACCGGCTCAATTGCACCTCAACGGCAATCTCCAACTCCGCAACTTACCCACAACAACTTGCCCCTGCGATTAATTTGCAAAATGCTACCAACTGTTCTTTTTCGATTAATGTTGTTAATAATAATGAGTAGTAATGGTAAAAATAAATATTATCTAATGGTTGTTTAGTTTTACTTTTTCCACACACTCGTAGAAAAAATGTTGTACCTAACACGTACGGAGAGTGTCTTTTCCACCTTTGACGGCTTACCCGAACTCCGCTTCGCGTCGTTCGTGTAACTACCGTCGCTTGCGAAAAAGTATCACTTTCTACACGTGTTAGATAAATAACTATTTTAATATGCTCTATGAAAAAGGTTATATACACGTTTTTAATAAAATATGTAATAAAGGAGATATTAGCAAAAAAGTGATTTTGGTTATTAAAAATTTTGCTAATAACAATATTTTTTTGTTACAAGTAAGTATACCAACTCCGATCCATCTAAAAATTAACTTAAAATGTTTTATTTATTTAATAAAGCAAACTAATACACATGTAAAAAATAATATTAAGTAACCTTCTTCTTATGGGTGTTATATACCTGGCAGGACGCTTAACATTTCTCGATTTTTTATGTTACTATGTGTATAGTTTATCGTTTAAATATTTTTATTATCGATTTAAATAGGAATAATAATATTTATAAAAACAGCTACTCGTTGAAAATAATTTTGAGAAAATTTTAATCATATTTCCAACATCAAATTTTTTTTTATAGTTTATTAAGCGTTAAAGTTTAAAACATTTCTCTTATTAAGCTATCTACTTCTTCTTGGCTTAAAACCTTTCTTATTTAAATTTTTGTATTTACTTATTTATATACTACATAAAAATACAATTAAATTTAATTTTAAATATTAATTTAACTAAAAAAACTATAATTTTTTTTATGTTAAAAATATGATTAACATTTCCTTATTATGTATATCGATAATAAAAATATTTAGACAATGAGCTATACACATAGTAGCATAGAAGATCAAGAAATATTAAGCGTCCTGCCAGGTATATAAAACCTAGATATTTTTTTTTCAGTAAAATAGAGTTAAAATTTTGTTTTAGTTAAGGTTTTAAGTGGACCGGAATGGGTACACAGTTATTGAACCATAAAAAATATTAAATAAAATATCCGTGCCACCACGTTTTCCCGCATAACCTCGAGGCACATGTGTATTAGTTTGTTTCATTCAATAAATAAAACATTTTAAATTAATTTTTAGATGGATCGGAGTTCGTTACTTACTTGTAACAAAAAAATACTGTTATTAACGAAATTTTTAATCGCCAAAATCACTTTTTTGCTAATATCTTCTTAATTACTTATTTTATTAAAAATTTGTATAAAACCTATTGAATAGGGCTTATTAAAAAGCATGTTTTTTGTTCTTTACATTTTTTCGTAACTTATTTAGTTTTTGATGAGAAAATTTTATACAAAAAATTCATAACTTTAATTACACGATTAATTTTAATTATATACCCTTTTTTCCTAAAATCAATAGTTTTTGAATTATAAAAAAAAACGATTTTTCATGATTTTTTATAGGTATAAAAATGCAATTTGAGCCCGCTGAGCTGAGGCAGCAGTGCGGCTTTGAATTAACTATAGTTCATACTAATATAAAAAAAATGTTTCATACGTATCTCTTATTGGCTAGCTTTTTTGTGGTGGCTTTTCGGACTAATACTGTTGGCAAATTCTTAGAGATGTTCTAAAAGTTACTTATAGCCAAAAGATCCCACAAAAATCGTTTTAAAGCATGTAAGTTTATATATTTTTGCAAACTTTGTAACTTTACAATGTTTCAATAAAATAAAGCATTTGTTTTGTTGTTTTTTGTTGTGCTAGGATTCACTTTCCCCTATTCCCCTACTTCTAATCCGGGGAAAAAAACTTTATTGTAGGATAGTGCAATTGGAGCAGATTCTTTCTAAAAAAGATGAAATTTCGGCTTTGACGCAACTACAAAAATAGAGCAGAATTTAAAACATGAAAATTACCTGCCACTGATTTTAAGTAAACATTAAAACCCAAAACTTTATATTCGTCATACCTAAACTAATGTATGTTTAACAAAAACCCGAATTTCTCGTAAATAAATAAGTTAACGTTTTTTGACTTTATCTGATCTCGTTCCCAGAAAAAATCTAAAAAAGATTTCATCAATAATTTTAATAAAATTAATAAAAAATTTGTCAAATAAAAATTAAAAATAAAACGATACCCGCTTAATTAAAATAACCATGAAGTTTTGAAGCAGGACGTTTATTAACCAGAAAAAATTGTATAATTGTAGTAAATAAAAAGCTTTTTTGAGTATAATTAAAATAAAGTATTTGTTTAGAATCACGGCCCAACTTTTTTGGGATGTAAAATCAACATGATAAATTGTTTTTTGAATTGTCAAATATTTTTATTCTTAAATTTCATTTAAAAAGAAAAAAAAAATAAAAAAGGTCAATTTTTCTATAATTTTTTTTTGCAATAATATTCAATAATACCGATATTGGTATTTTTTTTACTTATTTGTATTTACACGTGAAATATAAAACAAATTTTTAGAAATTGCTTAACTTAAATGAATTCATTTTATAAACAAAAAACATAAAAAATACCCATTTTTTATTTTCAAAATAAAAATTATTACCAAAAAAATTTTTTATTATTTTTTTTTAAAGATTTGTAAATTCGCCGCTAAATAAACAACTAAAAAAACAAAAGTTTTTTTAGTTGTTAGGAAGATTAATAACGGGATTTAAATTTCATGACCAAAAATACTTTTTTCTTTCGAGTAATGTACCTAATACTTCTAAACCACATGTTTGCTAATTTTTTTAAATATAGAAAGTTTTATAATAATTTGTTTGCTTTAAGAAAAAAAATATATCTACCTAAATATAATGAAGTATTTAATTGTAATTTTTTGTGCATTAACAGTATAAATATTATAACTTTTTTAATTATTAAACCCTCCAAACATCCTTCGTTATTGATTGCATTATTGCATTTTAGCCGTATAAAAACTAAACCTGTTATTTACAAAAAAACAAATTCTAGCCAAATTAAAATCGACAACAGTACTTATTGAATAGTTATCGTAAAAATATATAAATTAAAAGCGGGTGGTGCATCGCTATTGGAAACAGAAAATTCCAAATAGCTTTTTCATAAGGTGTAAATATTTAGTCCTATAAAGATTTTTATGCTTTTTTAAAAGTATGTATAGAAGATGCACACGTTAAATTTAAACTATTTTTGATAAAAAGATTAACTTATTTTATTTTAGTTATTTTTTATTAAAAATTGAGTACTCATTTTTTTTTTCATTATACACACAAGAGCACTATCAAATAATGTTTAAGAGACTTAGACAGAATTATCAATCGTTTTTCGAACTGTAAATAAATGATAGCTTAAAACGTGACTTTTTTTGCTTAAGGTACCCTAAAAAGTAAATTTTGTATAACACTAATGGGAGAACTAAAAATGCCTTTTTTTAATGCACAAAATGACCTTAAAGTAGTTTTTTTAATAGTTTGATTAATATATTTGCTTAAAGTTTAAAGCATAATTTTTGTAAATTTTCAATTATCTTTATATCCTAATTTTGTACTTTTGGATAGAGTCATTTTTTATTTTTATATTAAGTTACAGCATATTTGTTTATATTTTTTTTCCTTCCTTAATATTTTAAACACACCGTAGATAAAAATAGTAAACATAGTTCTTTAGTTCCCTTGAACTAGTATTCATTCAAAAAAGCAACTATTTGGATGCGCTATACCTTTCTGTATTTAAAGTTTAAATAAACTGTTTTTATATAATAAATTTAAAACATAAACACTGTTTCTGGTACATGTATGTTGGGTAAGCCAAGCAAGACTCTTTAAGTGCATCTTTACGTGGGAGCTGAAAATGCGTTTATATTTGCTACTTTTTTAAAAACACCCAGAGATGAGCTGAGAGTCTATGAGCTATGTTAAATCACAGTTTATACCGTGTTGTACGGTATAAACTGTGGTTAAATATTAGGTCACATGCCGTTCAGATTTAAATGTTCGGATCCGTCACATGATTTTAACTTGCTCTGAAATATAGGATCAATAACAAAGAGGTGTATTTAAAAACTTGGTTACCCAAGTAATACTGGATGCTGTTGCCAAATAAAGTTAGGTATCCCTGTATTGTTCATATTCAACTTCTTAACTTTACGGCTTACACTAGTTTTGAGCTTTTATATCCTTTGATATTTTCTTTATACCAGTAATAGCCATGCTATCTTTTGGTCCAAATGACCCCTTATTTTTTTTAATTCATTAATATCAAATGTGTTTATATGACAAGAAAAGACCACCCCGCTACTGGTGAAATTACGATAACTTGTAACTTGTCACTGTTTAATATATTAGCATATTTCTTTTGGAAGCCCCATACTAATTGAATTTATGCGCGTTAAACTTGTGTTGCATTAGTTATAATCAAAGAAAATCTATATAACTTAGTGCATTAAGGCTTATTTAGTTAACTTTGGTTATAAGTTATAACGTCACGATGCATGTATTTTATGTCCAAGTTATTACCAAAATACTCTGGTTTTTACTGTCATCAGAAACTGTTTTCCAATTGACAGTTGCAAGTGTAGAGAATAATTTTTTTTAATTGCTGTTAATTAAAAAGACAGAATTGTTTACTTTGGTGATGATGTTTTAAAAAAATTTAACTGCCTCACATTATTAACAGAGTTTTAATTTCAGAGAAAATAAACAAACTAAATTTTTCAATATAAAAAAGTAGACATTTTTGTTGGAGAATATTGCTTCAATAACAGCAAAAACGTAAAACTAGTTATTTATTTTTTAAACTCTAGGATATTTTTGGGCATTATTGCACAACCTTTCCGTAATACAACTAACTGTGTATCTTTTGCAGTTTTTTTTAAATTATGGTTTGCATTTTAATTTGACACACTTTCTTATCTTTTATTTTATTAAATGGCACCCAAAACTTGAAAGTATTTAGTGGGTAAGTTTCTACATATGTTTTAATTGGATTTTCCCGATAGCTACGAAGTTTCTTGACAAAATTGTGAAGCTAAATTATAAGTGATAATTATTTTAGAATCTTTATATATATAAAAAACCTGCCTTTACTTTATATTGCAACCCATTGTACCTTGTAATTATGTAAATTTATTCATTCGTCTATAGTAATATACTATTATAACGTCATCGTTGGTATATCGGTATAAACACCTGTCTAATATCTACAATGGATTATGTAGCTACGAGCATCTCTGGGGATGATATATCTATTTATGTTTATTTTTAATATATATAAACGAACTAGGGAATATTGGGGATTGCAGCAAGTGAAAGAATATTCTTTAAGTTTATGCCGAGCTTTCGGAAATGTTTATTACCATCTTCAGGGATACTAAAATAAAACAATTTAAGATTGAAATAAGGTTATTACAATTTTCAGTGCACTTACATCTTTGTGAGGTTGTACATTGGTTGTTATATCCATAGATTACACAAGACAGTTGAAGAATGGTCAATTAATATAAATAATTACAAAAAGAGCGCTACATTTAATAAAACTTACATGATTATTATAACAAATTAAAATCTTAACTTAAAATCAATGAGAATGATCTCTCATCGGTGCACATGCTAAAAGCTGTCACTATTTTTTAAAGGCATTTGACTTACGTCAATTTGACATAACCTTAAAGAGTATTCTTTCACTTGCTGCAATCCCCAATATTCCCTAGTTCGTTACTTAACTAGTCAATAATACTTAAAATCCATAGATCAGTGGCATTTTATATTTAGGTATAAATATTAAAATATATATATATATATATATATATATATATATATATATATATATATATATATATATATATATATATATATATATATATATATATATATATATATATATATATATATATATATATATATATATATATATATATAAATATATATATTAATATTTATATTTAATATTTCATAACCTAAATATAAAATGCCACGTACATTTTAAAAGATCTTGTCAATTTAGGATTTTTTTAAAAGTTATTTCAGCTAAGGGTTTTCTTGTTTATTGTATTATACCCAAGAATTCTTTTTACGTCGTTTTGTAATCTTGATGTTTTTTATAAGTAACACTTATTGGCCCAGATGTTTTACATATACAGGGTAAGTCGGAATGAACAGACCAAACTCCAGGAGTGTATTGCACACATAAAAATATTAATTAATAAAAATAACCTATATCTTCGAATCCGATTATCATTTGTTTTCAAATTATAGCATAATGACAACCGGACAAAAATTTCTATATTAACATTCTTTTAATTATGGCGTTCTTTTAATAAATGTTTAAATACATGCATTAATTTCTAAACATTTGCCGTCTTGTCTGCAAAGGGATACCGTTGTGCCCATAATTGAGTTATAGACCTGACGCCGAGAGGGTTTTTGGATGTATCATAGGCCCCACGTCGAGGCTTTGGGGGCTGATAGACAACGTTATTCCACACTTTGAATTCCCGGTATGGCATCCCTAAAGTGTAGCTTGTAGGAGGAGTGATTTTTCAAACGTGTAATTAATATCCATGCCTCTGGTCATAGGCCCCACTTTGATTATTGATTTATGTCGTCAAGAAGGTCGTCAAAGTCCGCGAACCCAATATGCCATACCAATATGGCGTCACTTAAGGTCCGCCATACTGACCGAACGGTGTAATTTTTCCACTGTAGACAGGTACCATGGGCCCCACGCTGTTGTTTCATGATCTTTGTTAACAATGAACTGTAGAACAAAGAATTTAAAACGCCATATCTCCGGGGCATCGTCAAGTAGCCGCCATAATGGGGCAAACATGTCATATTAGCAATGAACGCCCCAGAGGTATGGCGTTTTGAAATCTTTCTTTTACAGTTTATTGGTAACAATGATCACGAAACAACAGCGTGGGGCCCATGATCCATGTCCACAGTGAAAAAAATTACACATTTCGGCCAGTATGGCGGACCTTAAGTGATGCCATATTGGTATGGCACATTGAGTTCGCGAACTTTGGCGACCTCCTTGACGACATAAAATAAGAATTCAAAGTGGGGCCTATGATTCAGGGGCATGGATATTAATTACACGTTTAAAAATTCACCCGTCCTAAAAGCTACACTTTAGGGATGGCATACCAAGAAATCAAAGTGGAAAATAACGATGTCTATCAGCCCCCAAAGCCTCGGCGTGGGGCCTATGCTACATGCAAAAACCCTCTCGGCTCCAGGTCTATTATATCTTTATTTAATATCAGCAAAAAAGCAAATGAGTATCGGATAAAAACATTTGAGTTTTTAAAATTATTTAAAAAATGTTCGCTATTTAACTCTAAATGCATTCTTAAATTCCAGGATTTCTCATTGGGGCCTACCCATCACATAAACGATTTTTATAACCATATTATTTTCTTTCTTTTAGATTAAAATAATTTATGCCAGCCAATATATATATACTTTTTCAAACTGTATCTTAATGTTATACGACTTTAGCAACAAATTATTAATAATTATTAAAATAAATCATTGTAAACAAACAAAGAAGCTTACAATAAAATGTTGCGTTGCGTATAAATTTCAATCTATATTGAATAGAACTTTAATTTACTAAAGATCTTCGTTTAAATTTACGTTTCAAATGACCTTTTTAAAGTGCACGTAATAATAAAATATGAAATGCTCACAAAAAAGTAATGTTTAAGACCTTGATGGAGTAAAAGATGATGTTAATAATAAGTGACCTGAAGATATTTCTTGATTTATTCATAGGCGGTTACTATATTTTTTACCTAACTTAACAGAGTGTAATGAAACTTAATTTTTTGCAATAATATTTTAAATATTACTAAAGACTCAAACATAACTCAATACCACTGTTTGACATGTGAGAATAACACAGAAACATTCAGTATTTGTGACATGACAGTTTTTAAAATTATATTTTTTTAACCATACATATCCTGTAACTTGCATATTCATAATTTACAATCGTAAAATTTCTTATAACGCATCCTGTCAGAAGAAGTGGCAACTAAGTCAGGCACTACCTCCGGAACTAAAAAAATGGTACCAGTGAATCACTAGTTGATTCCAAAAAGGTAAATTCATGAAGAAAAAATTTAAGTTATTTCTGAACCTTCGTTCCTAGTATGACAATTTAATTTTTTAATAAAAAACCCATTTAACTATTTATTTCCTAACAGATATATTAAATAAATATGTTTATTAAAAAAATAGCCAAAAAAACAAAAAAATAAATAAAATGTTTAAATTAAAAAATATTAGATTTTTGGAAGGCAATAAGCAGTAACCTTAAATTGCACTTATGACTGCTTTAAATTTGCCCTAAATCATGTACTTTTCATATTTGTGCGTAACTTATTTGTGTTAAAAAAATATAAATTAAGAAGAATTTTAAAAACCTAAAAGAAATAAGTTTTTACACATTTAATTATAAAAAATATAAGGGGTTGATTTAAAATAATCTAAAAGGGCCCATACATAACCTTTAACCTTGCTTTATATGTTTGCCATTTATTTTGCGATAAATAAGGATTGGTCTTTTTTTACAATGGGCTGACAGTCAATAGAGTAGCTGATCAGCTATTTCTTAGTAATGAAATACAAATTTTAATAATGTTTACAAAAAAAATTAAAAAAAAAGATATTTATTTATAATATATGTTTAATTAAAAACAGCCTACCTGTCACATGAAATATTACTAGTCTATTTTATGTTCCTTTTCAAAATAACTTAAACTAACAGAACCAATGTTTAACTTTAAATTATATTAAAGCCCATATTTTTAGGCTTATAAAACCCCTTTTTTAAATTTTATTGCTCTTTATTTTCTTTAACAATTCCATGGTTCTGATTGATTAAGCTAGCAGAACCACACCAAGATCTTGGTTAATAAAAATTATTTTCATTGTTTAAATATGCCATTTTTTTTGGCTTTTAATTGGCATACATTTTATTGGGATTTGAAACATTAGGATCTATAAAAACATATCTTGAAAAGCAAATCGTGAACCACTAGATTGTGCAAATATTATTAATAAAAATAATTTTATTATAAGTAGGAACCTCAGTAAGAAAATTTTTAAAACATTTTTATTAAGCATAATTTTAGGCGCCCAAGGGTTGCTTATCTGCTAGCTTAATAGTCCAGGGAAGTTAGAAAATAAATCGGAATTTTTTAAGGCCAGCATATATCGAAATGCATTGTGTTCAGAAAGCTTATAGTCTATATGGTGTGGTTATGGCATTTTTTGAAAAATGCATTCTAGTGCAATAAATGCATTTTGCAATTGTATATTTACTTGCAATATCATAAGAATGACTGGAAACTCAGAAAAATTGCTAGAAAATTGTTACTCGGTGGTTTTCGGGGATGCCGAATTCAATTCTGGCACTGGAATTACCCGGGGGCGCTTGGAGGTGGCTCTGCGGGGGTGTCCGGGGGTATTTGGGAGAAATTGCAGCGTCCATGAAAATCAGCTAAAAATCGTTACTTGGGGGTTTTCAGAAATGCTGAATTTAATTCTGGCATAAGAATTACCCGGGGCGCTCATAGGTCGCTCTGCGGGGTGCCTTGTGGGTAGTTGGAGGGGAAATTGCAGCGTCTATGAAAATTAGCTGAAAATCGTTACTGGGGGTTTTCGGGAATGCCGAATTTAATTCTAGCATTAGAATTATCCGTAGGTATAAATTATAAACATTTTAATTTAATATTAAATTATATTACACATATTATAAACACAATTGCTTTGGAACTCTTTTCTGCCTCGAAACTGTATTTGAAAAAGGCGCCAAAGTTATCAAGAGAACAGAAAATTCCTGTATCGACTAAAGAGAAAAAATATGGAAATAGAGAGACCTTAAATTAGTTGGAATGGAAGTAGGAATTGGAAGATGGAGAGCCCAGTCCTGTAACCAAAACCCATATAAGGAAGCCGGTTCCGAGGAAACTTTTAGCAGAATCTCTTGTTTCTGTGAAACCGACTGTGGCACAAGGTGCAGGTGCCAACGAAGTGGGTTTGAGTGCTTATTTGCATGCAAGCATTGCGATGGCAATTGCTTAAACCAAAAAGAAGGGGAAGAAGAAGAAGAAGAGTTTGAAGAAGATGTTTAAAATTAAACTATATGATGGATAGTTCAATATTAATAAAAAGTACAAATTATTATTTAAATAAAGTATTATTTTCATAATTTGTGATTTTTTTATTTTCTTCATTACCTTTCCCCGCAGAGCCACCCAAGGCGCCTTCGGATAAATCTAATACCAGAATTGAATTCGGCATCCCCGAAAACCCCCGAGTAACGATTTTCGGCAGATTTTTATGAACGCTGCAATTTGCCCCCCAATCACCCCCCCGGCACCCCCGCAGAGCCACCCCCAAGCATCCCCGGCTAATTTTAATGCCAGAATTGATTGCGGCATCCTCGAAAACCCTCAAGTAACGATTTTCGAGTGATTTTTTCGAGTTTCCAGTCGTTCCTCTAATATTGCAATTGTGCAATTGCAAAATGCATTTTTGACCAGAATGATTTTTTTTAAAAACTAATTTTTTTGGGGGTTTTTTTTCCCTTTTGGGGGGGGGGGGGTTTTTTTTAAAAAATTTTTGGGAAAAAAAAAATTTTAAAAATTTTTTAAAAAAAAAAAAAAATTTTTTTTTAAAAAAAAACCAAAAATTTAAAAAAATTTTTAAATTTTTTTAAAAAAAAATTTTTAAAAAAAAATTTTTAAAAAAAAAATTTTTTTTTAAAAAAAAAAAAAAAAAAAAAAATTTTTGGAAAAAAGGGGGGAAAGGAAAATTTTAAAAAAAAAAAAGGGGGGAAAAAACCCTTTTTTTCCCCCCTTTTTTAAATTTCCAAAAAAAAAAAAAATTTTTCCAAAAATTTTTAAATTTTCCCAAAAAAAGGGGGAAAAAAGGAAAAAAAAAAAAATTTTTAAAAAAAAAAAAAAATTTTAAAAAAAAATTTTTTTTAAATTAAAAAATTTTTTAAAAAAGGGGTTTTTAAAATTTTTTTTTTTTTTAAACCCCCCCCCCCAAAAAAAAAATTTTAAAAAAAAACCCAAAAACCCAAAAAAAAGGGGGGGAAAAAAAATTTTTAAAAAAAACCCCCCCCCCAAAAAAAAAAAAAAGGGGGGGAAAAAAAACCCAAAAGGGAAAAACCCCCCCCCCCGGGGGGGGTTTTTGGGGGGGGTTTTTTTTTTCCCTTTTTACAAAAAAAAATTTAAAAAAATTTTTTTTAAAAAAACCCAAAAAAAAATTTTTAAAAAAATTTAAAACAAAAGGAAAAAAATTTTTTTTTTAAAACCCCCTTTTTTTAAAATTTTTTTTCCCCTTTTAAAACAAAAAATTTTAAAAAAAAAAAAAAAAATTTTTTAAAAAACCCCTTTTTTTTGGCCTTAAAAAAAAAAAAAAGGGGTTTTTTTTAAAATTTTTTTTTAAAAAAAAAATTTTTTTTAAAAAAATTTTTTTTTTTTTTTTTTTTTTAAAAAATTTTCCTTTAAATTTTTTTTTTGGAAATTTTTTTTTTCCCCTTTTTTTTTAAAAAAAAAAAAAAACCCTTTTAAAATTAAAAAAAAAAACCAAATTTTCCCCCTTTTTTTTTTTTTTTTTTTTGAAAAAAAAAAAAATTTTTTTTAAAAAAAAAAAAAAACCCCCCCCCAAAAAAAAAAACCCTTTAAAAAGGTTTAAATTTTTTTCCCCCAAAAAAAAAAATTTTTTTTTTTAAAAATTAAAAAAAAAAAATTTAAAATTTTTTAAAATTTAAAAAAATTTTTTTTTAAAAAAAATTTTTTTTTAAATTATTTTTTTTTGGGGGGAAAAAATTTAAAAAAAAAAAAAAAGGGGAATTTGGGGTTTTTTTTCCCCCCCCCAAAGGGAAAAATTTGGGTAACCTTTTTTTTAAAAGGCTTTTTTTCCCCCCCCCCAAAAAGGGGGGGGGGGCCCCATTTTTGGGGGTTAAACCGGAAAAAAGGGAAAAAAAATTTTTTTTTTCCCCCAAAATTTTTTTCCCCCGGGACAAAAGGGGGGGGTTTTTCCCCCAAAAAAATTTTTTGGGGGGGGTTTTTTTGGGGGGTTTTGGTTTCCCCCGGCCCCAGAAACCCCCCGGGGGGTTTGGAACCCCCCTTTTTTTTTTTTTTTTTTTAAAAAAATTTTTTTTGGTTTTCCCCAAAAAAAAAAAAAAAAATTTTTTTTTTAAAAAAAACCCCCCAAAAATTTAAAAAAACCCCCCTTTTTTTTTTTTTTTTTTTTCCCCCCAAAAAAAAAAAATTTAAAAAAACCCCCCCAAAAAAAAAAAAAAAAAAAAAAAACCCCCAAAATTTTGGGGGGGGAAAATTAATTTTAAACCCGGGCCCAAAAAATTTTTATTTCCGGGTTTTTTGGGGTTTTTAAAAAAAAACCCTTTGGGAAAAACCCCCCCTTTTTTTTTAAATTAAAAAAATTTTTCCCCCCCCAAAAAAACCCTTTTTTTAAAAAATTAAAATTTTTTTAAAAAATTTCCCTTTGGGGGGGAAAAAAGGGGCCCCGGGTTTTCCCCCCCCAAATAAATTTTTTTTTAAAAAATTTAAAACCCCCCAACCAAAAAAATTTATTTTTTTTTTTTTTGGTTTTTTTGGGCATGCATTTTTTTAAAAAATTTTTTTTTAAAATTTTTTTTTTTTTTTTTTCCCCCCAAAAAAAAAAAAAAAAAAAAAATGAAAAAATTTTTTTTAAAAAAAAAAAAAAAATTTTTTTTGGGAAAAAAAAAAAAAAATTTTTTTTTTAAAAAAAAATTTTGGAAAAAAAACCCCCCCCCAAAAAAAAAAAATTTTTCCCGGGTATTGGTTTTATGTTTTCCCTTATGTATTTTTTTTTTTTAAAAATTTAAAAAAACCCCCCGGTTTTTTTAAAAAATTTTTGGGGGAAAAAAGGTTTTGGGGAAAAAAGGTAAATTTAAACCAAACCAAAAAAAAAAAAATTTTTAAAAAATTTTTTTTAAAAAGGGGGGGGGCCCGGGGAAAAAGGGTTTTTTTTATTTTTTTTTCCCCGGGTTTTTTTTTAAATTGGAAGGGGGGGAAAAAAATTTGGGGGGGTGGCCCCGGGAAAAAGGGGGTTTTTTTTTTTAAAATTTTTTGAAAAAAAAAAAAAAATTTTTTTTTTTTTTTTTTAAAAAAAAAAAACCCCCCAAAAAATTTTAAAAAACCGAAAAGGGAAATTTTATTTTTAAATTTAAAAAAAAAAATTTTTTTAAAAAAAAAAATTTTTTTTTTTTAAAAGGGGGGAAAAAAAAAATTTTGGGGCCCCCCCCTTTTTTCCCCCCTTTTTTTTTTCCCGGGGGGGGGGGGAAAAATTTTTAACCCCCCCTTTAAAAAATTTAAATTAAAAATTATTTTTTTTTTTAAAAAAGGGGGGGGGGGTTTTCCTTTTTTTTCCCCCTTTTTTTTTTTAAAATTTTTTTTTAAAAATTTAAAAAATTTAAAAAAAAAAAATTTTTAACAATTGAAACCCAAACCCCCGGGGGGGTTTTCCCCCCAAAAAAAATTTTTTTAAAAAAAAAAAAAAGGGGGTCCCCCCCCCCTTTTTTTTTTAAAACCCCGGGGTTTTTGGGGGGGGGGGGGGTTTCCCGGAAAAGGGAAAAAAAAATTTTAAAAGGAAATTTTTTTTTTTTAAAAAAAAAAAAACCCCGGAAACCCGGGAAAAAAAATTTCCCGATTTTTTTTTTTTTTTGGGGTTTTTAAAAAGATAGGGAAAAAAAAAAACCATTTTTTAAAAAATTTTTTTAAAAAAATTTTGAGAGTTTTTCCCAAAGAGGGGTTTTTTTAAAAAAAATTTTTTTTTTTTTAAAAAACCCCCTTTTTTTTTTTTTTTTTTTAAAAATTTTTAAAAAAATTTTTTTCTGTTAAATAAAAATTTTTAAAAAAAAAAGGGGAAAAAAATTTTTTTTTGGGGTTTTTTTTTTAAAAAAAAAAAATTTTTTTTTTTTTTTAAAAAAAAAAAAAAAAAAAAATTTTTTTAAAAACAAAAAAATTTTAAAAATTAAACCTTTTTTAAAATTTTTTTTTTTTTTTTAAAAAGGGAAAAAATTTTTTTTAAAACCCCCAAAAAAAAAAAAAAAAAAAAAAAAAATTTTTTTTTTTTTTCCCCCCCCTTTGGGTTTTTTGGCTTTTTTTTTCCCGAATTTAAAAAACGGAAAAAAAATTTTTTTTTTTTTTTTAAAAAAAAAAATTTTTTTTTAAAATTTAAAAATTTTTAAAAAAAATTTTTTTTTTAAAAAAAAAAAAAAATAAAAATTTTTTGGGGAAAAACCCTTTTTAAAAAATAAAATTTTTTTAAAAAAAAAATAAAATTTTTTAAAGGGGGTTTTTTCCAATTAATTTTTAAAAAAATTTTTTTTGGGGGGGAAAGGGGGGTTTTTTAAATTTTTTTTTAAAAAATAAATTTTAAAAAAATTTTTAAAAAATTTTTAAAAAAAAAATTTTTTTTAAAAAAAAGGTTTTTTTTTTTTTAAATTTTTTCCCTTTTTTTTTCCCTTTTTTTTTTTAAAAAAAAAAAACCCCGGGAAAAAAAAAAAAAAATTTTTTTTTAAAATTTTTAAAAAATTTTTTTAAAATTTTTTTTTTGGGTTAAAAATTTTTAAAATTTTTTTTTTAAAAAAATTTAAAAAAAACCCCCAAAAAGGGAAAAAAAAAGGGGCCCCATTTAAAAAAAAAAATTCTTTTTTGGGGTTTTTTTCCCCCGGTTTTTTTGGGGGGGAAAAATTTAAAAATTTTTAAAAAAAAAAAAAAAAAGGTTAACCAAAAAGGGGGTTTTAAAAATTAAAAAATTTTTTTTTTTTAAAAAATTTTTTTCCCCAAAAAAATTTTTTTATTTTTTTTTTAAAAAAAAAAAATTTTTTTTTTTGGGGGTTTTTCAAATTTTTTTTTAAAAATTTTCCCCCCCCCCCCCTTTTTTTTTTTTTTTTTTTTTAAAAAAGGGGGGGTTAAAAAAAACCCCCCCCGGGGAAAATTTTAAAATTAAAAAACCCCTTTTTTTAAAAAAAATTTTTAAAAAAAGGGCCCCCTTTTTGGGGCCCAAAAGTTTCCCCAAAAAAAAGCCCCAAAAAAATTTTTTAAATTTTTAAAAAAAAGGGGGAAAAAAAAAATTTTTTTCTTTTTTAAAAAAAAATTTTTCCCATTAAAAAAAAAATTTGGGTTTTTCCCCAAAAAACCCAAAAAATTTTTTTTAAACCCCAAAAAGGGGGGGAAAAAAAAAACCCCCGGGTTTTTTTCCCCCCATTTCCCTTTAAAAATCCTTTTTTCCAATTTTAAAAAAAAAACCCCCCAAAATTTTTTTTTTTGGGGGGGTAATTTTTAAAAAAAATTTGGGGGGGGTTTTTTTTTTTAAAAAGGAAAAAAAAAAAAAAAAAGGGCCCCAAAAAAAAATTTTTAAAAAAAATTAAATTTTTGGGGGGGGGAAAAAAAAATTTTTTTTAATAAATTAAAAAAAAAATTTTTTTTAAAAAAAAAACCTTAATTTTTTTAAACTTTAAAAACCCTTTTTAAATTTTTTTGGGGGGTTTTTTCCAAAAAAAAAATTTAAACCCCCAAAAAAAACTTTTAAAAAATTTTTTAAAGGGGTTTTTAAAGGGGGTTTTTTTTTTTTGGGGGAAAAAAAAAAATTTTTTGGGGGGAAAAAAAAAAAAATTTTTAAAAAAAAAAATTTTTTTAAAAAAAAAATTAAAAATTTTTTTAAAAGGGCCCCCCAAAAAAAAAATTCCCCTTTTAAAAAAAAAAATTTTTGGAAAAAAAAAAAATTTTTTTTTTTAAAACTTTTTAAAAAAAAAATTTTTGGGGGGGAAAAAAAAAATTAAAAACCCCAATCCCAATTTTGGAAAAATTTTTTTTAAGGGGGAAAAAATTTTTAAAAAAAAAATTTTTTCCCAAAAAAAAAACGGGAAAAAATTTTTTTTTTTAAAATTTTTCCCCCCTTTTTGGGGGGGGAAAATTTAAAACCCGGGGGGCCCCCCAAAAATTTTTAAAATTTTTTTTTTTTTAAAAAAAAAAAATAAAAAAAAAAAATTTTTTTTTTTAAATTTTTAATTTAAAAAAAAATTTTTTTTAAAAAAAAAATTTTTTTAAAAAAAAATTTTTTAAAAACCCCCCTTTTTTTAATTTGGGGGGGGGGGTTTTTTTTTAAATTTTTTTTTTTTTAAAAAAAATTTTCCCCGGGGAAAAAAAAAATTTTTTAAAAAACCCCCCAAAACTTTAAAAAATTTTTTTTGGGTTTTTTTCCCCCAAAAAAAAATTTTTTTTTTAAAAAAAAATTTTTTTTTTGGAAATTAAAAAAAAAAATTTTTTCCCTTTTTTTTTTTTTTAAAAAAAGGGGCCCCTAAAATTTTTTTTTTAAAAAAATTTTTAAAAAAAAAAAAAAACTTTTCCTTTTTTTTTATTTTAAAAAAAAATTTTTTAAAAAAATTTTTTTTTAAAGGAAAAAAAATTTTTTTTTAAAAAATTTTAAAAATTTTAATTTTTTTAAAAAAAAAATTTAAAAAAAATAAAATAATTTTAAAAAAAATTTTAAAAAAAATAATTTTTTAAAAAATTTTTTTTTTAAAACCAAAAAAAAAAAAAAATTTTTTTAAAATTTTTTAAAAAAAAAAAAGGGGGAAAAAAAAATTTTTTTTTTTTTAAAAAATTAATTTAAAAAAAAGTTTCCAAAAAAAAAAAAAAAAATTTTGGTTTTTTTAAAAAAAAAAATTTTTTTTTTTTTTTTGGAAAAACCCCCCCGGGGGTTTTTTTTTTTTTTTACCAAAAAAGAAAAAAATTTTAAATTTTCCCCCCCTTTTTTTTTAAATTCAATTTAAAGGGGGAAAAAAATTTTTCCCCCCCCTTTTTTTTTTTAAAAAAAAAAAAAAATTAAGGTTTTAAAAAAATTAAAAAAGGGAAATTTTCCCCTTTTTTTTCAAAAAATTTTTTTTTTTTTAAATTTGGGGGAAAAAAAAAAAAGGGAAAAAAAAAAAATTTAAAATTTAAAAGAAAGGAAAATTTAAAAAATTTTTTTAAAAAAAAGGGGAAAAAAAAAAAAGGGGTTTTTTAAAAATTTTTTCTTCCAAATTTTTTGGGGGGGATTTAAACCCCAAAAAAACCCGGGGGGTTTTTTTTTGGGGTTTTTTTTAAAAAAAAAAAAAAATTGGGGGAAAAAAATTTTTGGGAAAGGGTTTAAGGTTTAAAAAAAAAGAAAAAAAAAATTTTTTTTTTTTTTTTTTTAAAAAAGGGAAAATTTTTTAAAAAAAAAAAACAAAAATTTTTCCCCTTTTTTTTTTTTTAAAAAATTTTTAAATTTTTTTTTTTTTTTTTTTTAATTTTAAAAAATTTTTTTTTTTTTTTAAATTTTTTAAAAATTTCCCCCTTTTTTTTTTTTTTTTTTTTTTAAAAAAAAATTTTTCCCTTTTTTCCCCTTAAAATTTCCAAAAAAAAATTTTTTTCCCTTTTCCAAAAAAGGAAAAAAAACCCCGTTAAGTTAACAACAAATGGTTATTTTTGATATTTTTTCAAATTTTTCCGTTATTACACAGATTCACATAGCGAGTTTTCTAGAAAATTTTTTAATAAGTCAATTTACTCCAGATAGATAAGATTGTATTAACTGACTGCCCAGAGACTGATTTAGTTGGAGTTGCATTACAATACTCATTACTGTGGAATTAAATTGGCATCCTTCCCGAAAAAATACAAGAAATAAAAAGATAAAATTTGGTATCTAAAAAAAACACTAAGGTTCCTTAGAACCAAAACCAAATAAATAGATACCTATTAAAACATCGTTTCCGGGGTCGAAGCGGTCATTCAAAGGTTTCGCAGTAATACTGCAAAAGTGATCCGCCAAGATGGCTCTCATAAAATTACACAGTCTTATTCACCGTAAGAAAAATGTTCAGCTATATGTAACCCACCAGAAGACAAACCTATACTATTCTGCAGATGAACAAGGGAAATACCACAGTAGCTTTAAAGAGACTATGAGAAAAAAAAAACTACAGGACTTTCCTTGAATCTGCATTTTTTTCTCTTGGACAGTCCACGAAGGCTGATGCCTAAGTACCTACTAACGTACCGTGGGTGTCCTAAGTGTGGTGAGAGGGAGTTTGTTTACACGAGACTTAAATATTTGAAGATTCGGAGGAAAAACTTCTGCGGGCAGCAGGTTCCATAGTCTTGACACTCTAAGGATGAAAGAACGAAGAGGAATCCAAGCTTTTTTGATACATACATGGCCATCTCCAGGAAGCCAATGACCCATTTGGAAAAAAGACAAAGACAAACAGATATTGTTACGGACTTTAGTTTGGTTTAGATAATAGAAATGTTAAAGGTTAAATTCTTTTATTTAGGTTAAAAATTTATTTAAAATAGGTTACCTTAGTTTTTCCGTTTTTGACGACCATTGCGGATTATCCTAAGGGCGCTGGAGACATCTTTTTTACACTTTTCTTACATCCTGCAGTAAAATAATTTTTTCAGCTAATTCTAGACTTTTCCAGACTCTTCCATTCTTTGCCACTGTACTATAAAAAGCGCAAAGGAAGTCCGCACGGGCCAGTTTATTTTTGACTTTTGAAGAGAACAGAAGTTGACAGATAGTAAAAGGTTAAACAGTTGTCATAATTACGTTACGTTGAATTTTTGTTACCATAGAAACATGTGTAAACCTTATTTGCAATAAAAAGGTGTAAAACCAGGATCCGTGTTTTTATACGGAACAATATATTATAACTGTTTGGTAGCAATAAATTAACTGCACAGTTTTGACAACTTTTATATGACGAGGGTAACTTAGGTAGTTTGACATATTCGATATTACCATAAAATATCATTCTTAAAGTCAAATTATTATATTCATCTATAAAAGATCGTTTTAATAAATCTAAGTTACTGGCAAAATCAATGGGTATATCTTGTATATTTTGTTGTCACAATTTTAACACAGCAAGGCAGTTAATCTCTTCTACTGAAGAACGCATTTCTCTTTTATTTAAAAAGACGTAATAGATGGTTTAGTTTATGAAAACTTTTTTATCTAACTTGATAATTTCTTTTCTGCATCATCTTTTCTAATCTTTATGTTTTTATCCCTTAATCTCCAGCATCACCTTTACATTTTATCGTTTTGTACTTCTTTGTTTATTTATTTTAATACCTTTTAATGGTAAGATAACAAGCTCGACATTCCAAATACAGTACTAATACTAACCAACCAATTGATATTTTTTATATTACGTTATTGTTAATAATATTACAAAATAATTAAAAGAAATATGGTTACGCTTACTTGCCGCGCCAAAAGCAAACTACAAAAACCAAAAGCACAAACTTATACAGTCGCCAATCGGCTCAGCCACTGTTGCTAGACCTAGTTTAATTGTACTTATTAATACTTTTTTTCTTAAAATATTGTTTAGTAAATATTTATTTATTGGTAAAGCCGACAGAGTTTGTCTCGTGAGTCTATGTAATATTATAGAGTAGTCGACTTGGACTCGTATGGTTCAGTCCACCGGGATTTTTCCTGTATCCAGATGGACCAATCAATCCCTGTGATAATCCACCTAACATAAAAATTAATAATATATATTTATTTATAAGTATCGAATTACAAGGAAGCGAATTTTAAAATGTTATGTTAATAAAATAATTTGATTTATCTTTTAGATATTAGGTTCATCTTACGATTCTTAATTGCAGCAAATTTGTTTATTGAAATTTTTCATATTAACTTCTTTTCAATAGGCAGCAGTGTAACCGCAAATTAATGATCTGGCATACTGAGTTTCGGAGAAAGGTCTTAATTTGTTTTAGGTTGTGGTTAACCTGAGCGTTGTTATGAGATTGTCCAATATATTTTTTTGTCTCTTGGTGTTTTCTTAATTATATTAAATTAAAAATTTTAGAAGCTTTTGTTTACGACAATCATGTCTTAAATAAATGATACCTCAGTTTTGAGTCGTGCTTTATCAATTGTCGGATAAAACAAGCAAATGTCAGTTAATTGTTCATCTGGAAATTTCGGGCAACTTTCAACAAAACGTTCAAAATAAAAAAGAATATAGATTAAAGAAGATCTTTGAAAACGAATCTGTCTTTTGCTAATTCTAAAATGATATTACAAACTTTGAAAGCCCCGACACGATGATCGAATCTGTTTTATTTGGGTGTTTTTGTGTATACTGCTTGTCATTAAAAATATGAGGCTCCTACAAGCGTCTACAAACTTTGTGAACAAATTTAATTAATGGAAAATGAAAGACTGCCTTTGTATTGTATGGTAATGATATTTTTAAATCGCATTTAAAAGTTTGCAATAATAAAAAAATAACTGGGTAAATAATAATGAAAATGAGCCCAAATTTGTTACTCGAAGGTTCTCGAGTTCGCTGTACACGAATATGAGATTGACAAAGACCTACGAACTACCTGCTGCGCGCTAAGGATGGTGTAAACGTTGTCTTCTGGAGTTTTACGACAATTCCTTTTAATATCAACCGAATTTTGTTACTTGATGGTTTTCGAGGTTGCTGAATACGAATATGACATTAACAAGGGCCTACTGGAGTTTTACGACAGTTCCTCCTAATATCAGCCCAATTTTGTTTCTTGAGGGGCTTTTGAGGCCCTTGTCAATAATTATATTGATTGATGATTGATTATATGATCGATTATTAAATCGATTTAAGCGACCACAAAAAAAACCCCAAGTAAAGAAATTGGACCGATATTAGTAGGGTGTGTCGTTAAACTCCAGAAGACGACGTTTACACCATTCTTAGCGCGCACCAGGTCTTCGTAGGCTCTTGTCAATGTCATATTCCTGTTAAGCAACAACAAAAACCTCTTGAGTAAAGAAACTGTGCTGATATTAGAAGGATTTTTCGTAAAACTCCAGAAGACGACGTTTACACTATTCTTAGCGCGCACCAGGTATTTCGTAGGCCCTTGTCAATGTTATATTCGTGTTCAGCGACCTCGAAAACCCCCGAGTAACAAAATTGGGCTGATATTAGGAGAAATTATAAAACTCCAGAAGACGACTTCTACCCTATCCTCAGCGGGCACCAGGTGCTCCGTAGGCTCTTGATAATTTCATATTCGTGTTCAGCGATCTCGAAAACCCCCAAGTAACAAATTTGGGCCTAATTCTCATCATTACTTAACTAGTTATAAATTTTTTATAATTGCAAACTTTAAAATGCATTTTGGAAATGCATTTTTCTAATGCACAAATGCAGTTTTTCATTTCCCATTAATTAAATTTGTAGTTGCACAAAGTTTGTAGACGTTCATACGAATCAAATGCAAAAAACCGCAATCAAATCCATCTTACTGCACTAAAAATCCCTCGTAAGGGCTATGCGATGCGGGGTTTTCAAGATATCGCCGGATGACGACCTTATCAGGACATCCTTATATTACTCGAAATTTTTAATAAAATATGTTTTTATTAAGAAAACTTAAGGCTTGGTAGTGATTTTATTGTCACGGTATAAATAATTCCGTCCCCGCTTCAAATGCTTTCTGGTTTAAATAGTATAAAAAACAGAAATAATTTACAAAAAAAAATCAAATAAATCGGAGCTGTTGTTGAGGACTTCCGAAGATTGTCTGATTGCTTATCTTATTTATTGGCTTGATATATATATTATATATATATATATATATATATATATATATATATATATATATATATATATATATATATATATATATATATATATATATATATATATATATATATATATATATATATATATATATATATATATATATATATATATATATATATATATATATATTATGCATTTTATTTTAAAATGGCTGCCAAAATCATTTTTGGCGTTGAGATGTAAAGAATAAGGCGTATAATATATACAGTGTGTATATAAATTTCTGCATACTCCAAAATCTAGAATGCAATCAACAGATATGAAATTTTATCAATCTTATACGGGGTATGCAAAAAAATAGGAATTTTGCTCAAGAGTAAAGTACCTTTATATTTCACAATTTCAAAAATTTTTATAATAAAAAGTTGTTCGAAATTATAAACTAAGTTTAAATATGCAGTAACATCATTCCAATAAAAAAAAATATTTTTTACAAATTTTGCTTTTATTTATACTGAATTTTATAATACTTTTTACCAAATTTTGCTAAATACAACTGATGTTTTGAATGTCACTGTAAAACATTTCTACAATAATTTTAAGGCGGATCAGGTAGGCTAAAAATATATACAGAGTGCTATTTAACATTTAAAATTTAGGGTTACTTCCGGTTAAATCGGAAGTGAAAAAATTGGCTTAATTAAGTTATTATAAGCGTGTTCTTATGGTAGGTACATCACCATAATTTCAAAAATTTATTCTTAAAAATAAAAAAGTCATAGGCTGTTACATGTCCGCTCTGTCACCCGGTATAGGAGTTTTAAAATGCAACAAAATGAAACTTGAAAAGTTATTTAAAAGTTATAAATATATAATATATATATATATATATATATATATATATATATATATATATATATATATATATATATATATATATATATATATATATATATATATATATATATATATATATATATATATATATATATATATATATATATATATATATATATATATATATATATATATATATATATATATATATATATATATTATATATATATATATATATATATTTTATATATATATATATATATATATATATATATATATATATATATATATATATATATATATATTATATCGAGTGCATGCATGGGGATCTCGGAAACCGTAAGAGATCGAAGTCGGTTAAATTACAACATGCCGATTGGAAAGTTGTAAAATCTCGAAATACTCGAGATATCCGGAAAAAACCGAAATTTGCTGATTTCGTTTTATTTTTTCTGACGTTATTTAAAGAGATATGTAAAAACAAAAGACACTTTCTCATGGCTACTTCTTAAGCTCTACAAAAAGCATTGAGAGATTTTCCGACGACGTTTCGTTTTCTAGACCATCATCAACTTTATTTTGTTAAATACGGACCTGGTTTTATTTAATTTTTTGAACCTCTTATTATCCCAATTACAAAAATGTATAACACTTAATATTTATTAACAAATATGGAACGCTCCTATAAGAAATGATGTGCGTTCCTTGTCTTACTCATTGTCTCTTATGAAAATATATTTATTTAACAGAAAATATTAAGTGTTATACATCGTTGTAATTGGGATTATAACTGCTTTAAAAAATGCAATAAACAATTGAGTGCCGCATTTAAAAAATAAAGTTGATGATGGTTTAACGAAAACGAAACGTCGTACGGAAAATCTCTCAACGCTGTTTTGTAGAGCTTAAGAAGTAGCCATAAGAAAGTGTGTTTTATTTTTCCATATCTCTTTAAATAACGTCAGAAAAAAATAAAAACGAAATCAGCAAATTTCGGTTTTTTCCGGATATCTCCGGAAGTACTCGGAATTTTACAACTTTCCAATCGGCATGTTGTTAGGCACCTAAATGCGCAACTTTGCCATAATTTAACCGACTTCGTATCTCTTACGGTTTCCGAGATCCCCATACATGCACTCGAATATGTGGCACCCTGTATATGGAAGTGTTTTATCTATACGTCTAATAGTTTAAAATTTTTATTTTTTTACGCTTTCTAGGTCATAAATCGGAGAAAAATAATCCGATTTTAAAAAATAAGGTGTCAAGAAATTGAAAACTGAAGGGTGGCAGATACCTCTAAAATGTGTCTTCCCGTACATATAATTTACCTGGTTTATTTCGTTTTTTTCACATATATTCTAAAAATTATTTCGGGTGCCTATTTTTATTTGATCTTTAAATTTGTTTTCAAATATCATCTGACATCTATGTTTAAATATTTTCTAAACATTTATTTATAAATAATTATGCTTTATTTACTTGTATTAAAACAGCGGCTGAATGACAGACTAAGAGTTTTGATCTGTTATCTCCTACTATTTTAAAATTTAAAAATATTGTGCCAGCAATGTACAGTTACGGCCATTAAATCTTGGGCAATTCTTTTTTCCTTTCGTAAAATAGGCTTATGCCACCTTCCACTGAACATAAATACCTGTTGAAAAACCTAATAAAGAAACAGGTGTCCGTTGTCAGTGTCTAAAAATATTTTTTAAAATACCAAACTTAGCTTTGGATCAAAAAGAATTAATTTTTCATTATATTGAGCAGAGAGGTTGGAAAAAAGGGATGTGGCGGAAGTGCTTAACATCTCAAAGAGTACTATTCATTTTGTTTAAAAAAATGGCAGGAACCACACTCCTTTGAGAGAAGAGCTGGAAGTGGTCACACAAGACAATAATTTAGTTAATGTTTTGAGAAACCAATCATTTAAATCTGTAGTTACAGCAAAAATGGAAGCAATTTCCCAGCATCGGTTAGAACAGCACGGTGAAGAATAAGGCAAATTTTCGAATTGCGCTGCCACACGGCAGCCTTAAAACCGTTTTTTAGCAAATGCAAATAGAGAACAACGCATTGGATTTGCTCTACAATTTTACTTTGAACCTCCGATTTTTTGGAAAAATATAATATTCACAGATGAAAAAGTGTGTTAGTCGTGCTACAATGGGATACTTAAGGTATACATGCCTCAAGGAACACGATTTAATGAAAAATATACCCCAAAAGGACAGAAGTAGTGGGCCATTTTCGGTAAATGTTTGGGGGTGACTGAGTGCACAAGGACTTGGTGTATGTTATTTTATTGAATGAAGGTTCAATGCGGAGGTATATATAGATCTACTACAAAATATCATGCTTTTTTCTGTACTGGATCGATTTTCGGACAGAAAATTTATCTTTCAGTAAGATAAGTGTCCTGTCCATACGGTCCGGCAAGTCGATGAATGGATGGAAGAGCAGCCGCCAGCGTATCAGGGTTTTACCGTGGCCCGCACGTGGTCCGAATTCAAATGTTATGAAATATATTTGGGGCTTGTTAGTTAAAAAAATAAATAGGGAAATGAGTTAAGGCCGCAAAATGTAGATGAACTTAAGAATAAAATTTTAGAAGCGTGGAATGAGTTACGAGGAAATCCGGACTACGGCCGGACTTTGGTCCATTTGATGTCTGGAAGGCTAAACACTGTCTTAGAAAAAACGGGGCCCCAATAAAATATTAAATTTGTTTGTTTGTTTGGAAGGATATTTAAGTTTGTTTAAGTTTATTAAATTGGTAATTAATTTATTAATTTGCTAGTTTTTATAAAATATAAATATTTTCTTTTACCTTTTGCTTTATTTATAGTAATTAAAAGTAGAACAAGGTAAAAAATTTGACAAATTTTTTGCCTAAGATTTAATGGCCGTCAATGTACAAAGTAGGTCTGTACTAAAATGAATCCAGGCAGTGCGGTGAGACGAATGAGGGAAGAAGCAGCGCAACAATTGAAGGCAACGATCTTCTTTTACCTGTAAATAAGATATACTATACTATATTGCGGTAAAAAAAAAATTGAAAGTATATTCCTAAGGTAATTTACCAGGTACAGAGTGTTAGGGTTTCTTTAAAAATTTTGTTTTTTATTATTATCCCTTATTCGATTAAGGTAAAATTTGGCAGTGTTATTTGTAGTAATGGAAGGTTAATTTAGCCTTAACTTAATACAAACTATTGAGTCCAGTGGCGGCTCCATGTTTCGGTGCTTGAAGAGCATTGACTAAATTGGGAGATAAAAAACTAAAAACCTGGCACCCACGGTATCTAGTACTTAAAAATAATTGAAAGATTGACTGGATGGAAATACCCCGTGCCACTGCGTAAAATTAAAATTTTAGGTTATTCTGTAGGTTGGTAGTTTAAGCAGTGTTAGTGGTGTGCAAATATTTTGCATTGCAACCTTTTGGTTTACCATGCTCTCCTTTTTGTTATAAAAACCTGCTTACCTGGATTTGATGTAATAGATTTCTACCGAGATGTGCATATGCAAGGTGATTTTCGCTCTTTATGTTTCCAAAAAGTATATGTGTTTTTTAAATCAGTGCTACGTAGTAGGTTCTGCATTTTGTGGGACCAGCACATTTTCTGTTAAGTGTTTCCTTAAATAATAGTGTGATAGTGTCCTGTCAGTAGTCCCACTACTTGTTTTAACAATATGTGCCCCAGAAGAAGGAACTTAGCTGTCAGTTTTTTAAAAGGGTGACCTTGTTTGGTATTTGCATCTTTGATCAGGTGATGCATGCCAACAATCTAGATTTTGTTTTGGCTGTGGGCCATTGATGCTGCAGATGCTATTAAGATGATACATTCTAAATAAAAATAAAAAACTGGTTTAGCATATTATAAGTATATTAGTTTAAAAACAATTAATTTAAAATAGTGCAAACTTTTACCCCATGCTACGAAAGATTAATAACTTAAAATAAAAGGTAATATGGTTAAAAGATAAGTACAGGTATGCTTAGTCACTTTATTAATTTTTGTAAAAAGAGTAATACAAATTTAAAGAAGCGCCACTGGTTTTATGGTAACTTGATTTAAATTTATTGTAACCTGTAACAATAGAAATAAGCTATAAAATTTAAAATTTTTTGACCAACCTTCAGGATCCGATCAGGCAAAAAGATTTGTCTAAATTACAACAATAGTCAGTAAGAAACGGGTACAGAATCAGGATGAGTGTGCACAAAAGTAGATTGATACTACTTTGTGTTTTACTTGGTTTACTAAATTTTGTTTTAAGTCGAGATCAAACTGCTAGAATATTGAAATACAGAAATTCTATTACACCAAATAAATATTCCTTTGGGTAAGTAACACCTTAACAATTAATTTAAAGGGCAATTTACACCACTAAGTTGTTTTGAAAAGAGACTATATTATAATAAAAAAATAAATAAAATATAAAATTAAAAAAAAAAAAAATTAATAAAAAATTTAAGTGTATCACTTATTTTGGCAAACCTTCTGAAAAAGTATCAAAATATATCATATCTGATAACATAAACATCTCATACAGAACAGTAAATAATTTGGGTAATTACATAAAGAACAATAAAGACAAGATAGATAAAAACCTAAAGTCGGGTATTTATAAGCTAAATTGTGGTTCTTGCGATAAGTGTTATGTAAGTCAAACCGGAAGGTCGTTCAAGAAACGTATAATGGAACATAAAAAATCTTTTATAAACCAAAAGGAAGACTCTGCATTCGCACAACATTTATTACAAGAAAATCACAATTTTGATGATGATTTTAATATTTTACATGTGCTAAATAAAGGTAAAAAACTATCTTGTTTTGAGAGTCTAGAAATAAACAGAATTAAAAATACAGGAATTTCCCTTAATGGTCAATTAGAAACAAACCCCTCCCCTTTATTAAATTTGTATAACAACACCCCGACAAATAGTTATGGTAGATTGTACAACTTAGGTAGATTTAGGTTGCAGTCCGTTTCTTTACTTTATTTTTATTTTTGTATCAGTTCATACAGTACCCGAGGAAGCTATAGTATAGCGAAACATATGTCGTATAGTATACCAATAAACAGTGGAAATATTACTTTAAGTGTTTTATTTAAAAAAAAAAAAAAAAAAAAAAAGAGACTATATTATCAAAGCGCATTATATTTTAGAAAACTAAAAAAACCTGTTTTATGTTTTTTTTTTTAACTAAATAATAACTAGGGACCGGACATCGATAAAAAACCATTACAATTTCGAGCTTAAAATGATATAGAATATACCAAATAAAAATGCAATAAATAATTTAACTTCCTTTGGCATTTATGGTTTTTATTTTGTTTTTTATTCGGTGTGATTTCTTGTAGAATAATACAAAAGACGTGGCAATAGCAAAAAATTTAGAAGAGTTTTTGCACCAACAAAAGAATTGAACT
>JAHBCN010000728.1:156432-177506 GCA_019359885.1 Listronotus oregonensis
CCCTTTTTTAAATTTGCCACTAACTTAAAAGCTTTTCAAGATTTGCAAAAAATTATCACACGATAGGAAAAACCTGACGAGTTGAAAAAACCTTTGACTTTAAATATACGAAAGAACCTGGTATTAAGCCCAGAGACCTTAAAAGCCAATTTAAATCTCCAAATATTAGTTTTTAAAATTTTCCAGAATTTTTAAAGTTTTTAGATTATTCGTTTATTTCTTTTATTAAGTTACTTTAAAAATTTTTCTTAAAAAAATTCGTTGTTGAACTAAATAATCCATGAAATTAAAACAAACATTAAATTTGTTTCAAACCTTAATGTTTTATTAAAAAAATGATTTTCCGAAAATTTTTTTTTCCTATTTTTGTGCTGATCCACTGTTAAAAAATTTTTTATTTAAATCCCAAAGGCCAAAAAAAAAAATTTAAAAAAAAAACGTACACTTATCTTATAAAAATTTTTATTTAATTTAAAAAATGGTTTCTACTAGGGGGAAACCCCTTTATTTCCATTCCCCAAATCCCAAAATTTGACCAAGGGTGTAACTAGCTGAATTTGCATCCACCATGTTTTTTTCTTCACCCCCAAAAAGGGTTTGTGTTGATTAACTTGACCGTTTGAAAAACTTTTAAAAAAAGTATGTTTGAAAAAAAGTTCATCGTCAAAACCATGAAAAAAATTTTTTAAAAACCTTCTTTGAGACGGGGGAAAGGGTTTCCCAGTTTGACAACTCTAGTTTCAATATTTTAAAAACCAAATGGATTGCAGATTTTTCTATATTCTTCATGAATTAACAAAATTTCCCCTTTGGGAGTAAATTTCCCGCACGGACAAACTAGGGAATGAATCCGCAAAAAACCGAGGATACTGGTCCAACATCAGTAAAAAAAAACAGGGAAAAAAAACCTTCAAAAAAGGGGCCATTTAAAAAAAAAAGAACTCTGAAAAGTAAAAAAATTTTCTAAAAGACTCAAAGGGCACGATAACCTAAAAGAACCCTCCCCATACCCCAATGGGGGCCCAAAATTCAGAATTTTCGAAGGGGGGAAGAAACTGTCTTCTACATCCTGTGTGAATGTAAAGCGCTGAATCACAAAAGACAGGTATTATTGGGCAGCCGAAAATAAGCTCACAGACATATATGAACCAACCGGTCTCGGGGTTATAAAGACTTATACGAGGAACAAGACTGGGATATTAAACACAAAAAGCCCAGGAGGCCGCGCTGCCTCTGGTAGTAAATTTAGACGGCTCCCACGAAAAAAAAAAAGTAACAAATAAATAAAAAATAATTTACCTGAAGTTAGTAAATCAAATCAAATTACAGGTTTTTAATTTTTTTCCCCTTTTATACCAGTATTGCAGAACAAGGTTTTTGGTTAAAACAAAAAAAAAAAAAATATATATATATATATATATATATATATATATATATATATATATATATATATATATATATATATATATATATATATATATATATATATATATATATATATATATATATATATGTTATATGCGAAAATAACTAACATAATTTGTTCACATAAGTATAATATTTCGCAATAGCAATTTGACTCCATATTTCTAAGAAGCTAAATCAGCATAGTTGCAAAACGTGATGTTTTACGTGGGAACTATGCTGACGCCGCATTTATTTTATTATAAATACCTAAGGATTTGCTGTATTAGAGTTAGTATTATTTTAGACCGTTATTATGTCAGTTTAATCTTTGAATTATAAAAGTAAAATATTGTGTAATTATTTAAGTATTAAAATAAACTTTTTTAAAAAGTGATTTTTGTGATTATCGAGTTAACAATTGGCGCAGTCGCTATAGGATTCGTCAACGTCAGCAGAAAAGAAACCATTCAACTGTTGGCGGCGGATTCCCATCCCTTAACGAAAAAAGAACCTCACGGCATCCCCACTCAAAGACGGTCTCAAAGACGGTTGTGGAAGGAACACCTGGTGAAGCCCCTGACAACTAACCTGCGAGAACAAGAGCCGATGCATTTTCTATTTTTGTAAGTATAATATTGATCATCACGTGCTATTTTATTGTGTGTTTATTATAAAGTGAAATTTAACTGTACTGTTCGATTTTCAAATTCTATTCCCCGTTATTTTACCAAAGCATTTTTAAGTCTTTTATTAAATTCTAATTTGTATTTAAAATGCCGGAAACACGAGCACAAACACAGCAACAAAACAATGCTGATGCTGAAATCGAGCCCTATAGGCTCTCCGAAATTTTCTCCATTATACCGGAATTTGAAGGTGACCAAATCTCTCTTGGCACATTTTTGAGCGCATGCGATTGTGGTTACAAAATGGCCACACTGGACCAACGGCTTTTATTAGTGATTCATATAAAAAATAAATTAAAAGGACGTGCCGCGCAATTAATAAATTCTAGAAATCCGTCTACCTATTCCGAGATTAAACAACTTTTAAATCTTTATTTCGGTGACTCTAGGGATCTGTCGTCCCTTATTCAGGACTTACAAAGACTAAGACAACTACCTAACGAGTCGCCACTGACCTTTTTCAATCGATTACAAGTACTCAACGCGAAAATGTTGGCAAATATTCAAAAATCGAATCTCACTAACGATCAAAAAGCCGCCCAAACCTCGCTTATAGATACCATGACACTTAATACTCTTTTAACAGGTCTTGAACCTAAATTAGGTCAAATAATCCGAGCAGGAAATCCCAGAGATCTCCTTGACGCCCAGTCTCGCATTGGAGCAGAACTACAATTGTCGTACTTTAAACCCAAAAAGTATTAGACAAACAACCCCTAAACCGCCACAACAAATCAGAAAGCCAAATATGCAAGTCAATAGTTGCTTTAAATGCGGACGAAACGGTCATTTAGCCTCAGATTGCTACTCCCAAATGCAGCCACGCCAGAATAGTTTTCAAAATAGCAATACACATTTTCAAAGGCACCCTTCTCCGCAAAACCAAAATCCACAATCATCTCAACAATTTAGAACAAATCCATTTCAAAATCAATCTAGGCCTCCTGCGATTCAGCAAAATAATACCCAAGTTCGCCCAAATGTCATACAAAGAAACCCGTACTACTCCTCAAACCAACAAAGGGCACATCACGTAAACTTAGACAATGAAATATATTGTGAAAACTATGACTACAATGACTACTATACGGATAATAGCTATGACTATCCCGAATACGACCCCAATTTTCAAACTTTCGAAGAACAAACCGCATCATTCCGACTCTCAAGACTATGAAAATTTTCTTTTACTCCCTCAGGAACACACCTCCAGACAATACGACGGAAACGACAAACTCTATTGCGACACTCTCGAGCCAGATCCAAACATTAAATCTGGACAACATGGACCCGAACTTGAACTTCCCGGAGCAAACCTTTCTTTAAATCCACTACTAACAGTGAATTCTAAAAATCTTTACTACATCCATGACGTCACAAACACATTTAAACTACTCATTGATACCGGTGCTGGCATTTCTATTTTTAAAGAAAATACAGTAAAAACTTTCCAAATCGCACTCCCGAAAACGTCACAGTACAAGGAATAACGAATCAAAAACTGTCTATTTCACAGTCAACCCTTATACCTTTTAATAAGGGTGATTCATAAAGTATTTATTTATAATTTAGATATAGATTTTGACGCATCCTTGGTCTTGATTTTTTAGAACATTATGAATGCATTATAGACTTGAAATCAAAAAATCTTATCACCAATTTTAAGACTATACCCCTACATAAAGTTTCTAACCCTATAATAAAATCAGATTTAATTTAAACTCAAGCAATAATAAAATTTTAATAGACGGTCGAACTGAAAAGATTTTTAAACTAACTTGAACTTAAAAAATGTCGACGCTATTTTACATTCTCAAGAAAAAAAAAAGGTTAGGTTACCAAACGCGCTTGTACGTTAACGAAAAGGGTGAATTTTTTACTACTATAATTAATGCCAACATAATACAAAAAAAATCGACTTTTCGGATCTTTCTATTGAACCTTTACCCCAGCGAGACCATACTAAACCTTAATACTCAAAACGAGCCTAATACCTTTCAAGTTGACAGAGTTCAAACAATTAAAATCAATTAAGAACCGAACACTTAAACTCAGAAGAAAAAGAATTGATAACAAATCTTTGTTTAGACTTTACCGATATATTCTATCTTGAAGGCGATTCCTAACATTTACAAACGAGGTTAAGCATTCCATCATAACAAACAACGCTCGCCCTATCTTCACAAAATCTTACAGGTATCCCCAAGTCCACAAAGAGGAAGTTAAGAACCAACCAACAAATGTTGGAACAAGGCATCATTCGCCCTTCTGTTTCACCCTGGTCTTCTCCTGTTTGGGTAGTACCTAAAAAACTCGACGCTTCCTGGCAAACAAAAATGGCGTGTCGTTACTCAGACTACCGCAAACTAAACGAGGTCACAGTTGATGACCGTTATCCTCTCCCAAATATCTCGGACTTGTTAGACCAACTAGGCAAATGTCAATATTTTACGACGCTTGATCTCGCGTCTGGATTTCATCAAATTGAGATCAATCCCGAGGACATTCCCAAAACGGCATTCTCCATCGAAAATGGACATTACGAATTTGTTCGTATGCCCTTTGGTTTGAAGAACGCCCCTTCCACTTTCCACAGAATCATGGACAATATTCTCCTCGGCGTTCAGAACGAGAGATGCTTAGTGTACATGGATGACATAATCGTCTATTCTCCAACAATACATGAACATATAGATCGACTTAAAGAGGTATTTAAACGTCTTCGAAAGGCCAATTTAAAAATACAGCCTGACAAATGCGAGTTTCTCAGAAAGGAAGTCGCCTACCTTGGTCATTTAGTAACCAAAGACGGTGTTAAGCCAAATCCCTCCAAAGTCGAGTGCATCAAAAATTTTCCCGAACCCAAATCTTCTAGATATAAAATCCTTTTTAGGATTAGTTGGATACTATCGGCGCTTTATTCCCAACTTTGCCAAAACGTCAAAACCCCTTACCAAACTTCTGAAGAAAGACGTCGAATTTTGCTTTGATACCGAATGTAGATCCGCATTCGAAGATTTAAAAAACACCTTATCTCAGACCCTGTTCTTACATATCCCAATTTCGAAGAACCCTTTCTCTTAACAACAGATGCAAGTGCCTTTGCAATAGGCGCTGTCCTCCCAGGCCCTATAGGCAAGGACCTCCCAATAGCCTTCGCTTCTGAACTCTCTGTAACGCTGAAACTAAATATTCAACGATCGAAAGGGAATTACTAGCCATTGTTTGGGCAGTAAAACATTTCCGCCCCTATCTTTTTGGGAGAAAAATTTATAATTACTGACCATAGGCCTCTCACTTGGCTCTTCTCAATTAAGGACCCAGGTAGTAGATTAGCTCGTTGGCGCCTTAAACTCGAAGAGTACGATTATAAAATCGAATATAGAGCAGAAAAAATAAATAAAAACGCGGACGCACTATCCAGAATACGTATTAACCATTTCCAAGAATGCGCTAACTTCCAATCAAAAATGTTAGTTTACGCCGCGAACGAAGAAGATGAATCCGAAAATGAGCCTACGGAAAATCCCGATATAGATAGATTTAACAGATTCATTAGACTATATAACACCCAATCCCTAATAGACTATTCCAAAGTTGAAACATCAAATTCCCAGCTACTTGACAACTCAAACAAAAATATCGTTACATTTTTCTGGGAAAACAAACTTCAAGAAATGCATCACAAAATATTAGACGACATTTTTGAAGAAAACCTCAAACTCGATCATAATAAAGTTAACATTACTTCTAGTAAGTCAGTCAAAAACCGTTCGTACTTCATTATTCCTTTACCCTTTGATCCCTGGATCTGTGGTGCAACATTTATTTTTTATTTTATTCCAAAATCAAAACAATTTCCATCTGACAAAACCTATTGTATGAAAATAATTTAGAACTCCCATCTTAGAATTTTTTCATTTATTTTTGCCGACAAAGACATTAAACTTAAAATTTGTCAAGATATCAAATTTGAACCCCAAGCGAAGAAGAAATACCAAATATTCTAGAGCATTATCATATGGGTAAAAGTAATTTTCATCGCGGTATAAATGAAACAGTTCGGCGTATAAAAAAATAAATATCATTGGCCCAACTTAACTAAAGACGTTGAAAAATTTATAAAAAATGTGAAACGTGCCAAAAGTTAAAATATGTAGGAAAAATCAAGCACCCCTCTTGTCATTACGGAGACACCTAAGACGCCTTTCGAAAGAATAAATATCGATATTTTCGAATACCCCGGGAAAAAAACTACGCCCTAACTATACGGGGTGAACTTTTCCAAATTTACACAAGCCTATCCATTGACGATAAAAAATTAAACACCATAGTTAACACCCTGTTGTGTTTTTCCAACACTATGGAACACCCCTTAAATTCACTGCGACTATGGCCGCGAGTTTGACAACAAATTGATGAAAGATTTATGCGAACTCTTCGACATAAAACTCACATTTTCAAGCGTAGGACACCCACAATCCAATGGCTCAATTGAAAGGTTCCGCCACGTTATCAAAAAATGATACGGGCAAATAAAGCGGAAAACCCACGAACACCCTTTCAACGTACTTCCATATTCTACTATTTGCTCTAACAACCAAAATAAGACACATGGATTTACGCCATATGAACTTATCTTTGGACACACATCCAGTAGACCTCCCGGAGACCTTGTATAACCAAAAAAAACTAATTTCTAAATATGTATGAGACTTGAATAACAAAATGGAGTACTACTACAAATTTGCCAGAAAAGAACGCTTACGCAAAAGGAGAAAAAAAAGGGGGGTTCGAGGGCAAAATTCCCAACCCCCTGAATATAAAGGGTGATAAGGTATCCCTTTAAAGAATCCCAAATTAAAAACCAAGGGACAAAAAAAAATTTAACGGCCCTTTTTGAAAAAAGAATTTTTTTCAAAATTCAGCTATTCTCCTTAACCCCCAAACTAAACAAAATACGAAAGTTTTCGATGGGTTTAAAAACCCTATTATGACTAGCGTTTTTTTCCCTTTAAAATATCTAGGGCTTTCCTGGTAGCCCTTCCCCAATTTAAGAAGCCCATACAAAATACCTTGGGAATCTTCTTCCACGAAGCGGAAAAATTTAAAAATCTCCAACAACAAATGGACGCTCCTGGTCTATAAAGATTTATCAAATATTAAAGAAATAATTTAGTAACGATAAAATTTTAGATCAATTCTAATGCTTTCATTTAGGGCAGAAGGGTTTTATCCTTTAAAAGGGGTACAAAAATGTTAGTCTTCTTAACCAAATTCAGATTCTGTTAATCAAAAATACAAAAAAATTTTTTGCTGGTACAAAAATTACATGTAGAGAAAAAACGAGGATCTTTAACGGAGCAGGTACTGTTTAAATCAATTAGGGGAAACCTTGATGTTTCAGACGTTAAATTTTTTTAACGATTGATAAACAAAATAACACAAGACGAACGACATATAGGAAGCCCTTTTAAAAAAACAAATTTCGGTGACAACATCAGTTATAAGAAACTTTAACTCAACCATAAAAAAACTACAAATTGACGAAGAGACATTTAATAAAGATTTAAACGAAATTAATCAATCAATAGGGTATCTCGGACGATCTCCCCTTTTTATTACGCACAAATAAGGCCCTTTGGGAATATTGGAAATCACTAATGGAAAGTTATTCATTTGTGAAAACCAAAGACGTTTTAAAGGGTTTTTTTTGCGCGTTTAAATATTCTACAAGCTCAATAATTACCCAACAGATTTGGTCCAATCATTACAACAGATCTCTCAGTCAATAAAGAAAAAAAACCCTTTCCCCCTACCAGTATACTCTCTAGCATAGCTCAGTATGGAATAAACAGAAGCTTATCAACGACAAAAAAGTGGTTTTTATTCTCAAAATACCCCTAGTAGAGCCTGAATATAACTTCTATCATCTTTATCCCATACCAATATTTGATAATCGAACAGGTTTCTTTCCAAATTTCAATAACACACAAATATATCGCGAAAGATGATGACTCAAAAGTTTTACGTATCCTTTCAAATCTGGATAAATGCAAAACTCTCAACCAAAGGGAAAAAATCTGCTCCACAGTTCTGCCCCACCCAATCGATAAGTGAAGCCTTGTGAAGCGCAACTCCTGAAGCCGAAAAATCGGCCAAAAACCCCCAAGTACTAACCCTTTCTGCGAAAGAATACAACGTCAAAAAAGTCGATCGCAATTGTTATCACCATAACGGACCCATTACCAGTCACAGTAAAAATGAGGAAGAGAAAAAAACCAAAATCATCTACAAATTCCCCATTGAAACTCCAGCCTGGGTGCCATGCCTTTATCGGGAGCACTCGTTCAGTCAACATATCTAATAGATAGATATCAAAAATAAATACAAGAATCACCCAGTCAAAATTCCTACTTGTTGCCAAAATATTCTTCAAAAATCCATACTCACTTAAAACCTCTTAAACTCAGCAAGATCGATAGGGGGGATTCAATGTACCAGCAAAAATGGACAATATGCTGAAGAACTCGATCGACCTAGACCAACCCTTGATACAAAAGTATCTATCTGGGTTTACAATTTTTTAATTACTTTAATATCCCTTTTTCACCCTGTATATCATCTGCAAATGTCCAAGAAGAAGCTACCTAGTCTTATGGGGGGACACTCAGACGAAAATAGACCATTCCCACCAGGATCCCCCAAAAACATCCTCGATTGAGACTACCCAGCGTCCTAGGGAAAAAGAAGGCGCCCATTCATCCCCAAAAAAAGAAGCTTTCGAACTTAGGGAAAACACTAAAAATTAACGCAGAGCATAACTTTTCTTATGGGGAGGAAGGAAAAAAACTAACATAATTTGTTACATAAGTATAATATTTCGCAATAGCAATTTGACCCCTATTTTAAGAAGCAAAAAGCATATTGCAAAACGTGATGTTTTAGTGGGGAAATATGCTGACGCCGCATTTATTTTATTATAAATATAAGGATTTGCGTATTAAAAGTTAGTATTATTTTAGACCGTTATTATGTCAGTTTAATCTTTGAATTTTAAAAAATAAAAAATTGTGTAAATTATTTAAGTATTAAAATAAACTTTTTTTAAAGTGATTTTTGGATTATCGAGTTAAATATATATATATATATATATATATATATATATATATATATATATATATATATATATATATATATATATATATATATATATATATATATATAAAATATATATATATATATATATATATATATATATATATATATATATATATATATATATATATATATATATATATATATATATATATATATATATATTGTTTTAACCAAAGAACCTTGTTCTGCAATACTCGGTGACTAAAAGTGAAAAAAATTAAAAACCTGTAATTTGATTTGATTTATTAACTTCAGGTAAATTATTTTTTATTTATTTGTTACTTTTTTTTTTGTGGGAGCCGTCTAAATTTACTACCAGAGGCAGCGCGGCCTCCTGGGCTTTTTGTGTTTAATATCCCAGTCTTGTTCCTCGTATAAGTCTTTATAACCCCGAGACCGGTTGGTTCATATATGTCTGTGGGCTTATTTTCGGCTGCCCAATAATACCTGTCTTTTGGATTCAGCGCTTTACATTCACACAGGATGTAGAAGACAGTTTCTTCCCCCTTATCGCACATTCTGCAACTTTGGTCCCCATTGTATGAGTATGGGGTATGGGTGTCTTCTTAGGTTATCGTGCCCTGTTAGCAGCTCTACTGTAGAGCAAAGTCTTTTTTTACTTTGTCTAAGTAGTTCTTTCTTGGTTCTTTTAAATGGACCCTTTTTGAAGGTTTTTCCATGTTTTATTTTACTGATGTTGGACCAGTATCCTCGTGTTTGTTGCGGATTCATTCCCTAGTTTGTCCCCGTGCTGTGGAATTGTACTACCAAGGAGACATTATGTTAATTCATGAAGAATATAGAAAAAATACTGCAATCCATTTGAGTTTTGGGCTAAAATATTGAAACTAGCAGTTGTCAAACTGGCAAACTCCTTTCCCATGATACTACATCAAGAAGTGTTGGAAAACATTTTTATCACTGGTTTCGACGATGAACTTTTTTACAAGCATACTTTTCTCTGACGAAGCCAGTTTTACAACCCACGGTCAAGTTAATCAACACAACATGCGTTGTTGGGCTGAAGAAAAAACGCATGGTGGATGCAAATATCAGCTAGTTAGCACCCTTGGTCGATACTTAATGTGGTATCTTGGGCAATGTTGTTAAATACAGGGTTCCCCATAGTAGACTACCTATTTTAATATTGAAATAAATTTTATATAAGATAAGTCAGTACGTTTTTTTTTAAATTATTATCTTTTATGGCCTTTGGGATTTAAATAAACATATTTTTAATCGAGTAGGCATCAGTCACAAAACTAGGAAAAATTGATTTTCGGAAAAGGTCATTTTTCTAATAAAGCATTATTAGGTTTGAACACATAATTTAATGTTTAGTTTTAATTCTCATGGATTATTTAGTTCAACAACGAATTTTTTTAAGTAAAATTATAAAGAGTAACTTAATAAAAGAAGATAAAGCGACAGTACATACCGCTAAAAACTTTAAAAGAGTTCTGCGACAAGTATTTAATGGCCAACTCATTTCAAATTTACAATGGCTTTTGGGTAAATATGGCAAATATTCCATCAGGAATATAAAATGTCACTCCCTTGAAGATGGTTAGTAAAAAAAACATTAATATTTGATTTAAATTCACGCCTGACCTTAATCGTTTTCTATATTTTCTATTGTGCGTCACCTTAAATTTTTTTTTTTTAATTAGCCATTCTTTAATTATTGCTGTGTAATACTTTAAATGGATCACCTTATTTAAGGTTTACATATATAGTGTGTCCCAAATTGGTGGGGAATGTATGGGGATCTTGGAAACCACGATAGATAGAAAATCGGTTAAATGGGGAAAGTTTTGGACAATTATGTTAGTAGCTAATACCGTTTACTACATGATTTTATCTATTCAGGCTTTCGAAAATTTTTTAAAAAACCTGAAACATGCATTTTCGAAAATCGGCCTTATTTATTTTATAAGTAAAAATTTTCCAAATTTGTAAAAACTTCTTTAAAGCAACTTTTTTGTAGAATATGACCGTGTAGTCAATTTTTATTTTCTACGTTTCGGGTCTTTAGAATCATCATCAACTTTATTTTTTCATATGGACTCCATATTGGATTTTTACACAGCCAAATAGTGCTTTTTATTCTGATTTCAACATTGTATAACATGTTATAATTTAAGAGTTTATAAACTCATTTATTTCAAAAAACAAATATTTTCTTAGTTGGCCTTGATTCCGGCGAACGTCATTTTTTTTGTTAACAATAAAATATTAGTAATTGGCAAAATAGATAAGCTGAACAGACATATTACAGAAATGGGTTTCGCATACATAGCTATAACGTTAATACCGTGTTACAACAGAATTACACGTAACAAGTTAATTGAAACAAATGGAAACAGAAACAATGAAAAGTGGCTAAACTAATATTCCTACTGAAATGAAGATTGTAAAAAAAACGACCTAGAATTCAAAATGTTGTCCATTTCTCTTAAGATATTAACGATATTTTTTTAAAAAGTCCTAACTACCCTATGAATGGTTGACTTAGGTATGTGAAATTCTCTATCAACATCCCTAGCTGAAGATGTTGGATTTTCTTTAAAATGTTGGTTAACTGCAGCATCTCGTTGTCGATTTTCTTTAACGTACTTTAGGTCATGTTTATTTAAAACTTCCGAATTCAAGCAAATTTGTAACCAGTAAAGTATGTTAGTTTAGGATGCTGCCTTTCAGGAAAATTGTCGAAATACGTTTGTGTAGCTATTTTAGCATTTCTATTGCTTTGGAAATAACGTTGCAAATTATCAAGTTTTTCTTTAAATAATTAACCATTTTACAGAGTTGAAAAAATTTTAATAGCGTACCCGAGCTAACTTGGTAATGACGCTAGATGACATTCGCCGGAATCAAGGCCAACTGAGAAAATATTTGTTTTTTGAAGTAGATGAGGTCATAAACTCCTAAACTATAACATGTTATACATTGTTAAAATAAGAATAAAAAGCACTATTTGGCTTGGATGATGATTCTTAAAACCCGAATAGTAAAAAATAAAAATTGACTACTCGGTCATATTCTACAAAAATAGTTGCTATGAAGAAGTTTATACAGATTAAAAAAAATTACTTATAAAAAAATATAACCTGAATAGATAAATCCATGTAGTAAACGGGATTGGCTTACTAACATAATTGTCCAAAACTTTCCCCATTTAACCTATTTTCTATCTATCGTGGTTTCCAAGATCCCCATACATTCCCCACCAATTTGGGACACACTGTATGTTGTTACAATATATTTTTAAAAACAGTAAAAATATTGTTAATACTATTCTTATTTTTAGGTTTAGGACAAGCAATGGAATTGAAAGGAATGAAGAAGGTACTTGGAAAAAGAGTCCAGCAGGCAATATACTCTCCGTTGCTGGATCATACGAATACGAAGCAGATGGAATTGCGACTCTTGTATCCTACATAGCAGATGAAAACGGATATAGGCCGATTGCTCAAATAAGAAATAGGGCTAGTAATGTTCCAGCACTTAATTTTACCCTTGACAATCGTATAGATCCTAAGCTATTAGGGTCTTTAGCAGGTGGTGGATTAGGATAATCCGAAAGTTAAATAAAGAATACATTTTTGATTGTGTATTTTTTTGCATAAAACACCTAAGAATATTAAATTTACCCACGTAGCATTTTTGGTTTCTTTGTACTTTAGTCATAGAAGGCAGATATTGTATCATAGCATATTGGTAAACCCTTATATTAAATTTGTAATGTAATTTTAAAAAATATTACAAAACAATAAGGTAAAGAGAAATTGATAGATAAATATCTTATTTAAAACGAACATATCTATTTTTTCATCGCATTTTGACTTGGATGCTTCGGGTTAATTATGGACACAAATCTTAAAAAAATATCTAAGATTTGATATGATACCTCTGCAAGTAATTATTAGCGATAGTACCCTTCACTCTAATATTCAGTTTTTTTAGGCCAATCTTTAGGCCTGATTTGGAGCACAGCTAAAGCGGATATTTCTTTTACAGGACCATATATTGCATTAGAACGCCAAAAATGTTTTTCGGTGTAATGACTAATATTTTCTTCAATTTAATACTCAAACTTTACCTAAGAGCGGAGGAACAAAGAGTCATTTAAATTTGTGGTAGTTAGTTTCAAAAGTAACCCTAAGTAGCATATAGGGTTATGAAAATAATGTTTATATCATAGCCACAGCAGCTTCAAAAAAGCTTGAATTTCTTTTTGGAACCAGAAAGTATTTTTCTCCTTCTAATTTGTATACTCTTTATATATGACCAATCAGACCCTTTTAAAATATTGTTTAAATGTCTGGGGGAAGGCGTCTCCCATAACTGTTAGCATTTTTGATTTTGTACAAAGAAGATTTCTTCATCTTATTTCACTATTACTTATGTCACATTCTTATCTCACTTTAACAGAAAAACTTTTTTTTAGTGCCCACCGATAAAATAGGGGATCTGTCGCAGTATTTTTACGATTGTGCTCCAAAAAATTAGCCCACTTCTTTAGCATCGTCTAATAAAGTAATATTTAGTCCCACTCTTATGCATACCATTACAGTCCATCTGGAGATTTCCCGAATTTTCCACTTTGTTAGTTTCTTCATTTCTAGAGTGTGTAGACCGTGGAACCAGGTGCCTGCAAAGGTTTTTCCTTCACCTCCAAACATCAAAGTCTTTAAGCCCCGTATTGCTAAATTACATTGAACCCTATTTAGAACACAGTACACAGTACTTTAGTTCTTAGGCTTTGAGCCTTCGTAGACTGTCCCAAGAAAATAATATCGCGTTACTGAAGACTTTGAGACTCTTGTGTGCCAGTATTATTGTTTTATACTTTATCGTAATTTTTATCGGTTTTACTATTCACCCGAGATAAAATAGTTAATAATTATAAAAATCCTTTTTTAAATTAAGAAGCGGTATTAAAAGTTCGAATAGCTTGTATCTCTTTCATTTTGTTTACTAGCCTACATATTTAAAATTTGCAGAAAAAATGTATGATTGCTATAATTAATATTTATGATAGGGACAAAAATTTCACGCACTGTTTTATATTTATGCGCACGATTCTTAGCAATCATAAAAGTCCATACTTCTAAACTATCAATGGGATTCTCTTTTTGTAATTTATGGTTCTAGTAAAGAACATATATTTTAAATCAACATATTAAAGGTGAACTTAGACAGCTGACAAGTATATTTGGAGTATCAAGTAAAAAGTGCGCAAAAATCAATTTTATATAATATTGCTTACAAGCATCACTTAAGTAATACTTTTTAAGTCATAATAGTGTAGAAAGCCGAAAATGCTACCAAATAAATAAATAAACTTTAAATTATCCTATGTTTAAAAATGTTTTCTTATACCTAACTTAATTTTTACCAAATGAAAATACCTTATTAAGAAACATTTTCTAATTTATTTATTTTAATAAATATAATTTTTTTAAAAGTGTATTTTTTATCATTATTATTTATTATTGTTACAAAATAAATTACCCAAATAAAAATCCAATATAGTGCAGAATAATTTTTATTCCAATTCCTTATACCCACTCCAAAACTAACTGTTTGGTTTTTATTATTTTAAATTAGTTTTTATCAGTGGCCGCTCTAGAATTTTTAAATTTTTTATCTAAAAAGTGATACATGGTACACACACCAAATATATACTAGATGCTATTTCAAAAAAATGCATATAATTTGCAAAATTTGGAAATTTATGATAAAATTTGACCAGATTTACGAAGAAAATGTAAATAGAGGATTTGTTTTGGAAACTTTTTTCCTTGGGGGAGGCTACCAAATAACCTAATTTTTTTCTCAAATTCCAAAATTTTAATTTTGGAGTTTTTTACCAAAGTGTTCCCCTTGAGGCCATGTCTTACTTTCTGGATAAAAAATTTTGAAAATCCTAGAGTCTGGTTTTTATTAAAAAAACATTTATTGAAAAAATCTAACGTACCAATACATAAAAATTTTAATTATTTGAAATAAGAATAATTAAAGGTTTGTTTTATTTACAGTTAGACAGTCATTGTCTTGCGAGACCCTGTATATTAGGTTATATATCAATGTATATCAAAGTCTACATAATATATTCTTTAAACTATAATACGGTGTGCCGCTTTTGATTTAAATTTAAGAATACAACTACTACTCTATTAAAAATTAATGATAAATTTTTTTGCCTCTTTTGAGAACACTAAAAAAATAACATTGTGACAAAGAGTGAGCTTAGTGAACAACATATGTATGTTTTTTTAATTAATGATCATTTTTTAAAAAATTTGAGAAGCTATTTATGGCAAAAAAATATTCTCATGTTACTGTGAAAGTTCGAAATTGGTAAATGTAGATATTTACCGCTTCTGATTATAACTAATAATGTTGGTTAGGTTTATTAGTTCTGGTTTTTGCTAACCAGAATGGTGCAAACTGTATAGTTTAAGTAAGTGCTTGTTCAGTTTTTTTTTTAACTTTACATTTCCCGGGGAAGGTCGAAATTCACCAATTTGGGACTTACATATGGTGTTTACTTTTAGCATCACAGCTGCAATCTGCAGTATACTTTTACAGAAAACAAAATAATGCCATTATTTCTGATTTGGAAACAAATTTTTGTTAAGTGCGCTGCAAAAGTTTCAATAATATTAAATAGAGTAAGTAATAAATAAATTTCTTATTATTATTATTATTATTAATATTATTTATTAAATATATAAGGGTGTAAATAAGAAAAAAATAAAATGCGGGGACGAAATTTTAAATATTTCTTATCTTAGTAACTTTAAAATATGTATTACAAATTATGTTTTTTTGACTTTTAGTACCCTATTTTTATTATTTAAATATTATAATTAAAATATAATTTAAATTTATAAATTATTTTATTTTTATTAAAAATTAAAAAAAATTTAAAATAAAAATTTTTTATAAATAAAAATTTTAAAAAAATATATTATAATATTTTTTATATTATTTTAAAAAAATTAATTTAATTAATTTTATTTTTTAAAAAATTTTAAAAAAATTTAAAATATTAAAAAAAAAAAATTAAATATATATAAATTAAATAAAAAATTTTTTAAAATTTATTAAAAATATTAAATTTTAAAATATATTTAAAAAATAAATTAAATAAAAATTTAATAATTTATTTTTTATTTATATATAATAAAATAAAAAATTATATAAAAAAATTATAAAAATTATATAATTTTAATATAATATATATTTAATTTTAAAAAAATTATTTATTTAATAAAATAAAAAAAAAAAAATAATTAAAATAATATATAAATATAAAAAATAATAAAAAATAAAAAAAAAATAAAAAAAAAAAAAAAAAATAAAAATAAAATTAAATTTTATAATAAAATAAATATAAAAAAAAAAAAAAAAAAATATAATAATATATAATATTAATAATTTAAAATTTTTTTTTTAATAATATAAAAATTTTTATATTAAAAAATTATTATAAAAAAAAAAAAAAATTTTTTTAAATTTAAAAAAAAATTTTAAATTTTTTATTTAATGTTTCCCCATAAAAAAATTTTTTTGGGGAAAATTCCCAAAAATTTTTTTTTAAAAAAAGGGGTTTAATTTTTATTTAAAACCCTTTCCCCCCAAAACCTTCTAAAAAAAAATTTTAAATTTGGGTTTAAAAAACCCATAAAATTTTAAAAGAATTTTTTTTAAACCCCTTTTAAAAAATTTTTTTAAACATTTTCAAGGGCAAAGGGGGGAGAAATTCGTTTTACCCTTTTTTAAAAAAAAAATTAACGTAAAAAATTTTTTTTTTTTTAAAGCCCCCAAAAAAAAAAAACCCCCAAAAACAAGTTTTATTTTTAAGGGGAAACCCTTTCTTTTTTTGTATTTTTTGAAACTTTTATATTTTTCCCAAAATTATTTAAAAAAAAATTTTTTTTTTTTAATTTTTTCCCCCACAAAAACAAAATATTTTAACATGCTTTTTTGACATTTTAATGTAACCAAACTTTTAGATTCCATGAATACCACCAAAATAAAGTGAACTATGGAAGAAATATAATTGATTTCAATTCTAACGAACATGACGTTAGTTTTAATGGGCTTTTTTTACAAAAATTCTAGAAATCCATCCTTTTTTTGCTCGTAACTTACGTAAATCTAATGCGAAAAACTTTAACTAGTGCTTATTTCAAAGGGTTTTTTAAAAATTTTAAAAGTGTTTTGGATTTTTTTTGGGGAAAAAAGCCCGTTTCCCGCTATTTGACGCGAAATGTTTGGGTTCAGGGATACAACGAAAAATCCCTTTTCTTTGACCAGCCATATCTCAGTTTATATTTTACTTAGTAACTCATAAAAAAAAACATTTTTTTATAGGCTTTAATTTTTTTTATAACACTTATTTTCGTAAAACCTTTAGTTTTGGAGTTATTAATAAAAAACTGTTCAAAAATCTCTTAGCAGCGAATAACTCGGAAAGTATTCATCTAGCGACAAAAAAATGTTTACTATACTTTTTGCTTAAAATTTGTCTTTCTATCGAATTCCGAGGTTATTTTGAGTGAAAAAATTACCACCCTCTAGAAAAGGTGGCAACCACCCCCGGGGTGGCAGCGCATATCGGCACTATGCGACTTTTATTCCTGAAGTACTTATTTATCAACACAATTTTTTTTAAATAAATTGATTCAGTTATAAAGAATTCGGAGGCAAAACCCCTCCGTGACTGGACTATTAGGCTAGTCTACTCAGTTTCGACCAAACGAATTCGATTTTTTTTTAATTTTAAAACGCGCCATTTATTTTTAACATCGGGAATACTCTTTTCGATGACTGACAAGAGTAACAGTGTAATTAGCACATTAATTCACCAATAAGGGGTATTTTTGTTCTTTTATTTTTGCTTTCGTCATTCTTAGTTTAAAAAAATCAAGAAAATAGGAGAGGACTTATAATTTGGTTTCTGGTACAGCCACCAAACGTACAAAAAAAAAAGTAAATAATTCTTTGGCTTTTAGAATAATTCCAAAACATCTAATTAACTCACAAAGTAGAAGGCTACTATCGTAGTCATTAACCGCTTAATAATAAATATACTAGTTTATTTAATAGGATGCTTAAATTTTATTTAATTTTGTTTAAAACGAAATTTAATCTATTTCTAAACTCCATTTTGGCATTTTTAAACACTTCACTTAAAACAGACCTACCTGCATTTACTCATGATATATTGCCGTTTACATAAGTAAACTACAAGGGACTGTGACCGAATTGTTTTTTTAAAAATTTTTTCCCACGAGCGTGCGGGAAAAAAAACCAAAAATTTTCCCCACGCATTTGAGTGCGCAAAGTTGGAAATTTTTTCCCCCCCGGCGTGCGGAAAAGGAAAACTCTTTAAAAAAATTTCAGGTAAGCAAGATTTATATGTATTTTAGTAATTGTAGGCTATTTCATGCAATATACGAAGCCATTGCAAGTTTTAGTTTATTCTCTTTTTTTGTTTGTTACTTTGTAATTTTTAATATTTCAAATAAAACACAAAAAAAAAAAAATTTTTTTTAAATTTCCCCTGTATAATAATAATAAATGATTATGACAAGTCCCCAAAATTAATCTTTTGGAATTTTAAACATGTCAGATTTTTTTTTGTTTCCATATGAACAAGCAATTTCACAAATGAATTTCAATACAAACAAGCATTTTTAATGAAAAAAAGGGGGCATGGTAGCTTTTTTTTTTTTAAAAAAAAAACCGACAAAAATAATTATTTTAAAAAAAAATAGTTCCGATGGGGGCTACCAGATTCTATCCTGGATGCAGCAAATACCGTAAGTTTGAATTTATTACCAGCAAAATCCCGTGAAAAAAAAAGAAAATCAATATAGTCATTTCGAAAACTGGTGCTCCAGCAAGGGGGAAAAAAAAATATTAAAAAAAGTGTTCTTGGCCTATTTTGCGGATTTGCAAAAAACATTAAACCTAATACTTTATGGAGTAAGTACTCTATGTTAAAATGTGTCCTCAAAGTGAAAAGGAACCTTGATTTAATTTTATTTTTTAAGCTAACACACTACTTAAACACCAAAACGGGGGTTTGGGGCCAAAAAAAATAAAAAACTTTCAGCAAAACAGTTTCAAGATTCATAAAAGGGAAGCACCGAAAATTTTACCTTCTAATAAAAGTTGCTACAATTTTTGGATTAGCCGGTGCTTGTAGGAGAGATGAACTTACAAAAATAATGATTAATGACATACAGGATAATGAAAATTTGTTGGTAAAAATTTTGACAGTAAAAATAACACTTCCAAAATTTTTTTGTAGGGTCCGATAAAAACAAAAAAAAGGGGCTTTATCTGCAATTGTACCGTAAATATGCAAATTTGGGGAAACCACTTTCCCCACACAGACGTTTTTTTGTCCAGTATAAACAAGGAGCATGCAGTACGCAATGTGTGGGAAAAAAATTCAATAGGTAAAATGCCTTCAGAAATTGCTGCATACCAAAAAATTAAAAAATCCAGAAAGTACACTGGACATAGTTTTCGTCGATCCTCTGCGACTATGTTAGCGAATTTTTGGAGAAGGAATTACCAATGTAAAACGACTTGGGGGGTGGAAATCAACGGCTGTAGCTGAGGGCTACATTGATGAATCCACAAATCAGAAAAAGAATATGTCGAATAAAAATTTACCATGAACAACTCCCCTCCTGAGCTAAATCAACCTTCATCAAGCCGTACAATTAAACGCTTCCATAAGCCACCCGCTAAATAAAATTACAGGTTCTGCAATTAATTTACAATATGCTAATAAAAAAATTCTTTTGTTTTAAATGTTATCAACAAATAATTCCCCCCTTTTTAAATATGTTGTAGTAGTTCTTTTAGATTAAACATAATTTTAAAAATAATCATTGCTTTAATATTGGTATTATCTGACGCTCGTAGGAAAAATTTTGTTCGGGCAACGGCAGTCGCGTGCGGAAAAGTATCACTTTGCGCACTTGTTAGGAAAATAACTATTAAAACCAAATCACATTCACAGCGGTAAAGAAAATTAAAACACAACAATAACACAAATGTCAAAAATTGACAGCTGTCGTTCTGCTACGGGCGTTTAGATTGCAAAATTCTAAAAATTGCATAGGACTACTGTTGTTTAAAATGATATTTAATGTTATCGTACATGCATTTCGAATATGCAGGGTATGTCATAAAAAAGTTGTTTTTTTTTTAAAATTTAAAATTTTTATGTGCAGAATCGATTGGCAAAAACCAAAAACCCCTTATTTCAAAATGAGATTTATTTTGAGCATCGCATCAAATTAAAAAGCATTTTAATAACGTACAGTGCGTTAAATTATTTTTTTCTAATTCTGTTTATTATATGGAAAAAAATGTGTGGATAGATCCTACATGATGAGATTTTAATTTGTGGTTCCACAATAGGGGCGATGTCTTTTGAAATTTTAAAGTTGGGTTGTGGGGCGCCTATGGGGTAACTCATCAGTTGACTAAAGTATAGTGGTTCTAGTTCCACTTACTTGTATAACATTTTTACAAAATTTTATTTTTCCAACTCTTTCATTTTTCAAAATATTAGCATTAAGCAAATTGACACTCTGTATTTATAAAAGCTTAAATTTTATATTGATTTGTGTGGGTTGTAACCCAATTTTAACATAATAATAAAAAAAAAAAAAAACTGGAATTGTCGATTTTCGTTGCGACGCTACGATGCGACCGCATGGGAAAGATCACTTGTTAAACAGTCGTACCTGAATGCCTTGATAATCCTATTAATATCAG
>JAHBCN010000729.1:0-156225 GCA_019359885.1 Listronotus oregonensis
GCCGCTTCGAGCGTCGGTCGATTTGACCCATTTCCTTCGTAAAGGGGGAAAGGGGCCCGAAATGTTTTTCGTATTTCCTGATCGCTTCAAAGAAATTGGGGTTTAGTTTTTTTTAAAATTTTTTTTTTGTCTGGGGCTTTTTAAAAAAAATTTTTTTTGCATCCGTTTGCTAAACTGTTTTTTTCGGTCGAAAAAAAAAAATCCCCTTTTTTTTTTGGTCTTTTAATATAAAATATTTTCTTAGCTATAGTAGTTACACCCTTTACAAGATTTTATTTTGAGTGACGATTTATAGTTTTTAAATTTTTAAAATGTATAAATATAAAATGATGTACAATATAAACAAAAAATCCTTTAACAATATTCAATTAGAAGTTCCCCCTTTTTAAAAAACCCTGATAATAAAGAGCCCTTAAAAATTTAAGAGATGAGAAATAAAATGCAAATAAAAAAAAAACCTTAAGTATTTGGGGACTTTCAAAAAAAAAAAATAGTTTCTTGCATGATTTTTGGACTTTTAATTTTCTCTAAAGACCCCCATATCTTTAGTTTATGTAAAAAAAAGTTTTTTAACCCCCCATATTTTCAACTTTCTCATTTTGGGGTTTTTTTCTTTGGATAATCCCTTACTTTTTTTGGGAAAAGGGGGGACCACTTCCCCCCAGGCCCCGGTATAACGAACTAACTCCCGAGACCCCCCCAAAGTCCCCCTTTTTTTCAAAAAGGGGAAAAGTATAAAAAAAAAAAAATACTGAAAGGGAAAATTAAAAATATCCCAAAAATCATACTGAAACATGAATCCGCCACAAAACTATAGGACATAATTATTATTTACCCAGTTTAAAAATGTCAATTTTTTAAAAAAAAAATTAATTTTTAAAAGGTTTTTTCTCGTAGCAAAAATTCTTTCTGGCAAAAAGGGACCCTCAAAAAAATGTATACAAACTGCTTTTTTTCCTTTTTTGTTTTTGCTATGTTGAACAGTGTAAACATTATGCGATTTCTAATAACTTTTTTTTTTAGGACATTTAGTAATTAAATTTTTTTTTTTTTACAGTTTTCCTTACTGCCAATTTTTTAAAAATTTTTTTATATTTGTCAAATGTTCCTGATCTTTCAAAAGGGGGCATATGTCGATTCTTATTATATATGTTACGGGAAAAAATGATTCTCAGAAAGAGTTGACATGACCTGAACAAAGTCTACTCTTACTGGTCTTTTAATAGTCCAGTCAGCAAGGTTTTCTGCAGGAAAAAATGTAAATTTTTTCTCACCGGTTCTATATGTCTTTGGGCTGCTGAATCCGAATCTGAGGTTTGCCCCTCGCCATGCAGACTTGCAAAAAACCCATATTTTTAACACTCTTTTCAGTTTTTTGAACTAAAACTTTAAAATAAGCGTTTTTCATAATAACTATAGTAGATTAAATTAAAGGAGACAAAAATTTTCTACAAAACACGTTTAATAATTCTAAAGTCTGGAACGATCCATAACGTCGTTAGATCGTGTTAAAAAAATGGCATTTCTTGACTATTCGTAAAGGTAAAAACAATAAATTCGCGCTGGTTCCCTACTATCAACTTCATACACCTCCGAAATCAATTATTTTATGATTACCTGGTATGTCCTGGTTACATATACGGAATTAGCTTACGTAAGTAAGGTCCATAGGACATCAGGCCTTCTAGCTCAAACGTTATCGTACTACTTTTAATTTAAGCCACAATAGACCGGTCGCGGTGGGAAGAGGTGTTATCCCACTCACTTTAAACCTAACTTTTAATTACAGGGGAATAGGGTTTAATAAAGGAAACATATTTAAAACAAACCTTTATTTAACGAAAAAAAAAAAAACAAAAACACCATTTTTTTAAACTTTTATATTCACTCGTCATCTCATCTGCAGAGTTATTACCAAAAACAACGAAAATAAAGACTTTTAGATAAAAATAATAGACACAATGTCGTTCATGTTCATTATGGACAATTACAATTACAATAAGGTAATAGATTTAAATATTATAAAAAAAAAGATAAAGCCGAAAATAATAGAATAAGAAAAAAAAGTCATTACCTGCATAAAGCTCAGGATTGCGTTCGCAGATGATTCGTTTGGAAGGACCAGACTGTATATGCGCAACGATGTAATGTTTTCTTTTAAGTCCTTTCTGGTCAGTAGACTACACGAGCCCTTGAAGAATAGGCGCGAGATCTCTCCACTGGAAAAAATATAATTTTGACATTCCAATCTGTGCAAGTACAAAAAAATTTCGGAGGCAAAGGAAAAATTCTAGTGGCCTTGTATGGCGGAAACCATCACCACACTTCGATTAATGAGCTGCGGTACAAACAGTATGTGTCATCAGCATTCAAGGTTTGCAGGCTGTAGCATCCACCCCCCTTAGTAGAGCTGCAGCCCAGCAACGCAGTTACAGGATATTTCTCAAATGCTGCAGTGGCTGGGAAAAATTTAACCACCTGAGCAGTAGAGATGAAAAGTCGTTGAGCGACAAATATATCATGCAAATAAGAACACAGAGTCTTTGCAATCTTTGTTTTACGGTGCCAGAGGATACAACGGCCATTGCGAATGCAGAAGGGTTGGGTTATACTGCTACAGACAGTGTGTGAATTGTGAAAGAAGGAGCTTCAATATAGAAATACTGCTAAGTGATGACTATGCAGACATTTAGCCTGCAAATAGCAGAAGGTAATTATACTATAACAAGTAGCCCAATTATTATTCTAATCTACTAAATTAGAACTATACTTGCAGTAATCAAAATGTTATAATTAATTTTTTTCAGTGGATAGACCAGCACCTATTCTTCAAGAGCTTGAGTAGTCCACTGACCAGAAGAAAAGACATACTAAATTTTGTCCTTAATGAACATGAACGGCATTGCTTTTATTATAGTCCCCATTCTCCTTGTTTTAGGTGATAATCCTGCAGATGAGGTTTATTTGAATGAATATGAATATTTTAAAAAAATGGTGTTTACTGCGTGTAAGTAAAATTTGTTTAAAATATGTTTTCTTTTTCAAAACCTTATTCCCTTTAAAATCGTGACCTATGTATGGACCTCACTTACGTTTGCCAGTTCCTTAAATGTAACCAGGGGTACCTGATAATCGTAAAATAATTGATTTTGGAGGTGTATGAAATTGATAGTAGGGCACCAGCGTGCACTTTGAATAATGTTTTTTTTGCCGTTTTAGCAAATAGTCAAGAAATGCTATTTTTTCAACACGATCTAACGACGTTATTGATTTTTCCGTTATTATACGTATTTGTAGAAATTATATCTTTAATTTATTGTATTATAGTTATTATAAAAAAAAACGCTTATTTTCGAATTATGTTAAAAAACTGAAAAAGTTACGAATATGAAGTTTTTACAATTTCGTTGTGGGGCGTGTAAGTAGCTAGCATTTCTAAAGCTATAAAAAAGAACACAGTAAATCCACAGCATATCGTTCTGACATGATTTTCAGATATGAATGGCTGATTTCTCAGGTATAGTTCTAATTCAAAGAAAAATGATAAGTGTAAATCAGCATTTATAGTCTGAGTTAACTGCATATCTGGGAAAAGACATTGTATCTCGTCGCGCCAAGTGATTACTTGCATCAGCGAGTGATGAGTGAGCATGTAATGGGTGTTAAATATTTATTATTTAAGAAGAATTTTATTTCGTTCAGGTTCAGTTATGTGTTCTAAGATAAGATAATTGAAAAAAAGCACCTTAACTAACAAAACTAACCATGACCATAGGCAAGGGCTGGACAATATTTTGTCAGTTCATAAAATGGATACCATTTTTCATTTAAACAAAGAGACGGTATAACAGCACCCGGGAAACCCAAAAATTATCAGTTCTGAAATGTATTTTGGCTTTTTATCTATTTAAATAGTTGTGGTTAGTTGGGTTAGTTTTTCCGTGTAATGTTGATCAAAAGCGTATAAAATTTTGTAAACATTTGCTTTAGTAGTTCAATATAATCTTCATCCATTTAAAACACCGACAGCTGATTGTTTCACTAATGAACAAGCCAAATATACAGTACACGAACTGGATGATTTTTGTGCCCAGGTGGTGTAATATAGTCTCCTTCTCTAATGAAAAAATTACATACCCTTTTTGGAACTGGATAAAAAAAATTTTCCATATAGTGAAATAAAATATTATTACATATCGGGTTTTCCCACTTCACGAACTGGAATTTATTTCCCGAAATGGAAACCCCCAACGCAGTGGGTGCGACATATCACTATATACCCCAAAAACCTTATTTCTGAACTTTAGACTTGGTCTATTACATTTATTGTAAAGTAAATTAACATATTATATAAAAACTAAATTTTACAATATAAGAAAAGTTCCTTATAACATCGTAAATATACTAAATTAGGTTAACTATTAAAATGTTGAGATGATTTGTATTTTAGTTCTATAAAGGTTATCTTATTTACCAACAAAATAAATAAGTGCCTCTTTATAAATAGTTTGCATTTAACAGTACACATTTAATAACATTTTTTCAGGAGATGGATGGATATACCTTACTTATAATTTAATTTAGCAAAGCACCTAATTATCGACTTCTTTGCCGCATACAATAACAACTAATCAAAAACATGCACTGGTAAATGCATCACGTATATAGCTTAAAACTGCTTCTTTGGCGTACACCAGCTAATTAGGGTAAATGTCAATTTCCTGTAAGGCGGGGGTTCTCCACCCTCCATACACAAGCGACGACGAACTTTTGATGAAAACATTTACATACTGTCGCATAGGTTGACCGTTGCACAGTGGTAATACCTAAATGATATGGACAATGTTGAAATGATTAGGTGTCATATTCACAGTCTAAGGGGGGGATTTACCTACCCAAAAAATAATGATGAGGTTTCTTATTAGTCCAAAAGGGCCCCCGCAAAGAATATCGCTTTTTTTTCATAATAGGGCGGGCGATCATAATTTTGATACAAATAAAATTACCCAAAAAAAAATCAATAATATTCAAAAAAAAACTGATATTTTTATTATAGTAATTACTCAGTATGATTCAAATTTCAAGCGTGAATAAGTAGTTCCCCAAAAACAAAAAATTAAACTGATATTTTATAATGCAGGTTTATTAAATTAATTATAAAAATAATAGTTCTAAAATTTAAAATTTTGGTTGCATCTGGTTTGTTTATGTTACAAATGGGTGGGGGTATTTCAAAAATGCAGTACAAAAAATCTTCGGGCAGATTTTTTGTGAACTTGTAAACAGTTCCGTCACATAGGGTAAATCACAGGATAATTTATTATATTTTTGCCAAAATAATTTGTTATATTTAAACAGGTGTAAATGCTTACAGGCAAATAAATGATGGGTACAAATAAAAAAATGAGTTGGGTGGCTCCTTCCATATTTTATTTTTTTTTTAAAAAAAAAGGTGTTTTTATCTTTGAACAGTCCAGAAAGGGTGTGGCCCAAGCACTAACGTACCGTGGGTGTATCAAGTATGGTGGGAGGGAGTTTGTTTGAGACTTAAATATTTGGAGACTGGAAGAAAAAAAGGGAAAAACCCTTTTTCGGGTGCGTTTCCATAGTCTGGACACTCTAGGGATGAAAGGGAAATAGAAGCAGGAAGTTCAGGGCCTCTTGTTAAACTGTAAAGGATTCATAAAGTTCACCAAGTGTTGCTCCGTTGGGAGCTGCCAGATTAGGTATTATCTAGGACTCCTCTGAGCGAACCGTGAAACTACCTAAGAAGAATGACAGATCTCCTACAGCTCGTCGGTGGGCAAGAGGACGAAGCTTTTCAGTGAGCGTGGGATTTATAAGATGAACAGCTCTTCTCTGAATGAGTTGTAGGAACCCCTTCCACCGACAAAAACAATATTCTAAGATTTTATTGCAGCTGATATTCTTCTTCATAAAATAAATTATCGGTCCAGGGACATACTACCACAGAAAGTACCAAGAATCAACTCTGCATAAAACTATGTTGATAAGGAAAAAAAAAGGGAAAAATATGTTGGGGTTTTAGTGTCAATGAAACCACTGATATAAAATGAAATATGTTGCTAATATTATAGTTGAAAAGGTTATCACGAACCTGAAAACTCATATTTAATTTAAGTATTTTTTCTAATCAAATAGGGGGCCCCTTTTTTTCAAATCTGTAGAAAAGTATTACTTTATCCCTCAGCCATAATTCAAGGTGGGTTTTCTTTAAATTTGCTCCCTGTATGCTGAATCAAGACGACAATTAAAAAAACCCATTGCAAAAAGCATTTTTTAACTCCCCCCCCCCCCCATAAAAAATGAAAATGGTCAAATAATATTTTTCATTATCGAAGAAAAAACTTTTCAAAACCACCTGCATTCGAATAAAAGTTTTATTGAATGCATTCCCCCACAATTGCTATTACAAGATAGGGAATATGGCTATCAGCGTTAATATATTACCATAAAAATTTATAATGTGGAAAAAAATATCGACAGTTTTCAAAATGTGCTAAGTGTGAAAAATAAAGAGTTATAAATGCCCAAATGTTAAATCTGTTTTAAAAATTTAAATTTTTTTAAAATTTTGGATATCTTCCGGATGTAATTGAACAGTTATAAAAAAAAAAAATGCCCACCTAGTGCTTTCATTTCATGTATTTCAACCCTGACAGTCAAATTTCAAAAAATTGGTGACTTTAAAAAATGCAATCTTGGAAAAAATCGGGATCTTTAAAATCCGGGCCAAACAATTAAAGCCCGCACTGTTCCTCAAGTCAGCGGGTTCAAATTGTATTTTTAATTAAAAGAACCAAAAAAACTTTTTTTAAAAACAGAAAAATGAAATATGTAAACATTTGTGGTATTTTTATTCAAATTTTAGTTTTAAGATAAATTTTTTTTTTTAAAGTTACCCCAAATATCTCAAAAACTAAAAAAAAAAACGAAAAAAAAGTATTAAACAAAAAAAAAATTTTTAGTAAGCTCTATAAAATTATCCCCTATTTCCTCGGACATGTGTATTAGTTTGTTTAAATTAATGAATAGAACATTTTACTTAATTTTTTTGATGGATCAAGCTGATACACTTACTTGTCCAAAAAAAATATTTTATTAGCGAAAATTTTTAGTTCCAAAATCACTTTTTGCTTATATCTCCTTTATTACTTATTTTATTTAAAATATGTATATAACCTTTTATGGGCTTACTAAAAGCATATTTTGTTTTGTACATTTCGTAATTTCTTTAGTTTGAGATAGATATTGGCGTATTTAATATGTAAACTCATTTAGAACGGAATTTTTAAAATGATGGTTTTTGAAATAATTTATATATTTTCCAACAATAGTTTTCAGTTATAATAAAAAAAAAAAATTTTCACTTTTAAGGTAAAAAATGCAATTTGAACCTGTAACTGGCATTGCTAATTCGGATGTTTCAGCATATCTCTTATTGGCTTGCTTTGTTGCGGTGGCCTCCGGATTATATTGGTATCCACCCTCTTTTCTTGCACAATATTTTTTTTATCTGGTCGTATTTATTTAACTATTTATTAGTTAAAGTAGCTCCCAAATTCCCAAAAAAACGAATATTTTATTCAGTCCTATTTTAAAACATACGTAGACAAAGTGAGAAGAACAGTTGGGAAAGACGGACCAAGTCTTTGGAGGGGAAAAAAAGAAATGGGGAAAAAACTTGTTGAAACTTAAATCATATGGGGGCTTGGAACAAAAAAATTCTTTTTTTTTTAATGGGTACCAATGAACAACCCAGATGCCTTCACTATCTTCCGTTCTTTTTAGTGTTTTTTAATTTAAAAAAGACCTACTATTAAAAAAAAATAATATTAAAAATTAAAACTACCAGATTATGACCTGATTTTGTAAAATAAATGTTACTGAATTTATTTCAGGAAGCTACAATTTTTTTTTAAAATAAATAAATAAAAGTAATTGGGTAATGGGTTTTAGATATAACGACACGCTTACAGGGTTACCATTTTATCCAACTTACATTTGGGCATGTTAACATAATATGATTCTTTTAATGAAATTTCTTAAAAAAAAAAAAGTTACTTTTTAAAAAACACAAAATAGTGTACAATAAATTTATAAACCGATTTTAATCTTACTTTTTTGGTTAACAAGAAAATATCTAACGCCTAATGAATGTGTAAGGTTGTAGATAAATAGAAATATTAAGGGGGGGTATTCTGGGCTACAAAAAAGCAATAAAAATTTTGGTTTTCCATTTTTTTTTTATTTATTTGTTTATTTTTAAAATACCAAAAAAAATTAAATAAAATATTTTATATTTTACAAGTAGATTAATTGAAAAAGTTATTTGTTAAATCTTCGGTATCAATTTAAAAAATGGTAGATTCTTTATTAAAACAAATATCATCAGGGCAGGAACCAGAAAAAATAATTTAAAAATTTTCTTGCAAAATGGCGCTTTTTCAAAAAGAGGTTTTTTTTAGTATTTTTTTTTAATTTTCTGAATTTTTAAAATTGTAAAAATCGAATTTTTTTATTGGTTTCCAAAATAGAGAATTAAGCATAACTAAGGGAAACATTTATGATCAGGTTTGACGTTTAGTATAATCATTTACATTTTTTCGATCAGCGATTCCGGCTGCAAATATTGGGTCTTCCTCTACCTCAAATTCAATATTTAATTAATTTCTCTTCGAAAAATTAGCATTTCTTCCATCTTTTGGAGCTAAAAATTCAGAACTTTCATTCTGTCATTAATAACACAGTAATACTTGTATCACTTGTTAGATATCGGGATAGTAGGAAGAATGACAAAAATGAAAGATACGAAAAAAAGTCATTCTTAATAAAAAGTTTTGCTTGTCGCATAAAATATAAACTACGATGAGAAAAATCCCATCATACAGGGCGTCTCAAAAATGCAAAAACATAAAATCAAACAAGAGCAAACAATCATTTTTTGGCCTTTTAACCTGAAATGATAAATAAAAAACTTGCTCCAAATTTACTTCTAATCCTGATTCGAACTTACTGAAGAAGATTTTAATTTACGAAATATAAAAAATAAACATTTTTGCATATGCTTTTTACATTTTACATTTTTTTACATTGTAATTTTATTTTTATCAATGTTTAGTAATGTAATAATCAAGTAAAATTGGTAACATTCGTACTTGCAAAAATATTGTTTTTTATTATTCGTAAATTCAAATTTTCTTCAGCAAGTTTGGAATCAGCAAAAAAAGTAAATTTGAAGAAAATTTATCATGGTTAAAGGCAAATGTCTGTTTTCATGTAATTTTCATGGTATTCATTTTGAGGCTATATGACTAAGTCTATTTTCTCAATGTAGTTCATATTATTTTGTCGACAAGCAAAACTTTTTTATCAAAAATGACTCCTTTTTGTATCTTTCAGTTTTTGGTCTGTATATATGAAGAAAAAATGATTTTTTTAATTTTTTCGAATTTAAAAAATTTTAAAAAATAGAACAGTTAGACATTTTATTCTTTAAAAACATAAATTGGGTTTTTTTATTAAAAACATGAAAATAAGAGAGTTTTTTGTTTGGTGTGTCACTCTTGGAGCCCTCATATTTTAAAAATATAATAACATTAATAAAATTTAGCGAAGAAAAGAAAATTGAAAGTCTTAGTGAACAGGGTATTTTAAATACTAATATATACCTTTAGGCTTAACTGCGAGTATCTTAAGGTAAATAACCCCTTTTAAATTTTAAAAAAAATTTCTTTAAGCCTTAATAATGGCATATTTGTTGTTTTTCTATTCCATTAAACAATAATATATCTGGATCGTTTACAAGTATCAGACTAACAGAGCACAACAAAGGTTATAGGAACATTCTGAACTTATTTCTATTTTATTCTTGAGTGTTTCTTACACCAGACCACTGTATAATGTAACAGGCAGCGGTCAATTGGTTTTGGGCAAGCAAAATCAGCAGTTTAGCGGAACGTATTTAGGAAATAGTTGAGCATGTTTTTGATAAACCCAAAATTTAAGGATATAAAAAAAAAAGACCCGGGGGGGGTAAAGTGGAATTATTTTTTAAGGGAAAAATAGCAGCAGGGAAACTACATACATGCAATTCTAGTATTAATTGGGCTTACGTACGTTATTCCTACACCAACTTGAAAAATAATTCGATATGTTTTTGAGCATTGTTTATCTTGGCACAAAAAGTGACATATCAGATCAGATATATAATATTGTTGTGTTTTTTCCCAAGACATCTACTTTTCTACACTTCTAGACCAACAACCTTACTTTACGAAAATACTTTTAATAATGATCTAATTACAAAATTCTTAGCTCACTAACAACTTAATTACAATCATGTATACATATTTTTAAAATAAAAAGATTACTAAAAATGGATTGATATTTGCTGAATGGTCTTCTCCTTTATTTATATTTGTCTATCGTTAGAATATAATATCTATCTGAAAGTGAAGGCAAAACAACCTCATGGACAAATAAGATTTACTGGTTATGGAACTAAGTAAGTTATGGTAAGGAATGGTTAGGTTTGGATAATAGGATGACAATATGTAAAAATAACCTAATATAAAAATATAAAGTAATATATTGATATATACTATTATAGGTAGGTACAGTGACGGCCATTAAATCATGGCAAAAAATTTGTCAAATTTTGACTTTTCAAATTTTACCTTGTTTTACTTTTAATTACTAAAAATAAAGTAAAAGGTAAAAGAAAATATTTATATTTTTGTAAAAACTAACAAATTAATAAATTAATTAACAATTTAGTAAATTCAAACAAACTTAAATATCCTGCCAAACAAATTTAATATTTTATTGCTGCCCCGTTTTTTTTAAGACAGAGTTTGGCCTTCCAGGCATCGAATATACCAAAGCCCGGGCGTAGTCCGGATTTTCTCGTAACTTATTCCACGCTTCTAAAATTTTATTCTTAAGTTCGTTTACAATTTGCGGCCTTAACTTATTTTCCTTTTTTATTTTTTTAACTAATAAGCCCCAAACATTTTCCATAACATTTAAATCCGGACTACGTGCGGGCCACGGTAAAACCCTGATACGCTGCTCTATCTTTGATTCACGTTTTTGGTTCAAGAAGCACAGAACACTTATTTGCAAAAGATAAAATTTCTGTTCGGAAATCGATCCAGTACAGAAGGAAGTATGATATTCTGTAGTAGATCCATATATACCTTCGCATTGAACCTTCCTTTGATAAAATAACATACACCAAGTCCTTATGCACTCAGCCACCCCTAAACATTTACCGCGGCGTGGGGCGACCACTTCCAGCTCTTCTCTCAAAGAAGTGTGTTTCCTGCCATTTTTTTAAAAAAGGAATAGTACTCTTTGGGATGTTAAGCTCTTCCGCCACATCCCTTTCCGGCCAACCTCTCTGCTTAATATAATGTATAATTAATGCTTTTGGATTCAAAGTTAGGTTTGGCATTTAAAAAAATATTTTTAGACACTGACAACGAACACCTGTTTCTTTATTAGGTTTTTCAACAGGTATTTACATTCAGTAGAAGGTGGCATAAGCCTATTTTACGAAAGGGAAAAAAAATTGCCCAAAATTTAATGGCCGTTACTGTACTTACATAACAATATGCTCTAAGAAAAGGTAGCTGGGACTAAAATAAACTACATTATTTATTAGTCAAAAAACTGTATCGTAGTATGGGCAATTTATTTAAAACCAGTTAATTGGAAACTTTGGGAAAACATCACTAACCGAAACGTTCTGTATCAATTAACAAATAAAGACAATGGTAGTCCAAGATTTTAGTGTTATTAAAAAATATGTTGTTTAAACGGGCTAAGGGAGGGCGTGTAAGTGGTTTTTGTGATCGCAGTTTAAATATTTTGCAGTAATACTGGACGGATCAGCGAATTAACTGTGATTGTCCGATTTGAATGTAGTAAACGGTTTATTGCATTTCATATTTTATTCTACAAATTGTATATCTTTGATTTTCATAAACATTTGTCTTTAAACATTACGGTGAATAAGCGATCTCGCTCTTGGAGTAGAGTAGTCGAAGTTGACAATGTTCCAAGCCGTTTTTCACACTTTTCACCATATTCATATGGAAATATACAAGTTGTATATAAAATATGAAGTAATGCGTTTACTACATTTATATCGGACAATAACAGGTAATACGCTGAAACGTCCAGAATATCAGTGCAAAATATTTACACGGCGATTTAAAGAAAAACCCCCCTTTTCCGTTTTTGGCATTAACTAAATTTTTGGTTGCTTTTCCCAAATTTTTAAAAGGGTCAAATTTATGAATTATTAAAAAAGTGATCAATTTTTGCGGTTTTTCGAGTTTTGCCTGTGAAAAATACACCAAGAAGAATCGACAGAAAACAGAAGACGATTTTGTTTGTTTTTCAATTATTTTAAAAGTCCTTTAAGCAGTATCGCGATTACATTTGAATTTAACTAAAAATTTTTACTCTAAAAGACAAAATGGCTATTTTTGACGGTTTTTTTTTAAACAAAAAACAGAGAAAAGCTAACTTTTGTACGATATTTTTTGGGTTTATTACACCTTTTTTTTTAAAAAAATGGTACTGTTGATTTGCTGTTAAATTTTAATTACCAAAAAAATCTCTATGAACTGTGTTAATTTGTGGTTAATAATTGTCAGACAACTTTATCTAAGAACATGAGCATAATAGTGATTGTGCGAATTATTTTTTTTTAATTAACATGTAGTAAATTAATGATAAGGGCAATAAAATTTAGGGTAAATACCAATTTTTTTTAATTTTTAAAAACAAAAAAAAAGTAAAAATCGATTGATTTAAAGTGTATACCTTAAAAAAAAGTTGTTCATAGAAAATTGATAACTTTTCGGAGGATGACACTCTTGAATATATATGTTAGCGTCAAACAATAAAATCTGTCATTCCTGAAATGACTAGTCAGTGCTTGTATTGTCGGCAAATGGTAAAAACTTTATTTGACTAATTAAAACTCACCCAAAAATAGGCTATTACGCTACTTGCCAGCAATACATCTGCTGACAAGTTATTTTATGAAATGAGAGATTTTAGTGTTGGACCATAACTATGGTTATAAAACATACATTAGCCTTACGCTAGTCATTTTTGCAATTATACTATTCTTTTGTATTTTCAACAAGTATTTTTATTTAATTTTCGTCGGGCATAATAACAAAGATAAAATGTATGTTATTAAAGGCATCAACAGAGAACCGGGATTCGAAGGTATTATGGAAGCATCCTGCGAACCACGCAGATGACAAGAGCGCTCGCAGGATCCGAATGGCGGGATTATTTTTCATCGTTTTCCTGGCAAATCCTACTGCCTAGCGGGAACAAATATATTAAAGGAGAATAAGAAATTGGGGTGTGTTTTGTCAGGATGAAAAAGAGGTTTGTATAGGGTGAATTTATAGTTATTAAATGTGGTGGACGTATAGTTTGTGTCCTGTAAGTTGATCGAAAATTATTTTGCACTACTTTTCATTAATATTTATCTTATATATAAAAGTTCTCAGGAAAAATAATTTGCGACAGGTGATCAATTGTGGGTAAAATATATATATATATATATATATATATATATATATATATATATATATATATATATATATATATATATATATATATATATATATATATATATATATATATATATATATATATATATACTCAAACTCATACTCATACTCATATATTACGTAATTTTTTTATAATCCTAACTTAACAAGCTTATGTCCTATAATATAAAGGTTATAAATTCTTAGATATTACATATACTGCACCTAGATGACTTAACATCCGTATGTGCAAAAGCCTAATTAAAGTTAATCAAGACAAAAACATTTTTTATCAAGAAACTTACAAATACACAACTAAAAGATATAATTTATAAAATTCCCGAAATACATGGAGTTGGGCACTCCCAGCCTAATCTAAACCTAAACCTAACAAAAAAAAAAAAAAAAAAAACTGTTGAACCTATCAAAAATTAATCGAAATAAAAAAAACAAAATAAATAATTTACTTATTAAGCCATAAATATTTACACAAAAGAAAAATGACATATTTCTACAAAAAGAAAATTAGAATAATATCTTAAGTCTTTCCCAGTTAGTCGCGATAAACGTTCTACATTTCGACAAATGTCTATTATGTTTAATATGTCTTTTAATACTAGATTGGTATATATATATATATATATATATATATATATATATATATATATATATATATATATATATATATATATATATGTATATATATGTCATAGTCAAAGGTCGATATGCAGTCTCTTCGCGGAAGCCAAACCTGTTGTCTACAAGTTTGACAAAGTTTTCGGACTAACTTACGAAATGAATTCCAATTTCAGCCTTTGCTTAAGTATTTTTGGTCAAACCTAGAAGTTCCTAACTTTTCAGTCAAACGTCGAAAAGTAAAAATAATCTGTTTTGGGCTTTGCCTGGTCAATTCCTAGAAGCGACTGGCGGACTTGATTACAGATGTGTCAAACATATTTTGCGACATAATAAGATTATACTTGCGATTAGTTGTGGTTAGTTGTAGTTAGTTTTGGTTAGTTGGTTAGTTGTAAATGTAAGAGATCTGACGTATTGTGCAATTCAAATGTCATAATGCTTTACCATGTCTGAATAAAGACTATTTTTTTTATTTTAACAATGAAAATATAAAAATAATAAACATTAAAACAAAAAAAAAACGTTTTATTATATCAGACAACAACTAAGAAGACTTCAAATGATGACGACGTTCGGTGAAATTGCGATTTCATTAAATTAAGTTTGACGTTTGCCTGACAAATTAGTTTTTCCTAGGTTTGACGAAAATTCTTTAGTCAGAGGCCGAAAAACTTCATTTGTTTGGGCTTTGACTAAGACTTCAAGTGAGACCTGAGGATTGACTAGTTAAACCTAGGAACGCCGGATCTTCGGATTGACTATAACTATATACACTATGGTTTACTCTGTTTGAAAAACAGAAACGAAATGTCCTACTAATTTTGAGTTCGTGTGCTCTGCTAATTGCTGGGATAAAATTTCACGACAGCGGGGTGACGTATAATATCTTTAAAATCACTGAAGGTACGTTTACAAAATTAGGTATTTTCTATTCATGTGCAGTTAAATATTAATATTAACACCGTTGCCAGATTTTTAAATTTGCGCTACCTATTACATTTTTAGCTGAAAAATTCAGCATTTGTGTAGTGTTCAGTGACAATAACAGCGCGTTTGTGATGACTCAGCGTAAATGACCTTCGTGGTGACTCAGGCGAGTATATGTTCTGCCACTTAGAATAATAGTTTTCATTGGTAGCTGATGATTTTTGTAAGTGACTAAGGGTTGAAGGATGTTTGGTATGTGATATTGTCAGTACAGACACAATTTTAAATTTCGGATCTCCACCAAATTGGTCCACACAATTTATTGCAATAAAAATAAATGGATAATTTATTTAAGACCACAAAATAATTACATGTAACATGTGACATCACCGTTTAATTACCCCTTTTTTTACAAAAATCAACTAAATTCGATAAGAGAAACATACTGTAACATCTAATTACACTGTTTTATAAAAACTTTTTTATTTAAGATAATATATAATTTAATAGTTTTAAATTGTTTTTGGTTAAGTTTTCACACTTTATTATTAAAAGTAAATAATAAATACCTAATAACACAGCTTTATGTCGTTTATTAAAATATAATTTTATTTTTTTTTTAATTATTTCTTTAGTCAGGATTGTCAATTTACGTTTACGCGTAAAAGCTGCAACACTATCAAGACAATTATTATCTAAAATACAAATTTTCAAAAAAAAAAAAAATAGTTGGCCGTATAATAGTACAAATGACATTTACTTAATAATTTAGTATACTTTAATGATTAATAAAAGTGCATGAGTAAAATGCTTTAATAATGTTTAAGGAATAATAAAAATGTTTATATGTTTTATGGCATTTTTCTTAATTTATCACCCTGTAAACGACAAAAATAAGATAAGGGAACAAAGGGACGAAGTGCCATCGTATATAGTTTCGGTAAATTGAAAGAGAAAACGAACACACACAAAAATTTAAAATCCGAAAACGAGGAGAGATAAGGACTCAGTCGTCAGCGGCTAGAGCGTGTTTGTAATTTTGCGAAACAGTGAAAGCAGAATACAGGAAATGCTTTCAATATTTTTCCTGCAATAATAGGTAACGATAAAAAGGATAATACTGACTCAAACGATACTGAGGACTGAGCATAATGTAATGTGCCTATTGCCTAGATTACGCTAGGCCAACTTATTGAAAATTTATGTTACCTATTTTTTTTCATTTAGTGTTTTAATATTTGTATTGGTGTAATGTAAATTTACATTAAGTTTAATAAATGTGGTAAACATTGTCGTTGTGTTTTCCTTTTAACAATATTATTAAAGTATTTGTAATCTCTCTCACTCTCTCACAATTTTTGCACGATTTTTCGTCATTGTATTTTACGATTTCTTTACCTCACCTGCAACACCGCACAGACTACTTGAGTATCAACGGGTCCCGGACGGCAATATCCAAAATAAAATTATTTATGTTGTCTTGCTCGATAAAATAACAAATACCTATTAAAATAATAAAAAAAAATAGCTATTCCTAAATACTTATATTTTTATAGAATGTATGATTTTAAAACATTTCTAAAATTGCTAATAAATATTTTACGAATGACAACACTGTCGACAATATCCTTACGAAACGTAGGCACCGTCAACCGTCGTTGTATTGGAAGTGGGATAGGGAAATTGTTGTCGTTCTCTTATTAATCGGGGTCATACCATATGTATCCTACTCTGTAACATTAAGAAATTGGCTCAAGCCCTTACCTTACCAATCCTGTATAACATTTATTATTTTTCCATAAGAAAAGTACATTCAACAAAATATAACATTTTAATATAAAATTTCTAATATTTTTACACAATTTGCGCACCAGCTAAATAAAACCTAAAGTTAACGTCTGCGACCATTTGGTGACCATTGTTTCTTTTCATCCCCTGTTCCAGTAGATAAGGTACAGTAGCGTAAGAGTTGAGCAAGAAGCGTATGTTTGGAGAGGATTCGCCGTCACGCCCCAACTACAGCAAGTAATCATTTTGGCAATATATGACAACGTTGCAATAATGACTAATAAATTTCCAATCAATAATAAATAATTAGCTACTAATAGTCAATCAGGGAGTTCGGTACCACATCAGTCTTTTTACATGTTATACTTAATTATATACATTAAATATATATGTTTTTATTTAATACACGTTTGCATCGGATGGTAGTTAATTAAGTGCAATGCAGCAAAATCCAATGATGCTAGTATGCTGTAATAATACAGGGAAACTAAATTAAATGCTTGTTAGATATGGACACTTATCTATTTCCAAAAATAAATAAAGAAATATCTTGTTCCTACATTCCGATTTTTGCTTAGATTTTCTTTTTTTTTAAATAGTCAAACCCCTTAATATTTAAGGAATATCTGCGCTACTGTTGCAAAATACCTTATCGCCATCTTTGGCTCCGAAAATACATAAGAAAATAATTAAAAGGTCAGGGATATCAAATCGCAACCGAAGCACAGATGCGAGAGGCTTTATTATTCTTTGAGTGGGAGGGGGTAAAACATGGTTAGGTCGAAATGAAAAATTCTTGCAAATAATATTTGTTTCTTTCACATCAGTATAATGTCCTTGTGTTCCTTTTTAGCTTAGTCGGGCAGCGGCGGCAAAGAAAAAAATATTAAGATATAACTTTATTTTTATAGAAAGCAATGATTTTTAAACATGTTACTCAAGAAATGAAATATCATAAAACAATGCTGTTGTGACAATAAACCTTGAACACAATAAGAATTAAGAGGCATATTTTGACAGCAATATCTTAAATTTTAAAAAATCATAAAGGTAATATACAGTGACCGGCATAACTGGCGATCCATATAAAAAAACGTTTTTATATCTTTTCTCCAAAAAAAAAAGTATTTTTGATAAAAGACTCTACATACTTATCTTCAAACTCACAAAATAGTGATCAAAGTTTAAATAGATCTTAAAGTTTACAAGGTAGGTGCAAATTAATAAATATAACATTAGGGAAAAATAACCCTTATTTATAAACTTCGAAAAAAAATTGTTAAGAATTAAAAGTTGCGTTTTATTAAAGAAAAAACCTCACTTAAAACCAATAATAAAACTTATTTTCAACATACCGCTTAGTGATTTGTTTTTGATTTTCGATCAGACGTTAAGTTTGATTTAGGTGTGATATCTCTGTAAGTAGTTCTTGAGACGTGTGAGGGGTTTGTTTCACTTAGATTTGATGGTCTTGGGGAAGAACTTCTGCCCGGGCAGCAGGTTCCATGAGTCTTGACACTCTCTAGGGATGAGCAACAAAAAAAGCGGAAGTTCACGACGGTGGGCAGAAGAGGAACCTTTCCCCTGCCTGTGAGCGTGGATCGTTAAGCATGACAGGCGACAACGTTGGATCAGGAATGCCTGATTATGTGGGAGATGGTTCTGCCTGGACGTGGGACGATATTAAAAAGTTGGTGTGTTGCAGAATAACGGTGGAGAGAAATATGAGCGAGACCGTAGTTTTTGCTGTCTTTCTAAAGGTTTGGGATCAATATGAAAGAGATATCTGCATTGACCGGCGGTTGTTTCGTATAAGAATTACATGGTGGCTTAAAGTGGAATACTAGAGTGGAGAGTACTACCTTCAGCAAAACTATGAATGGAATTAATTTGTAGAGAATATCGTTAGTGTGTAGAAGAAACATTGTGGGTGCCAGCACTAAGCCATAGGTTACCCCAAGGGTAATTTGGTAGAAGCTGAAAAATGAGATAATATGACAGCAGTATAAATCTAGTTGAAAAGACTGAGCCAGAAAGCAGAGACTCAGTTACAGACCTGGTGAGCGGTGTGTTCAGCATGAGCGATCTGATTCACCAGCAGGGACAATGAGGTCAAACCAGAAAGCAATAACAGAAGAAGAGATATAGGTCTATAGTTAAAAAGGAAGAGTTGTGCATCCTTTTTGGAACCCAGGTTGCACACGTGCGGCTTTCCAACTCGCCGGGAAAAATGCCGTGTCGTAACAGATTCGAAAGAACAGAAGAAGAAGAAGTAAGGATGGGGAGCAAACTCAGGGCATTTTTGAGACGATTGTATGCCATCAGCCCAGACTATTTTTAGTATTATCAGAAAGAATGACTTACTTTAATAAACTTAAATTCTTCTTTTGTATCCATTACGCTAAAAATTTCATAAAGAATAATTTAGCACCTAAAAATAATAGACATGCCAGAAGTGTAACATTTATAAATGATTAGCAAATTTCAAACAACGTTTGTTATTAAATATATGAACAAGATGGCGCGTTTTCTCATTATGGCGGACTATTTAATAAAGTGGTTTAATTTAATTTTTAAATATTGTATAGAAAAACAAAAATAATTTTTAATTTCGAGATCAGGGTTTGAGCATTGAAACGATATGGAACATTTATCTAAAAGCGGTTTAAATTTTAGCTAATTGACCCAAAAAGAAATATAAATTAATTTTGCTCAATTTAACCGCTATACAGGGTAGTAAAAATAAGTGTTATTTTTGATTTTTAAATAGGATATTCTGCTTTTAAATTATGGCGTAACTTTTCATTTAGTTCCAGGTGTAAGTTTTGTGACATTCAAAGCATGTTTGATGGTTTGTTATATAGTCGGAAAAAAAATGTTAATTAAGTGATGGAACTTTAACCTTTCTTTCCTCCTCCAACGTACTGGCTAGTCAGTATCAGCGAGTTGATCAGCAGACGATCAGTTCAGCGCGGAGCAGGAAGAATCTCTTGATTGAGTATGATACCGTATAAGCATTCGCATTGCCAGTGGCAGGGCTGCCTAGCCAGGTATTTACTCAAAAAGTTTATGCCAGATAAATATTTTTATATTTACGCATTAAATTAACATTTATGCGGCCATAAAGTATAAGAGTCTATCTATCATAGGCATATTTTAACTGAGATTTATTACTAAACATCCATTTTATGATGCTACAAATGTATAGTTTTTTAGTTTTCACAGGCAACTAATCTTGAAAAAATAATTAATAACTTAAACTTTCGATATAAATACTACTTAAAAAATTAAAACCATAAAAACAAAGTGACTCAAAAATTAAAAAAAAATATCATTTGTTTGCCGGAGAAGGTTTTTACTCTACTCCTATGGGCCACGGTTATGCGTTAGCGGTAACGGAAATTTCTTATAAACAATTTAATTGTGTAAAAGCCATAAATACAGTCCATAATAGATGTCAATGTTTAAATTACTAATTGATTGTTGAACTCATAAGAAACAACCCCGTTAGAGTAATTTGCATTAAATTTAGTGCAAAATTAAGGTATTTCGACGATTTATCACTTATAACCAGAGCTGTCGCAATTATTTTTAAAAAGTAATTGCGACCAATTACTCTTTTAAGTAGTAGTAAATTACGATTACCAATTTACTATATAGCCTGTTTGTTTAAAGTAATTTAATTATCAGATAGAACTAAAAGTAAATGAATATTTTAGCAATTATTCTATTTATATTACCTATATATTTAACACGATACACTAAACAAATAAATATTTTTTTAAACTAATATGCATTATAACATGTCTTCTTCAAACTGCATTCTCGGCAAGTTCAAAGACAGATAAAGACAGTGTATAAATATCAACAGATTTTTTCCACACAAAAAAGTACAAGAACGGGTTGTGACCATCAATCAGGAGATGCAAATCGGTTCAAAGCAGCCCGCCGTGTTTCAAGATCCTCCTTCTGGCTGGCCCAGTTGAGGTGTTTCCATGTTGTCGATGATGTTTGTGTGTTCTGATTAGTGTTGGATAATTGAATTAATTTTTAAATAATAATGCAGTTTTTGATCAGTGTATTTGAGTGATGGATATTTAGCGTGAAGTGATCAGTGTCAAATTCGGATGATAATATTGTTGCAATGATCTCCAATAACTGAAAGTGATTCAGATAGTTTGTTTGTTTAGATAAAATTCTGGCGATGACTATGCTCGACTTTGAGCGTTAATACTGGCGGTTTGAGATGGGAAATGTGGCACGCTGGGACTCAAATGGCATAGCAGTGATGAGATATGTTGTTGATGCGCAGCTCAAGGATCGACGTTTGAGCATATCAGTTATGTGTCAAATAACAGGCCTTTGTCGAAAAAAGTATGGTTTGCTGATCATGTGATCAAAGGACGGTGCGAATACAGGTATGTCTAAATTTATTTTGTAGCGCGATAAAGCTGTTTTGAAGTTATCGTTACGCGTAGGGGTATTACGAATAGTTGTGGGACCAATCGAACCAGATAGTTATATTTGATTTGAATATTCAATTCGAATAGCTCGAATTATTCGAATAGTTCAAACTATTCGAATATTCGATTTAATATTCGAATCGAATAATTCGTAGGTATTTAATTCGCCTTAAATAATTCAAGAGATTCAGTTTTCATTTATGGTTATAAGCGATTCTGTGTGAACAAGGATCGGTTAAATGACTGTTTGATTCAGTTAAGATCATTGCTGTTGACGTAATAGGATCTTACAAACAACGTAGGCGTGGTTAGATATTTAATATTTTTAAAATCATCAGACGTTCTCTTTGGTTTCTAACCTTATTTATATTTAATTTAATTTCATAAAATGAACAATTATAATTTCTGTGAAGCAATCATATAACTCAGTATGTGTAACATTAGATACTGTGTTCAGTAAACCAAATGACGGATATTGAAAATACAAAGGTGTTCAGAACAATAATCGCAAATCCTCAGTTAATTTATTCAAAATTTTGTTGGTTTAGTCTTCTTGTATTTCTCGTTTCAGTTTTACAGGTTAGCCTTTAGAATGTTCTTTTTTCCTTTCTTTTACTGGATTATTGGATCTGAAATTCGGATCAGTAGGACGTGGTATAAGGCGGTGCAGTTTGTTTGCTCGGATCAGTGGCGAAATGGACCGCCTCAGGCGCCAGGCGTGGACCTGCTAATGAGATCGCACTAGGCGTGTTGTTAAATTCATCGATGAATGTTTTTTTTTATTATGATTTCAAACTCGACGTTTCAAATAAAGTGATGAGCTAGGTAGATAAGCGTTTGTTTGCAGTGAGTATATGGACGGAGAGATGATGAGCGAATGACTCAGATGGGCGTCTTCACTCAGTTTGGCGTGAGCATCAGTAGTTCGCTGTTTTTCTTCCTCAATATATATGTTTGATCAGTTTTCTTCAGTTCTTGACTCATTTTTACTTTGTTTGCCCTGTTCTGGTTGTCTACTTTGTCAATATGATTATATATTAATGTTTGTTCTTCAAATGATGTATGATCAGCTTGCCTCAATAGATAAAAAAACAATCATTAGAACTAATCTTAAAGCGCTATTATGTACGAAATATGCATTTCGGGCCTCGACGACAGAAATTCTTTGAGATGTATCGACTAAGTATAGCATTATTTTTTCAGATGGTTCAACCTAGTTATTCGATGTGCAACTAACAAAAAATGTGCCAACATGACCAGAGTCTGTGACTTCGTTAGCAAGATATCGGCAAAAAAGAGATAATTATAAAGATGACAAGAAAGGAATATGAAAAGTGACCAGGATTCGTTGGTGACTGTGTTGAGTTATTATAATGCAGATCTGAAATAAATGTTTGTAATTAGACAAAATGTAAAAATATTCAAAAAACGCAAGTAGCCAATAGATAGTTGAGTTATTGAAATGGAATATATTCTTGCTGGTGCAATAACAAAAAAATCCAATTCTACCAATTAAAATAGCGTGCTCTCATAGTTATGGTTTCAAACGTTGTGGGTGTGTACGCACCGTCGGGTTATCGCATTACAAAATATATTTAGAGATACTTACATTACACCAAATTTTTGACTTGGTTGTAGCATAGAAATATCTTACTTGCTTTGTTTAATTTAAAGATTTAGTAACTTAAAAAATTTATAACTAAATTGTATGCCTTTTAATGAAAAAATCAAGTTAAAATTTTAATAACTTTGTTATAAATAATATTTCGATTACGGTTAAGCTTTTGTTTTAGACCTGGAGAGTTCCCCTTAAATTAAAGCTATTATAGAGGTATTTTATTTGAAATCAAGCCAGGAGTTATAAATGAAAAATCTTCGAAAAACTTAATTTTGCGATATTATTTGCACGAAATTTACAGCCCACCTTCGGTTAAACTTATTCTTTATTAAAAAATCAAAACTGGATTGTTTCTAATGAGTTTAGCTATTGATATTTAGTACTTAAAAAAAAATATTTAGTGAATCCGAGCGCTCAAGAAAAATGTTGCGCGGAGGCCATTTTCAGCGTTAAATTAAAATTATAAATATTGGAGATAGAGTTTCGGGAGTTGGGACTTTTTTGGAAATTTCCTCCCTCTTCAGTTGTTGACGCGCAAAACAGTTCCATCAGAATCAAAGAGCTTTGTTTCTTTTGTTAATACCAATTACAATTCTTATTGGCAGAAAAAATCCTCAAAACGCCTTTTCAGATTTGCATTCCGCGTCAATTGAGCTATCGCTCCATTTTCAGAAGCCTTCTAACTATTTTCATAAATGTATGACGGTTGTGTCAATGTATGATTCAGTTGAACAAGTGGAAGTAGATATATAGTGTCTTGTTTTGACAGAAGATAGTGTTTAAATGGAATAATAAAATAATTAGCAATTTTATAATTAAATTAATTAGTTGAACATAACTATCATCAGCTGTTATTATATTTTTGCGGGAAGATTTAACATTTAAAAATGCTGGTATGGAGTAGTAGTCTTCAACCTTTTTAAAATTTTATTGTAGCTTTTACATTTAATAAATCTTAATTTACTGTTTCTTTTTCCACAAGTATCATTTTCAAAATACGTTACTTCAAACATCATCAAGATTTATGAAGAAATGATGCAAATTTCATTAATAAATTACAGTCTAACGTTGTCCTTATAAAGAATAGGTCTATAGAAAGTCTTTAATAACACTCATTAATTACAAGTAAATGTAAACATCCGATCCGCATGTGGGTTTTGATTCAGTTTGGTTAGATCTTAGATGATGGGCGTGAGATGCTTTGTTTTGTGTAAGCAGTAGTTCAGATCAGCAGTTATCGGGTATCTTACAAATACTTACAGGTGTTGGGCGAACAGGAAGTAGCGTGGGTGAGTGATTTAGTATCGCGTCGTCAGTTTTCGCGCGACAAACTATTGATGGATCATGACGGGGTGTGGACAAAATTAAGTAAACCTGTTTGTCATAAATTTGCTGTAACACCAAATAGTTAAATTAAAATGATGATCCCTCCGTTTGCTATTCAGAATGTATGTTTGAATAAAATATTTTTCCTGTTCATAGTTTCCAGGAAGTAATTGTGAAATATCTTTCTGTCGATTAACAAAAGATTATTGGAAAGCGATAAATAACTGAGAACTACGTCCAGTTATGTATTAAGGTGCGTTTACACCAAAGTTGACAACCAAAAGTTGACAAAAAACTGTTTGTAGAAAACTTAAAGTTGTACTTCTCAAATTAGAGCAAAAAGTGGAAGATTTTTTGTAGAAAACTAAAAGTTGCTCTTTTTAAATTTAGAGAAACAAGTGGAAAACTTGTTGCCAAAAATTGGCATGAAGGGTTTAGGTAGTAGTTCTCCACTAGTTTTCTACAAGTTGCTGCCCAAAGTGCAGCAACAAATCTTCACTTTTAGTTAGTGTGAAAGATGTGTAGCACTCTTGGAGCTGTTTGATGGATGTCTCTCCACAAGTGGAAGACGAAAAGTTGCTGTATTTGGTAGAAAAGGCAACAAATTGCCGCAACGTGGACAACTTAGTTGAAGACTTAGGTGTAAACGCGACGACACTCCGGGGGAAAACAAAATTTAGTAGAAGATTTGTCTCTCCACAAGTGGAAGACAGAAAAGATTGCTGTATTCTGTAGAAAAAGCAACAAATTATCATAACTGCAGAGCTTTACTGTATTATTTACTGTGAAAAACTAAAGAGAAAAATATAAAGTGCATAAATATTTTTGTGGTATTGTTTCTTCTGGAAGGCAATAACCTTACTGGTAAATTTATTTTAGTACGCATAAATTTTACATATAGAAAAGAAGAAACTTAATTGTTGTTTGTTTGCCTTTTATGGTTTACATTTTAGTTAATAAGTGCTTTTTAATGGCCGCAAGATTTATAGGCCGTATTTAATTAAATAAATTATTTCATTAAAAGAATAATTATTATATTTTTACTGTATAGGTGATTAGGCTATAGTTTAGCATTTGGAGATAACATTATATACAGGATATTACTATAGAGCTTTAAGGCTGATCCTTGACGTAGCCTTCGAAAATAAATTTACACTTCACAGTCAGTTAAAGTGTTCAACTTACTTCTTTCAGAGTATTTCCTGCAATATCCTAAAAATATCTTAATTTAATTAGAAAATTTATCAAAACCTATTGAATTTTTTTCACTAAAATTTACTTAAGAGGTAAACTAAAACAATAACTTTAAATTTTATTTTGTTAATCAGAACCAACTTTTAAAACTTATTTGTTGAACATAAACCAAACTTAAGATTACATCAAGCTCTATTTTGTATATAACCAGTTTAGTTCAGTTTAAATATCTTCATTACTTATAGGGGTGGTCCTGTGTCTCAGTGGGTTCAAAAAAATTGTTTTTGTCAGCGCGAGTAGTAGGTGGCGGGTGTGGGTGATTTTAAAATTCTATGTCGTTTTAGAATACAGCAGTTATAAGAAACAGATGCGCACCTATATAATCTGTAAGCGAAATGAACTGCGGCAAGCAGCACGAGTGACGTTATAAACAATGCTGGTTGAGCGACGAACGTTAAAGTGAGCAGGTGAAACCTGATGTGTATGATGAGCATGCGATGACAGTTTAGGTTTTGACCATCAAAACTGATGTGATATAAAGAGTGTTATAGTATGTGTACATGAGTTGAGTGGTTTGCGAGGATATCTAAAAAGCCTATTGAACATACTAAGCACATACAAACGCAGCCACAATGACCTCAGCTCATTTAAAAATTTTAAATATTTTTAATTTTCATTCTAAGGGCGAGGTATGAGCGTCAGAGCATGAGAATAGTTTGAAAAACGAGTTGTGATACATTTAGAAATCTAGATTAAAATGCTGTTTTAGGACGATATAAATCAGTCGAAATCGTGGAGAAAGTTAGCGTCCTTTTTTCAGCAGTCTTCAGAATGGCACAAATTTCGTTCTTATAAGATTTCTATTTAAAATTGTTTTATATAGTTTTAAAATAGTAATAAATAAATTATTAGAACCCCAAAGGTTCTATTTCGTGTAAAATTTGATCATGAAAGCGAGCATATGAGTACTCAGCGCGAAATAACAAACAGAGTGTGTATGATTGACGATAAAGTTACTAACATCAGTAAAAGCAGTTCAGACGACGATCTGGATGATATGTGCTGGTGAATGGCGCCTGCACAACAGACGATGATTCATGTGCACTCAGAACTTGACTGGTTTTTGTAAATATCTTAGGTGCAGCGTATAACGTGTAAGCAGAGAGTTAAGATCAAACTATGGGGAAGACTCTGGATACCATCATTAGGGAATCAAGTAAACTATGACAAGGTGTGCATTGGAGCGTGTAAAGTTCGTGTGTAATTACTTCATAAAAATATCATTGTTTTCTTTGTATTTTTAATACCTTAACTTTCATTTTTATATTATATTTTGCAATCTAATTTTGGATGACAATAGGCTGTTTGACTGATTTTGAAAAATTGTTTTAAATTATTCTTTGGTACCCTAACAAAACAAAAGCTACCGTGTTAGATGGGCAGCAGAATAAATAAGCAGTTTTGATGAGATAATACAAAGTGTATTTTCATTTTCCGTTAAAAAACATTTTATATTTTCTGAAATCTGCTGTATTTTCAATAAAACTCAATGTTAAAGTTTTTTAGCGCAAATTTTATAAAAATTCGCGCTAAAAAACGCTAATCTCTATGGCGTCGACATATGTTTCGCGTGACGTCATATGCAGGTAAACAAAGTTAACAACGAGAACAACTACAGTGTGTAGAAGATCACTTTAATGTAAGTATACAAATATCCTTTAAATACCTACCCATTTATATACAATAAAAATATCGCCCATAGATAACTTATAAACACTTTAAGGGTATTACCTAACTTTGGATTAAGAATTATGTTGTTTGTTCTAGAATTTAAATATCTAGCAAAATTAGTACTTTCCCTTTTATTATTGAATTGCAGATGGAAACTGATATAATAAATTGAACAAAATACAAAATGGTCACTTTTTCTCAATTCGTCTCCCATAAAAGATGGTACTCCTTGTATTTCTACACTCCATGAACATAACCTACAAGATTTTAAAAAATACTGAATGATGAACACGTAAATAAATAATTTTCAGAGGTACTTACACAGCTGTTTATATATTTGGGTTTTTGCAGCATAGTAGTAAGCCCTATTTTTCAGCGTGAGTCATCACATTCTGAGCAGACGTGTACAAAATGTATGTCCATTTTGAGAACACGAAACGGATAATTATGTTACTTGAAACTTGTTTTTTTATATACAAAATGGTCAAGAAACAGTAATTTAGGTGGTTAAAGATCGCAAATAACACTTGAAAACACACAACACAAAGCTTGTGACATTTATTTGATGTCACCAAAGTTGCTAACCAATCACAGAGCGTTTTCACTCGCTGAATTAATTTCAAAAATATTTGAATTTTAATACGTATATTTTGCAATAAATATGCATATTTTACTTAATATTATAGAAAAATATGCTTCTTTATACACACTATTATCTGATAGGATGACCACAATTTAAAGCTTATTTTCAATGGTGGCAAATAGTCTATTCCAATCATATACAAATAACTTCCCCTAAAATATCCAGAATCAAATTTTGAGGATCGTCAATCGTTGCTAGTACCAACTGTATTTTATATTGTTAAATAATTATTATTTTGTTTGTTGTCTTAACAAATGCCATTTGCGCTCCAGATTCCAGGGCAGGATATTTTTGCCTGGTATTTCGTGATGAAGTACGAGCTTTGCTCTATGACTTTGTAAAAACAGGTTTGTTAAATTTCAAAGCAAGTATTTTTTCCTGACCAAACAGAGTCAAACGTGATTTTTTGAGTACGTGTTAGTAGATCAAATTTTAGTTTTGAGATCCTGATATATTTCCAAAATATTTCCCAAAATTATCGTGGCAGTCAGTAGTTATGACTTTGGTGATACATTTATTATTAGGTAACCGATAAAATTATCTATAACGCTTCTTCGTTAACACTCTATTAAAATATAATAAGTATAATAACTTATCTCAAATAAAACGACTTAGTTAATTTAAATAAATATAAAAACATCCTTGAAAAAGAAAGATATACCCATTTATAATTACCTGTAAATAATATTTGCATAAGCTTTTTTCAAAGCTAATAATTAGTTGCCAAGATTATGGTAGTAAATTGCTTTACCATTAAATTGTGACAGACATTAATTATGCAATGTTATGACAACTCATGTCATTTTAACGTATCATCCTTTTCAGATTACTGACAATGGTATGTAATTTGCATATTTTGCTTTAAATGTGCTAAAAAGTGTCATAACAGGTACTTATTAATCTAAATAAAATCATCTTGCGGTTATTTCTTATTAAGCAAAGAATCAGAACGTGAGACCCCTCTTGTGGGTTAAACAAGAAACAATATATAATACGAAGCTAACCATTGAAACCACCTTCACAGTAAGAGACACAGCAAAGGGTAAATGGTGACACATATTTGATTAGTATTACCAATAAAAAATATTTCCAGTTAAAATATTTCCGCTGGAAATGGAGATATTGGAAATTTCGACGTGTCTCGTAAATCTTGGGAATTTTGAAACAAAATAAATGCGTTTTAAACCATTCAAAACAAAGCTTTATATAGTTTCGTCAAAGTACGAAGTGGCGTATCTCGAAAAATTCGAAAATTGAGTTAGGTCCATTTTACTGGGTAAAAAATATTGCTCTATAATGTTACAGTGGCGTTACTTAATTTTAATAGTCTTCAAGATATTAAAAACATTAAAGTCCAACTTATCTCAATTTATGCAAAAACAAAATTTCCCAAAAAAACGTAACTTAAGTTAAGTCACCTCAGCCAAAATTGTGAAATAGCAAATCTCTTTCACACTGTAGGACGTATCTGAGGGAACTAACCATTTCCAAAATGTATTCAATGTTTATTGAAGACTCAATCCCTAATGAGACAGACCTTCAATTGGCCTCTATCAGAGTGTTTGGATCGCTGAATCAAATCATTCATTTCACAAAGCCAAAAAGGATCAGTGCTTACTGTGTAGGTCTTGTACAATGCTGTAAAGAAAAGCTTAGAGATAGGTATTGCGCAGAGGAAAAATAAGTAAGAGAAATTTAAAGATATGAAATAGATTGCACTAAACAAAAGCAGTGGAATTGTTTGCGCAAGTTTTATTCTGCAACAACTTATAGCACCTACGACAGTCAAAAAAGAAAGTGCCTTGTTTTATAAAGACGTTTAACAAATTACTTCACCTTACCTTGTACGATAGCGCAATAAAGGAACAGTGTCATTGTTTTGTTGGAGTGACTTGGATAGCAAAAGAGGAGCATCTGAATAAGTATCTGTGATGTTGCCTGTTTGCAGATGGATGTAGTGGCCAAAATAAAAACTCTGCCATTGCCACGATAACATATGCTATAGCAAAAATGTCAATATAGAAAATCTCAGTATAATTTTTAGGTTATTCACAATGTTATTTCCACTGCTTTGTCTAGACATTTTTATACCTGCGCAATTGTACCCAGTAATTCCTTATGTAACCTTATATCGTCTACCCTTCAGCACAGTGACTTCTTAAAAACATCTGATTCAGAGGCATGACGACAGCGAGCATCAGTAGAAGGCGTGACGCAGTGATAAAGAGAGCACAGCGATCAGCATGGAGGAACGAGCGATGATGACATCATCAGATGGGGCGTGATTGATCTGGAAGTTGGAAACAGTCAAACTGTTTTGCAAGTTTAATGTATCCCCTACTTGGCATTATTTAAGTCAAAAAGGATCATGGCAGAGCAGCATCTTCGTTATAGACAGAATGAGTGTTGACAAAGTAAGTGACATTTATTTTCCCATTTTACAAATGGACGTATCTTATTTTGTTGTAAACTTAAAGGCATAGAAAAAACAAATGTAACACTTATTATTTATATTAGACCACACTTATGTGCAGTTATTCCCAAAAAATTAAATAACTTAATTTTTTTCTAGAATAAGCCAAACATTTAAAAAATCTTTAAAACGCTCCCCTGTAAAATTGAAAAAATGGGTTCCGATTCACAAATCCTGACGAGGCTAGTGTGATTTAAGATAGTTGTGATGAGTGGTTGCTGGATATGGTGTAAAAGTGTTATTGAACATTGACGAGAGTGTTTTAATTAAACTGTTGCTATTATCGGATGATGAAAAGACCTAATTTCTTTGTATTTTAATTTGGCGTGGGAAAGATGTGCATTTCATCAGTTCCGAGATGAGACAGAACGCAGCGATGGATTGAAGGGGAGACAAGTTGACAGATGAGTGATTGCTGATTAATCAGGTGTAATGTGTCAAATGTTTGCATTGCAAACAAGCGATTTGTTATTTGATTGTTTATTTGAAAGTTCAGTGTTCATTGAGTTTATCTTGTCAGAGTGGATGGTGATAGATTTTGAGCTGGATATTTTTTGCCTTGTTTTGAATACTCGCTCTTAGAAATTTAACTTTACCCGTTTCTTAAAAATCACTCGAGCTGCGCTTTCGTGGTTTAGTACAAACAGGTTTCGTTAAATTCCAAAAGCAAGCACTATTTAAAAGCAAGCAAAAAAATATCGGTCAAATCCTTAACAGCTGGTAATCTTTCTTCAATTAAATGTTGAAGACGAGTTTGATGAGCGACAGTAAATCGTTTGAATGTAAAGAATAATAACGAGTAGTATGAGATTTCAGTGGCAGGGTACAGTCGTCTGAAGTATCTCAGCATGAAATGATTGCTAGTTATCAGTGACGATCTTGCAGTGATAACAGTAGACAGGATGAGCGTGCGAGCGGTGAAAAATAAGAGCATCTTGAGTTGTATCAGCAGCATGTTTGCAGGGTGCAGACTTTTTAGATATTTAACCCATTTAGGCACCTTTTAAAGACAATGATGTAGTACCACCAGGGTTGTATGAGTTATCAAAAAAGACTGGGTGATGCAGACGACTCTCAGATTTCCAGCTACAGCTAACAAAATATGAAGTATATTATACTCATAAAAAGATATATAATTTTAATGTCTGACGTCTGCCTTTGAGTAGCAGAGTCAAAAGTATTTTTTAAATAACATTCAGTGGGCCATGATATACTGCTTGGACCATATTACAGCATGGTATGTAGTGATTAAGAAATCTTACAGTTTCTTTAAAATCTTCTAAAGCAAGAAATGGTTTGGAAAAATAAAATAGAAACAGCATGTTTTTAGCCATATTATAAAGCGATCATTTATATAAGATATTCGCTAGAAACATTTATAATCATTGATTTGCTGTTGCAATTTTACCAACATTTTAGCGTAATAAGTGAATTTAGAATCATGCAATAAATGGTGTTTTGAGATAAGCATGTAAACTCTTTAGGTGGTTTGATCAGATATCAAGTCAGATAAGCTACAAACATCAACAGACAGACGATGACGATCGCAGTGAACGAAGCAGTGAGAGTCAGACGTATATGATTTTGTGTAACTGTTTGAAGAATTTGTTGATTGCGATGCTGAGCAGTTTGAAAGGTTTCAGACAGTGGGATGAAACTCCGTAAACCTGAGGCCGCAAGAATAAATGTTTAAATTACAAAAAGAGCAAGTATCTGATAAGAACCACTCAAAATTAAAAAAATAATACTTTTAAAATTAGGCAATTTATCAGCTGTTTAATTTGATTATTTTATTTATTAATTCTTTGGTGTTCACATCTGTCTAAATAACTAAATAAGAAATCGGTTCTGTCTTAGGTATATTTACTTCTTTTTACTTCTTAATATAAATGAAAAAATTATATCTTACATTATTATCAGTTTGTTTGAGCATTTAGTATAGGTGTTATTTATATTTAAAAAAAAAACATACCTAATGGCTTGGAACTGACAGCATACGGATGTATTTACAGTGTTATCTGAAGAAATAAATCACCACTTTGCTCTGTGTTGCAGTACGTTTAATAATATCAATTAGGTATGCATAAGTTATTAAAATTAATTAACATTCTATAGTTTTACTATAAATTAACGTTTACAGTGTGTTTTAGAAACATGGAACAACGATCAATTCCTTTGTCAAAATTAAGGCGAAAATGTTATATATGTTGAGCGCAAAGCCCAAAACGGCCAATGGTTGTCGGAAAAAGTGACCTGCTCGACAGCATTTTGCCAATGTCCGAAATATCGCTTTTCCGGCCGTTTAACGTAGACCAAAACGCGTTCTGGACCTTTTGCAATTGCCAGAATGCGTCAAAATAAAAAGCCGCTTTGCCTACAATAACTAACCATAACCGACTAAAACTTAGGGCTTTTGAATTTGTCTTGATTATTTGTGGAAGTTATAAGCAAAATTTTAACAAAGTATTAGAAAAAACCCGAGAACTATATTATTACACTTTACATTTACAAAATTATAACTTTTATCATATCAAAAATTATAAAAATATTGTTAATAACTTCTATGTATGGATAATTGAACCAGTGGGAGTTCGCGGTTTCTCAGATTTCGATGGTTTGCAGCGATATGCAGGAATGATTGCGGCGCAGAGATCAAGACGATAAAGCGAGTAATAATAAACGGTTTGCAGTTTGGTTGCTAATGATTAAGAGGCAGCGTTGTGGGAAAAATTTTAAAAAATTTATTTTAAAATTTATAAATTTTTTTTTTTAATTTTTTAAAAATTTTTAAAATTTTAAAAAAAAATTTTTTTTAAAAAATTTAATAAAAAAAATTTTAAAATTAAAATTGTTTTTTATAAAAAATTATGAATAAATTTTTAAAAATTTTTTAAAAGAATTTATTTTTTTTTTTAATTTTTTTTTTTTGGAAAATTTTTAAAATATTTTTTTTTTTTTTTTTTCCTTTTTTCCCCAAAAACAACAAAAAAAAAAAAAAGAAAAAAAAACCTTTTAAAATCCAATTAAAAAGGCAAATGGTTTAAAATACAAAATTTTTTATTTTAAAAAATTTTCAAATTTTTTTAAACCCTGGGAAAGATTTTTTAAAAAAATTTTTTCATTTTTTTCGGAAAAAAAATAATTTTTTTTAAACCCCATGGTTAAAAGGGAAAATTCTTTTTTGAAAAAAAAAACCTAAAAAGTATTTTTTTCAAAATATTTTTTTTTTTAAAAAAAAAACCCAAATTTTTAAACAAAAAAACCTTTTTTTTGGGTTTTTTCTTTTTCTTTTTATCTTTTTTAATTTTTTTTTAAAAAAATTTTTTTTAAAAGGGTTTTTATGGTTTAAAAAAAATTTTTTAAAAATTGGGGTATCTTACGAAAACTGTTTGGTTTAAATAGATCCCTAATATATTTTTCCCAAAAAAATATTCGGTTTTAAAATATTAATGAAAATAAAATCAGAAAAAAAAACTGAAATTTCTTTTTTAGTTTTTTTGCTTTTAAAAAAACTCACTTTATTAAGTCTGATTATATACAAAAAAAAAAAAAATTAAAAATAAAAAAAAAAATTTTTTTTTTTTGTAACTTTTTTATTTAAAAAAACCTCTTTGTGGTTTTAAATTTTTTTAAACAATTTTTGTTTAGAAAAAAAAAAATTTTTTTTGCTCTAAAATCATCCCACCAGTCAAGTATAATAAAAATACGACAATAAATCCCCATAGATCATGTACAAAAAATTGATATTTATTTTTGTTTATAGATTCCCTTTAAACGCCGGTCAACTTTGGCAGACTGTATCACAAAAAACAAGTATTTTGGTTTTTAAAAAACCCACTTTTAAAAAAAAAAAAAAAAATTTTATCAATTTTATTGAAAATTTCCCAAAAGAAAAAAAAAATTTAAAAACAAAAAGCCGAAAATTTTTTACTTAAAACCGGGGAAAATGAACCGGTTTATTTAAAATTAAATAAAAAAAAAAAAAAAAATTAAATTTTTGGTTCAGACAGGAAAAAAAAAAATAATTAAAAAAATTTTGAAAATTTGGGGGGGTAAATTTAAAAAAATTTTGACAAAAAAAAATTTTTTTTAAAAAATTTCCTTTTTTTCCAAAAACCCCCCTAAAAAAACCAGTTAATTTTATTCAAACTTGTTATACCCAACCCTTTTAACTGGGGGTTTTAAAAAAGTTTCTAAAAATCGGTAATTTTTAAACACTCGTGGTATTACCCCCCGAAAATTTATAAAAATAAGTAAATTGTTTATGGGGCAAAATTATTTTTTATAAATTTAAATAATTGCTGAAAATGCCCAAATGATTCGATTTTCATTAAAAAAAAAACATTTAAATGCTCAAGGTCTCTTGAATGTTTAGAACTCTGCCCAATTTGTAAAATTGTCATTTTTTAACCGAAATTGGATTACAAAATAAAAATGCAAAAACTATCGAACTTTAACGTGATGTTTTATTATGGATTTCCTTTTTGGGCGAATATGGAGCTCCTCAGAAAAATCTAATGGATCCCCAAAAAAATCACTCAAAAATCTACGCTTTTTCTCCCTTTATTTTTTGTTTATTGTTTTTTTGTAACCATCGTAATGTTTTTTGCTTTTCCTAATCAATCCTGTCTTGTAAATAATTTAATAAAGAAACTTTTATTCTCCTAATTCCCCGATGACTAATAATTTTAAGTTAAAAAAGATTAAATTCGCCAATTTTGAAATGTTTAATTTTTAAGGGGTTTGTTCCTTATTAAAAAACTTTACAAAAGGGGAAAAACTCCTTCTATAAAAAAGATAAATTTGGCTTTTTCAATTCTATTAAACAGTTTTTAAAAAAAAAATTTGGATTTTATTTTTTTTAATAGTCATTTCAAAAATTAAAAAAAAACAGGACTTTTAAAACAAAGCTATAACTAGAATTTAACATACGGGGCAAAAAAGTTTTTTTTTTCCAAAGCATTAACTTTTTGATTTCCCCAAAAAAAATATATATATATATATATATTATATATATATATATATATATATATATATATATATATATATATATATATATGTTATTATAGAAATATATATATTTATTTTATATCACTATATATTATATATCTATATTCTATATATATATATATATATATATATATATAATATATATATATATATATATATATATATATATATATATATTTATTTATGAAATATAAAATATATGAGAACCCAAAGTATATATATATATATATTATATATATTATTATATAAATATATATATAACATGTTTATTGCAATACTAAAAGTTGGACCCAAAGGTTTTAAGTCCTAAATGCTAGGTCCGCAAATGCGTTTATTTATTTGTACGACACTTTTCAATACGCAATAGTTGTCACGGACGAAACAACCATTACCTCTGAACAGGGGCGGATTGGCCCATCTGGACACCGGGAAAAATCTCGGTAGTCTATATCGTACGAGTCAGAGTGGACTTCCCCATTTTTGGGCCGTTTTGGCTATCCCAGTCCGCCCCTGCCTATGAACTACCCCATTATCGTCTAGGTAATGTCATCCAGACGTGGCCTAAACATGGATTTCGAACCACATTCAGCGCCACACGCTATTCACTGGACCTTACCTATCCAGCTACTAACCGTAAGTGGCTTTCTTTTATTTATCTTACAGGAATTGGTGTTTAAACGCAGCAAGGCTTTAATACAGAAATTTAAAGGCCAGTTTTCTAGACCATTGCAAGGGTCCTAAGCTTTCAAACACTTCTTTTTAACTTAGCTTTAAAAATCTGTAGTAAAAAATGCCTTTAAAGTAATTCCAGATTATTCTTTCTGTTTCTTTAGGTTGAATGAAAAAAGTCGCAAAAAAGATAAAGTTCAAGTTATGTATACGGTCGGAAATATTTGTTAGTATCTTTTACTAGTTGCCTTAAATGTGACAATAAAGTAAGAGTCGGGGTAAAACTGACTAGAGATATATTTTTATACATTACGGAATAATAATAAATATTCCAAGATTAGACAAAAACAAGTCTTAATTTAAAATTAACATTACATTTTGATATCTGACAAAATAAAATTTTAAAATACGCGAAGTGCAAATTACGGAATAAATAGTAATTGAATAAAATATTATTAGTTATTATAATAAATGTGCTTATATTTTCAATAAATCAAAGAATAAAAAATATTTAACCTTTCTATTACCTCGTATTGCAATTTATTGACAAATTTGTTAGTACGTTTTCACTTGAGATTACGCGAAGCTTAACTAATGTAGCTTATTAAAATTATTCGCTTCATTTATTATTAGAATTATTTAAATTTATTTGTCGATATTAAATTTGTATTTTTTTGAAAAAAAAATTAAATTTATTCTCGTAATTGATCATTTGATATTTTCTGTTGCTGACTGACTTCGCCTAACGATATAAATTTTATCTTTAAATTGGACACAATTATTTTTCATTCTTTGAATTATATCGAAATAAATTCGTATCATTGTTGTAGTTTGTTTTTTTAACTTTTTTTGCTTTTTTACCACGACTTTATATTAGAATTAAATTAATTTTTAAATATTAAGATTTTCAAAAGTATTATTGTGAAATTAAAATTAGGTAGATCTCTTTTGAACTAACTTTTAGATATAAATTAATAATTATTAGCGTTTTAGTAATAGAAATGTTTTATATATTTGTATGTTTTATTGATTTATAACGTTTATAACCATTAACCACATATTTTATTACTTACAGTAATTTAAGTTAGAAAAGTTCAGTTATGAATATGTTACTCCTATTTTAGCGTTTTTTAATATTTATTTTGTATTGTGCAGAAACATATATACTTTAAAGTATACGATAAAATATTTATAATTAATTTTTAATTTCTAGTTTTATGACTATTGGCTATTGGTAAATGTATTATTGTTTTAGATTGTCAGAAGTTTATAAATCTGTAGTCAATTTTCCGAAACTTTGTATACCGTTTCATACATGGAATTGGCCAAAAACCAACCAAAACTAGCCTTGTAACGAAACTTTTTATTTTCAAAAATTTAAACTCGTGCTTTTAGCAAATTTACGTGGTTTTTAAAGAAAAGGTTTTTAATTACAATACAGGGTGTTCCATTTTTAAGATAAAGGAATTACTCATAAGTCAATTATAAAAACGCCTTTTGCATAAAAAGCAGAAGTGATAGGTATAGAAAACCCTAATATAGTTTTAAAGGGAATCTAGTTCTGCGTCAAAATAGGCCACTAAATACGGGGTGTCCCATTTAACTTAAGGAAGTTATTTAATAAAAAGAGTGTCCAAATTTAGAGGCATTTTTTTCACCACTCTGTATAATATTGAGGCAAACCTTTTATGTTTTAGTTAACTTAAACCTTAAGCTAAGCAGTAAATTTAATTACGAGCAGCTCGTTATATGTTACAGGGTGTAAACATTTTTTCAATTATGGTCTGTATTTTTAAATTTCTCTAAATTTCTCAGAAACGGTCAATTTTAGGTATAGAAAATATAACAATAACTCACCTTTATTTGGTCTATAGTATCTAAAAATATAAACATATGAGGTGTTCCATAAGAAAAAATATAACTTTAATATGTACCTTTTTTTGGGTCACCCTGTATATATCAAAATAATGTTGGAATATGCTCCTCATGAACCCACATATGACTGTGCCAAAAATTTTTGCCCAACTCTTTTTATTTCTCGTAGAAAAACCGTGGCGAATGTTGCTGGGCCATTATATATATATATATATATATATATATATATATATATATATATATATATATATATATATATATATATATATATATATATATATATATATATATATATATATATATATATATATATATATATATATATATATATATATATATATATATATATATATATATATATATATATATATATATATATATATATATATATATATATATATATATATATATATATATATATATATATATATATATATATTTAAATTAATTATTATTAATATAATTATTATAAAAAAATATATATTAATTTTAAATAAATATTATATTATATAATAATATATTATAATATTAAAAGTTTATTTTTACTTTGTTATAAAAAAAAAAAAAAAAAAAAAAAAAAAAAAAAAAAAAAAAAAAAAAAAAAAAAAAAAAAAAAAAAAAAAAAAAAAAAAAAAAAAAAAAAAAAAAAAAAAAAAAAAAAAAAAAAAAAAAAAAAAAAAAAAAAAAAAAAAAAAAAAAAAAAAAAAAAAAAAAAAAAAAAAAAAAAAAAAAAAAAAAAAAAAAAAAAAAAAAAAAAAAAAAAAAAAAAAAAAAAAAATATATATACATATATATATATATATATATATATATATATATATATATATATATATATATATATATATATATATATATATATATATATATATATATATATATATATATATTATATATATATATGTAAATGTAAATTTTGAAATGGTCCAATATTGTCCCCAATTATTTTAAGAAAATATATTATTAAGATTTTTAAAGAGACGAAAAGTTGTACCCAGTGTATATATGAGATACTACTTGCAGAAGTATTTAAGCAGTTTACTTTTACTGGTTGGTTGAAAAATGCTCAAATTTTCATTTTGGGTTGAACTTATTGTGCTCTTCAATAAATCCTAATAGCATTTTTTCTAAAATAATTAGGGGGCCAATATTTGACTACTTCAAAATTTACATGGGATTCCCATGTCCCGCTCAAGCAGGAAAACCAGTATATATATATATATATATATATATATATATATATATATATATATGTATATATATATATATATATATATATATATATTATGGATACTTAGATATCACAATATTATAGTATGTAACGGGTATAGTTTACTTAGAGTGCTGGTTAAGCAATAATTATTGGTCGCTAGATGGATTCTAAAGATTCAGAGCGCAAATCGCTGACTGTTTGGACATGTGGCAAGCTACAACAAGCCAAACAGTTGTTACGTTAAAATTTCACTTCAGGTCTATGTAAGAAAAAAGGTCCATTATTAAAATCGGTGTCTGAAAGATTGAACCTATGAGGACTTTTGGAAATCAGTATACATACCTCTATTAGATTCAAATTTAATGATTTGGAGGACAGATTATCCCAATTGACAGGAATTTTGATATCGATATTGTAAAAGTGAAAAAAGCGTTTCACATGTACCGCCAGTTCATTAGCGATAATGAATCTACAGATTTAAATAAATACCGACTCTGGATGACCAAATGAAAAAGAGAATCTCAAAATAATTTGGTCATACCAGAGTCGATAGCTACACTTAGCGGTCAGCGTAGCTACCGCGGAAAGATCGTTTTTAATTCTCCGTAGGATTAAATCTTGGTTGCGCGCCTCAATGGCACAGGAAAGGTTATCAGGGTTAGCTCTCTTAACTATTCATAAAGATATGCACCTGGATGTCGACGAAATAAGTATTGTTTTCGCAAAAATGGGGCCTAAGCTTAAATTTGTAATTTAAGCATTTATCTATAGTATGTAGTATCGATAAATGCTTAAATTACAATTTAAAATTTTATATCTAAGAAAACTAGACCCGATAATCTTTATATCAAGCTTGAATTTGTAATTTAAAAATTTACCTATACTATTCACTGCGTAGATAAATAAATAAATTACAAACTTAAGCTTACGTTTTAGGCTTCCCAAAGAAATCATATGCCTACTGGAAATAAAAATAAAAAATGGACTTTCTATACAAAGCTGCTGCTGCGGATGCTAACTTTGTATGGGAAGTAGATTTTTTTTTTATTTTCGGTATATGGTTTGTTTGGAAAAGTTGCTCAGAATAGTGGTCCAAACTTTAAGTCCGTGGACTTAAAGCATAGACTTCATACATTGAACATGAATGATTTGGTCAATTTTCCCAAGACCGCGTATAATATACTATAATATTATAAAGAGTAAAAGATTTGTATTTTTGGATGTTCGTAACAAATATACTTAAAAAGTACTAAACCAATTTTAAAATTTTTTACACGGTTAGAATACTTCATTTTTGCTGATTGTAATATAAGCTTTAAAAAAATAAATGTCCACCCGTGTAAATCTAGGACATGTTACTATAAATGTCCACTCGTGTAAATCTAGGACATGTTACTAGTCTTTGAAGTTATTTAATGTAAAATGGTGTTTAAATTACTTTGTAATCAATGTTATCATTTAAAGATGTAAAAAATATCAAATTAAAAAATCGTTTAAAACGCAGGCGAGGTAAGTCCAGGATTCTTCATGAGTGAGTTTGTACTCCCAATCGCACTTGGTCCATTTTTGGGTGGCTGTGCCCACAACCTTTTTTGAGGGCTGAATCCACTGGAACATTGTTGGCCGTAGAAAATGCTTTATAGTTTTTTAAATTAAATATTTTTTTTCTATTTTTACCAATAATAAAGTGATAATAAAGTTGGACACTTAATTTGGATAACTCTGAATATACTACCCTTTTTTAGGTAATGTCCACTATAGAAAGGTTGGATCATAGTTTTAATTAAAAAACATATATATTTTTTATTAAATCCTACATAAAGGTTAATGTGAGCAAACTATTTGATATACATAGAATACATATAATACATATGTAATAGACATTTGTTGATTTTGAGGATACCATCTCACTACTAACAATTTTTTTTCATATGAGGCTTATATCAGTTATTAATTTGCTAATTAATAGATAGCCAATCTTAATTTAAACCTATAACAACACGACGATATACGCACCTGTATTAATTCTCATATTATACCTTTAAATTATCAGCCTAACGAATTATCGTCACTCTAAATTTTAACAAACGTATAATCCACCAAATTTTAAGTCTTTAATTTGGCTTTTTACCACACTTAATCTTAAAACAAAATCTTTAGAAAAATTATAATCTAATCAAAAGCAAGGGATTTCTTACATAGTGGTTTCTAATTTTGGGGTGTCGTTTTTTTGAACAGGTGCCTTTGGTGGATATGTTGATAGGACAGGTGTTTTATTTAGATAGGCGAGAAAACTATTTAGTTTTAATTGTCCAGAATAAAAAAAACATTTATATAGGTTGAACATATATTATGTAGTTAAAAATTTATTTGTACATATCAAAGTCACAGTCATTTTTACACTTTACAGTCAATTTACAGTGGGGTCAAATATTAGGAGAAAAATTCAAAACACTATAATAATATAAGGTTCATGATAATGTTCTGTATTGGCGTGACGTATTCATTTATAATAAAATATTTTCTGAGTTACTTGCCTGACATGCAAGAAAGAACCGCTTTGGTTCAGCTCGTAGGGTGTAGGCAATAACATAATGCCCAAAATCGATTGACCCCTACAAACTTGCAGATCATCTATAAAAGAAGCCTAAAAATTCTTCTCTGCATAGCAAACCCTCTCAAATTGTGCTTTGGAAGGCACGTTAAGCTGGTGGTCCCGCATATTTGTGTTAATGCAGTTGGTACACATCACAGATATAGGACGCTTACACAATTGAGTATGACACAATATTAAAGAATATTTACCTAAAAAAGTTAAATTTTAAGACTTTTTAAATTTGTTACCTTGTGTCTTAAATAACAGATTTATTTGTTGAAGGGTAGATTTATTATTTTTGAAAATGGTTGTGGCGAGATATTTGATTTTAGATTTTTCTAAAATTGTCACAGCATTAAGAAAAGGCAACTGCTATTTATGTTAGCTGATCTTGATGGTACATTTTTTTTAATAATGAAGATATTTTATTACGATTTTAGTTTACATTTTTTACTAAAGAAGTTTTCTTTGCTAAACTACTAAACTTGTTGCAGTTCAATCTGTAAAAATTATTAAACGCATGTTGACATATCTTTGATTTGTGAAATTAGGCCTTTTTTGTATAGTTGATCTTTAATTATGCATTTGTTTAATGGTCTGGTAGTTTGATCCATCTCACATTTATTACATTTACAGGAAAATTTATAAATGTCATTGTGTTATTTTGGTTAATATTTAATTGTTTTAATTATTTCAGTTTTAATAGTATTTTGAGTTTTAAACACGAAAAAAATGTTAAAATTAATATCTATTTATATTTTTTTTTTCTAGAAAGCCATGAATGTATGGCAATAATAAATCTGTTTTAATTTTGTCCCAAATATAAAAGAGCGACTATTTATAAAATTAACTGGATACATATTTTGAGCTAAAAGGTCTTTTTTTCTCTGTGTTTATATAGTTTTTATTGTTTTGACTAAAATTTACAGAAATTGTACGTATTTAAATAGCTTTCGATTTTTTAACCCAAAATATCAAAAGTGGGTAAAAAGTTGTAAAAAGTCTGTTTGGTAAAATAAAACTTATTTGTTTTAATCAAAGTATTAAGATACTTACTCAAGCTATTTCTTGTGGCAAATTCGGTTAAATTTAAATTTAAAAAGATTTTTTTTTCATTTTATGTATGCATAACATACATGGTAGAATATCGGAAAAGTAAAAGTACAGAATGAAGTTCTGTGGATTCAAAATCTACCACATTACATAAAGATCCATGAACGGGTGAAAACTAAATTAAAATAAAGCGTTTTATTTATTTTTTTTTAAACAAATATATCGCTTTAAAATTTAAGAACAATACATATATTGTGTCATCGGATGCCGATTTTGTATATAATATTATCTGCCTTTCACTTCTGGTTTAACCGAAAATGGCAACTATCCACCAAATATATAAAAAAATAAAAGTTGTTAAGTAGGTTCGTTTTGTTATTTTATTGTAAAAATTATACCTATTTTTTTATTTTTTTTATATTTTTTTTTGTGTGTAGATGTATATCAGTTCTGAGCAACCTACTTGACAGATGTTTTAAAGATTGCTATATAGGTTATATAAAGCTAAAAATCTAAATTTATGTATTTTTAGTTGCTATTAATGCATGATTTTATATATATTAATAGCATCCATACATAAACGATCGCCGAAAAATATTACTTTATAATTTTAAGTTTTTTTTTTAAGTAGAATTATTTATTTTAAATAACCAGTTTAATTCGGTTTTTATTAGTAAATTAAAATTGGGATTCTACGAGCAAAAAAAACATATAACTTAAAGGGTATATTTATTATTACGATTTACTAAATATTAGTTGCCTGATAAATTAAGTTGCTACCTGTCAATTAAATTAATATCGGTCTTCGTAATACTTGTAAAAAGTAATCTTGCACAGGTTTATCCTCTATTCTTATCTAGAAGTTTGCATATTAATTTATATTATCATCATGTTAAACAAATGAATAAATTAGCAGTTTATAATTCTACTTAATATAAATAAGTAAATTAAAATAAATTAGGTACGAATGTCCACTTCAACTATTTCGTAGCAAGAAAAACCTTTTACTTTTGTTAGATTTATTGGTTTATTTATTTTTACATTGAATTTTACCACCGATTAAACCCAAAACTTAAAACAACTTTAAAACTAAATTACACAAATGTAAGATCAAAGTTTACGGTATTAAAATATAAGCTGGGGCACTTGGCGCACCAACAACTTGACCGATTGGAGCGACAGGGCATAGAATACAAGGACAAGTTCGATTCAAATGGCCCGTTTCCTAATATATAACTAACAAATGGCATTTTTTAGTGTATGACTATATACCGCGAAACGTTTTTGAGAAAAACCAATATTTCTTAAATTTTGGGCGTTTTTTATCGGTAAATAAAGTCATTTTAAATATGCCTAAGCCGGCTTTAATCCGCCCATTTTGACGTTAAAAGTCTTTCAAACAGTTTTTACGTGTATTTTGTGAACATGTTTCTCTGAAGTATAGATAATATCAAGGATAAGGGTAATTTAATAATACAAATGCAGGATTCAAAATATATTTCTTTAAGATCTTTTTCGATGTAAGAAGATATTTACATATGTCTTGAGTTATATACAAAATATATTGCTTAGCGACCACAATAACGCTTGCCACACCAATAGGCATCTACCACGGCTTTAAATTTTAAAATAAAAAATACTCTTTTAAAGCTTCGTAAGGGAGTTCAAACTACAACTTTTTTTATTTTTAAAAATTATGACGATTTTTATGTGCCATGCACCAAATACATATTTTCCGATCTTTGCATTATAAAATCCTATAAGTCAAGGAAAAAGCAATAGGTTATTTCTTCCTTAAATTACCTATACATCGCTAAATTGACATGATTGAAGATACCAAATCACAAACGCCCCAATTAGCAGAATTTTCAAAAATAGTAGGGTATAGTTAAATGAATCCACTCACGAAATTTTAGGAGTATTTTTTAATTTAAAATTTAAGGCCGATACTTACAGTGTTTGTTTCTCTTGAACAAAAAGTAGAAAAAAATACGATTGTAACATATTTAAATTTCTGGATACAATGCCTATATTATAAATATCTATGTACCTATTACCGGTAGATGGAATTCCTTTATTTTTTTTTTTTTTTAATTTGAGATTGCTTATAATATTTACTTTTTTTTTTACTAAAATAGTATTTTTAAAATTGCAATAAATGCACCTAACGATTTAACTCTTAAGTTTAAAATTTATTTTTGAGAAAATATCTGAACAATGAACTGAAAAAAAATGGTTACCCAGTATGTAAAGACTTGAATAGTGAAATATTGAAAAATTATTTTAAAAATTAAATGCCTACCGATTTTTAGGTCTTATGCAGTCAAACTAAAAAATATTCTGATTTTATCTCAGTATTTCGATCCACACAAAAATAGCTTCTAAACATGCTCTTTCGACATTCTGCATGAATAGTCAATTCCATCAAATTTTATACCAAAATAAAATATATTCCTAACGAAAGGTTCTTTGTATTTTTCTTATTGTCGACAGGACCGGATTAAAAAATCAAATAATATCATATATTTTCAATATTTTGGGCGTCTCAAAAATTTTGGCACAACATTCAATGGAGTAGAAAAAAACGATAGTGATTAATTAATAATAATATTATAATAAGCATTAGGTTGCTTAAAATCTTGTAAAACTTGGAGCTGGGGATTTATTTAAATGTAGATAATATGTTTGAAAATCAAAATATCTTTTATCGTAGTATTTATTGAACAAGGTACACATATCCGGCTCCAATTTAACAAAAAATCAAAAAACTACAATTTTTATTCTATAAATGGTCTAGAGGTTACTTAGAATGGGCAAAAATAGCGACAAAGTGTCTACAAGAAAATTAGGATGTGAGTACTATATTTCTATAAAAATATATTTAATAAAATTGGCTTGAAAAAGTCTAAAATATTTAAAGCCAAATATATCCAAAATATATGTATGTAAAATCAGTTGGCACAGATAAATATCACTAAGTTATCGAGCATTAAGACAAGCAAGAAAACCAATCTTGGTTGTACTTTACTTTGAAAATTTAAGAGAGAACAATGGGTTTTAAACCAGCAACACAGAAAACTATCGTATTATGTAAAATATGAAAGATTTGAATAACAATTTTAGTTTGGTATGCCGAATAAGAGTCAAAGCACTGAAGAGACAGCAGCACGTCTTAAATTGGTCAGACAGCTTGTTGATTTAACATAAAGGCAATATATTAAAGACGATATCATTTTTTTATTAGTTAATTTAAAATTTACAAAATGTTTAAAATATACCATTTGTACTTAAAACAATAACCCTCCTAACCAGTGATACCGCCGAGAGTATCTCGAAGGACGAGATACTTTCATTTCTCGCGTCTTCTCGTTTCTTTTGAGTCCTCCCGTCCAAAATTTTAACGCACAGTAAGAAAAATATGATGGGCCTAAATAAAACTAAGATTTTTAACTGAAAAAAAATGAAATAAAAATAACTCAAGAAAAATAAAAAATATAACCAAAAAGAAATAGGTAAAGCTACGGTCTTGTTGCATATATTTTGTGATCTAATCCTTAGTTATACATATTTTATATTAATTTTTATTCTAAATAAAAAATACATTTTCATATAAGCACATATTTTTTTTATAACTGCGCATGAAAAGTGGTCAAAAAAAAATCGGGAGAAATGAGAGAAAGCATAAGACGAGAATCTCTTGCATTACACCTTTTGACGAGAGACTCGAAAGGCTATCGGCGGCTTTACTACTTCTTTTCTATTTCAAGCTGGTTTAATTAAAGTTTTTTTTTTTAAGGACAAGGCTACAAATTTAGAGCAGTTTAGGGGCAAAAAATATTCAAAAATTGTAAAGCAGATGTCAAGCAATTCTAAACTTAATGCATAATGATTGCAAACAATAACACCATCCGATCCCTTTATTTAACCTAGGTATTTAGGTTTTATAGTAATACAATTACCAACTGTATAATTTTTTTATAGCTATTTAAACAACAAGTGTTTTAATAGGGCAAATACTGATCGAGCCTAGCAAGCGCGTTAAGGTTGAAATTATTAATCGTTAATAAATGCCCGAGTTACTAAAAATATTTTTTGATGATTGTTTTGTTATTGAATTGTGGAAATCATTTTTTTTTTTAATTATTTTTGGTATGTATTTCAATTGACAGGTGCTTTAACAACTGTTGTTCAACTGACAAGGTTATAAATCGCTTATTGTTTTGTTTTTTTTTTAAGTTGTTTATACTCCAATAATTTACTAATAGAAAATCGTGCATTAATAAGGGCTATTAGTGCATGATTTGGTATATGTTTTTAATACTAATAAATAAACAATCGCCGTATACGTTGACAATACCAATCAATAAACCAATGACGAAAAAAAAGGTGAGGTATTTTTTAAAGTAAAAACTAGAATTTACACTAAGGTAAAAATATAAATAAGATGCTGTTAAAAACTGAGGCACAGATGAAACGTCGTAACGAAATTTTAAAAGTTTTGCGATAATATTTAACGTATTTTATAAAATTCTTTCGAATTTTTAAGTTCGTCACTGTCCAGGTACACGGCCCTATTTTCTATATCGAAATCTAAATGCGAATTTCATGTCGCGTTGTCGGAAAAAGAAAAGCTAAAACGTCATTGCTTTAACGTGAATGATCGAAGCTGAAAGGCTGTTATTACGGGTTTACGAATTTACGATTTTATGTATAATTTCGTCTGGAAAAAATCCATTTCTAAATCATCTAAATAATTATATATATATATATATATATATATATATATATATATATATATATATATATATATATATATATATATATATATATATATATATATATATATATATATATATATATATATATATATATATATATATATATATATATATATATAAAATTTATATATAATAATATATATATATATATATTATATATATTATATATATATATATATAATATATATATTATAATAAATTATATCGATATTATATTTATACCCACGTTATTATGAAACAAATGTATGTGATGTGAAAAGTATTACTAAAAAGTAGATACAATTAAAAAAAACGTCTTTACCTGTTTATCCTAAATCTGTTTTGTCCAGAAGTTGAAAACTTTTAATTTTTAGAGAAATCAAAAAAAAATCAAATTAAAAGTTTTTTTTTATATATTAAAAATGGCAAACAAAAATAGATTATGAGTTTTTTGACCCTCTATCGCCCTTTTAAAAATTATGAAAAATTCATGAAGCTAGATCTACTATAAAGACATCACATACTTATATTTTTTTTATTTCAAGAAGTGAAAATGCCGACCCTTTTCACCCTCCCTTATGCGCCAAGGATAGACAGTAAGCAGAAAGAAAGGATTTTAGGAAATTGGGAGGTGAAAGTTTGAATAAAATTTCGTCATTTTTGGACATGAAAGTATAAAAATTGGTATGTAGTCCATTGATTACGATTAATTATGATCTGATTTTTGGAATTACAACCCTTGGTTATAATGGGAATGAAAGTTTGTATTAAAAACTGTAATTATGGAAGTTGGTTATTAAGTTTTCCCAGAAAACTTGAAGACATCAGCTATGAAATGATTTTAGGAAAATTCCCTTCTAAAGAGGTAGAATGGGGGGTGAAAATATGTATGAAACTTTGTCATTTCTGGCCTTAAACATATAAAAATTTATATGTAGGCTACTGATTACGATTGAAAATGATCTGTTTTAACATTTTTTAAGAATTAAATCTGTTGGGGCGGCAAAAATGGGGATAAAAGTTTTAAAGAAAAATTGTCATTTTTAAAGCTATATATACAGGAGTTGCTATTAGACTTCTGATTTCGCAGAAAATTAGGAGGCGTTAGCTCAGAAAGGATCTTAGAAAACTTTGTCCCTAAATATTCAGAATGGTGGCTGGTAGTTTGTATGGAACTTTAATATTTCTGGACTTGGAAGTATGAAAATTGGTATGTAGGGTATTGATTACGATTCTATTTTAATATCTTTGGAATTACATCCTTGAGGGGTTAAAATAGGAACAAAATTTAATAAAGATGAATCGTCATGTTTAAAGTTATAAATATGGCAGTTGGGAATTAGGTTTCTGAATACCCAGAAAAATTAAAAGTATTTGTATTTTTGAAACCTCATTCCCTGTCGGGTTAAAAAGGGGTTAAAAGTTTGTATGAAAAATTTATTATTTCTGGACTTGGAACTGTTAAAATATAACCACTCCATTATTTGTCATTTTTTTACAAAAATAAATTATTTAAATGGCAGTAGTTTTTAAGATTGTTCATATAAACATATTATGTACTGTTTTTTCAAACGCCATTCATATTAGAAAATAATAACAAATGAGATACGATAAAATAAAAATGCTCAATCGCAGACCGCACGCTACGCCGCGAAGTATGTGATGTAGAACGGAGCGCGGGGAGCGTGATGTAAGTGATGTGCGTGATGTGAAGTGACTCGACGTAGAGTAAGGGGAAATTTTGTTGTTGACTTGTTCCCACATGAGATGTGTAAAATTTATGGTTTGCCAGGTTACATTGTCGAATTGTAGGTATAGTATTTAAGTAATTTAAATAAACTCTTTACTTTACCGTTTGGTAAAACACAAAAAAAAGAATGGTTATATTTTATTGTACAAAGAAGGCTTGCTATGTTGCGGAATTTTTCCCAACATAGCAAACCACATTGATTTTAGTAAATTGTCTCGTTTTACAAAAATATTTCTTTCCCATTGAGCTTTCGATCATTTTCCACTCTTCGGTATGTAATCTACAATTTACAAAAAAATCTATGTTAAGCTAGATTTAATCTAGTATAAATATAATATATAATTTAGCAAATTGCTTGTTTTTTAAAAGATAGTAAACCTAAATATTTACCAAAAATTTCCACACACATAAACCAACATTGGCCTGTTTCTATTAAACATAAAAAAGTAAGAAAACTGGCATGTCTACAGCAATATGTTGTTCTGGTTAGATAAATGAACATTTGTTCTTTTAACTGATCAGAACAACAAATTGCTGTAAATCCTTTTACGCCAAATTTAACGGTAATTAAAAAAACAATCATTACTATGTATATTTGATATTTTTTTCATTAAATATATTTTTAGTTTTTTTTTTTAACATGGTAAAACACCAGTGATTTTTCTTTTAGGTAATTAGTCTAAGAACCTTCTGGTACGCAATTAATAATTTGTAGATTTGGGTGGTTTTGGGTACAGTGCGCAATTCATGTAAAAAAAATTAGGGGGCAGGTATACGATGCGCAATTTGAGGTCACCCCGCAGAAGTGCTTCTATTTTATGCATGGTGTCTTTAATGTAGGACTTGTGGCTTGCACCTTGTTTTTGCAGGCTTTTGGAACTACTCTATATTTAAATTAAACTTAAGGAAAAAACACTAAAATATTTGCAGATGATACTATGATAACTTATTTAACTAGCTGTGTTTTCGAAATTTTAACAAACATTTAACCTGATTTAAATAAAATACAATAGTGGCTTTGTTCTTTTAAATCACCAATTAATTTTTAAAAATGTTTCTTTGTGTTCCCAAAAAAATACCATTAATAGTATTTAGCCTGTAATTATTTAATTATATTTGAATAAAATTTTAGTTTGGAAATATATATAAAAAATCTAGTATATCTTCAATAATTGGTATTTTATATACAACACATAACTACATATCATTAGTTTATTAAAAATGTATTTATTTTACATAAATTTATTTAAAATTTTAATATATAATTTTAATTTGGGGAGCTGTATATTCAGTTAAATTAAACCCTATAAAACATTACAAAATAATGGTATTAAATATATTTATAGACTACCATTTTTAAAACTAACAATAAATTTGTATAAACCAACAAGTTATTTTAATTTAAAGTTTTTTGCTATACATGTTAAAAGAAAGATTTAGATATAAAATAAACAGTAACAAATGCAGTACTTAGCAATGTTTCTAGTCAAATACATTTTTTACAAGACTTTTGATAAAAATAATTTTGGCAAGAGATTACCCTTAAATATGTAGTTACCAGTAAATTCGTTTTTCTTTTTGGCAATGGGTGTAAAAGAATAACTACATTTTAAAATAGTATTCAAACATCTTCTTATTTTTATTACATAGACTGTTTACTGTATTTACGCACTGCAATCCTCCTTTTAAGTCCGTTTATCTCGAAAACCTTCGTCTATACTACTTTATACCAAGAGAACCTTTTTTACACAAAAATGTTTAAAGAAAATAATGTATTTAAAAAATAGCGAAAATACACTCGGCGAAAGAAATATGGCCCTAAATAACTAACCACCCCTTTTTTCCCACGCCACTGGTTGCAATATGGGTCACCTGATATTTTCAAAAAGTGACCTCCAATCACTCTAACCTATACGTAAAAGTTAATTTCTGTATTGTAAGTAGATCCTAATAAATTAAATAAAAGCCACTTTTATGACACCATCTTCAAGGGCCTGTAGCTTCCTCTTGAAGCATTTCCGGACCTATGTTATTATGAACTTTTTTTCATATCTTTTTATGTAGAATCGTACCTTAAAATTTTTATCGTCATTTCCGGACACCCTGTATATTACAGCTATTACAAAAATTCAACCTACGCAGTGCTGCTTTCTACAGACAACAACAGGAACAACATATATATCAGCTGCTCCCGAGATTTAGTGGATTTACGGCCGAGTGATGATTGCGTTGTTAAATTTAGCAATGGACTTAGCAAGTTTAGAATGTTTAAGAAAACGTCATTGTCAGTGTTATTCAATGATTTTAATAGGCAAACTGTCAAAATCTAACATTTTGTTAAACGTTCTAAACCGTTGTTAACTTAGCAATTGTTAAAAGTTAACAACGGTTTAGAATGTTTAACAAAATGTCAGATTTTGACAGGTTGCCTACTAAAATCATTGAATAACACTGACAATGACGTTTTGTTAAACAGTCTAAACTTGCTAAGTCCATTGCTAAATTTAACAACGCGATCATCACTCGGCCGTTAGTGTGAAAACCTTGTATATCCAAGGAAGATTGGTTGCATTTTTCAAGTGTTCACAGTGTGTTTTTAATTTAAAACATTTCGTGGGTACAGCAAATCAGTTTTTGTGTCTTCTTTAAAATTTATATTTTGTGAAATACGAGCCATCAATGTTATTTAATAATTTATTATTATTATGTAATATATTGTGCTATTTTTTTGTCAATAATAAAGTATTTATCCCCTTATAAACTCTTATTTTTCCCGGCAGTAGATGAATCATAAAAAAAAGTTTATAGTTTTAAAATATTTATAGGTACATCCCTAATCAACGGTAGATTATCAAATTTCATAATTTAACCGAAATATACATTTTACATCTCCATATCCTGGCTGTTAGATTGTTTTATTAAACAATTATGTCACAAATGCAAATTTATTAAGGTCCAACCCTTTAATGGACCATTTCAAACCTGATATCACCTCATAATTAAGCATGTCGTTTGAACTACTGAATGACACGATTTAACCAAAGCGACAGCAATTTTGTCTCTTTTATCTTAAAAGAGGGAGAAAATTGCATAAAAAGCAAAGCCAGCTTTAATGATGCAAGTTTCTCTTTAATCTAACCCGATTAGCTGTTAATGTTTTGATGTAATTAGTCGCTAATCCCCAGACAGCGTCCTGAGGGAATGTCGGGATCTTTCCCCTTCTACAATCATCAGCTAAGAAAAAGATGAAGCGAAATTAATGTATTTTCGGTAGGTATGGGGATAAATTTGTGATATTTGTTAAGGGAGAGGTTTAAAAGATTATTCTACCATTTTAATTTGCTTTAAAAATTTTATAGTATCCTAACATTTTTTATTTTAATTAGATTAAAAGACAATTTAAGCTTATGTAGTCTAAAAATGGCAACGGAAAAATCAATAATTTGCAATTAAATATGGGAAATAAATACAGTATATGCTTAGTATAAATGAAGCGTGAATGGAAAAAGTGGGATAAGTCAAAAATGTGAAAATTAAGGGTTTATAAATTAAACAATAATTAAAATAATAATTATCTTCTTTTTATCATTTTGGCAATTATAGGTGGTTTTCTATTTTTAGAATTGCCAATAGGCCTTATAGAATCACTTAAATTATTTTTAAAATTAAGTCAACTTATTTTTCACATTTTTTGACGCACTATTTCCATATACGCGCCAAATGTTTTTTCTTTACACATACCAGAGCAGAACAGATATTTTCTTATTGTCTGTATTGTGTTTTTAGGGTGAATTATAAAAATAAGAATGCAAGAAGATGGTTAATTTTACTTTAAAATATAATATTATTATTAAACGAATGTTTTTCGAAACGATAGATGACTTTAACATAATTTTGCCGCTCCTTGATTCTTACCCCAGGGTAGGATGACTTGTAAATAGGTCCTTCCAGCTATCTTTTAACTTTTTACCTTACGACTAATGTAAATTAAACCTATTTTAAGCCCCATAGCTTAAAAATTTAATTTAAAACTTATATAATTTAACATAATAAACAGCGACAAGTGACACGTTATTTTATTCACAATATCATCTAAAGCACCCCAGACTTTTCGCGTAGACTGATTTTTATATTTCTTTGATTTGGGTTGTTAAAATTTAGCCCGGTAAAATGGCACACAATATAAGGTTTAGACTTAAAGTGAGACACATATGTTTAATAATTCACATTTAAAAACGCCTAAGTAAGATTTTTAGAAAATATCCACATATGTTAACATGATAAGTGTGGCACTAAGCATCTTTTCTTCAGAAAGATGCAAGCTTAAGCAAAGTCTAAGAATATTCAAATAGAATATCCTTAGACTATGGCTTAAGCATGAAAGATATACAGGGTAAGTCGGGAGGAACGCACCAAACTCTAGGTGTGTATTGTACACGGAAATATAATTTTAGAAAACCATATGTTCTTATACGATTCCCATTTGTTTTCAAAATATAGCGTAATTACAAACAAACAAAATTTTCTAAATTAACATGATTTTAATTATAACGCTGTTTTAACAAATGTTCAAAAATACCGCCATTAACCTCTAAACACATTCTACTTCGTCTGCGAAGAGCTCTTGTTGCTTTTTTGAGTGATTCAGATCTTGCTTCGAATTAGGGCCTCCCGAGTGTCTCCTTTCACTTTGTACACCTTATTTTTAAACCAGCTCCACCAACAATAGTCCAGTGGTGTGAGGTCTGGAGATCTTGGAAGCCAATAAATAGGATCACCGCGACCAATCCATAGTACTGGAAACTCTTTGTCCAATTATTGCTTGACCTGACGAGCAAAATGTGCGGACTCAATCGTGCTGATAATACATTTATATTCTGATGTTTAGAGGATCTTCCTCTAATAATGCTTTTAACTCATTTGGCAAAAAAATAAGTAGTTTTCTCCTGTGAGACGATTTTCTAAAATTTGTGGGCCAATTAAATAACTATCGACCATACCACACTACACGTTTGAATGGGGTGAATGTTGCTTCATCGGTAAAAAGCATGCGCGATATAACAGGACGATTATTATTTATCCAACCTCAAAATTGCATACCCCTAACATAATCTTCCGGTTGTAGGTGCTGTACACGCTGTACATGGTATGGATATAGGCCTTGCTCGTGGAGCGTGTTGATTACTCTTTTCTGTGGATTGACTAATTGAGTAGAAATTCTTCGTGAGCTAGTCGTTGCATCATCTTCTACCAAATTTGGAATATTTTCTACTTCTTCTAAACCTTGTCGAATGGCTCGTTTGGATGTTATGTTAGTACTGGGCAAAGTTCCGGTCTCGCAAAGTTTGTTGTAAACTCTGATAAATACGTTTTTGTCCGGATTTCTCGGTGTGGAAATCGTCGCCGGTATTCTTGAACAGCAGCTGTAGCATTCCCATTACAAAAGTTGTAAACAAAAACCATATTTGCGTATTTTAAATTTAAATGGATATCTGGCATTTTATAAGACTTTAATCGTACTAACTCAAAAATAAACGCTTTAAACACACTGACACTAACACATGTCTGAACAACAAAATGGACCCAACAATTGGTATACCTACAGCATTTGTGATAAAAAGCGATAAACTATTTAAAACATTTTAATTACGCTATAATTTGAAAACAAATGAGAATCGAATAAGAACATATGAGTTTTTTATTATTTTCACGTGTACAATACTCATCTGTAGTTTGGTGCGTTCCTCCCGTCTCACCCTGTATAGATTTTATTACAAAATATTTAGAGCAGGTCTTCTGGGACAAGTTCCTTGAGTTCGTGGTGATTCTCGGATAATCGTTTTCTCTTTGACTAGAACTGACCATATATGCACTTCTCAACAAACTTTTATCTTATGGTCTTTCGTCTCAAACTTTGCATTTCTATCCACAACTAACCACAATTCTAGTTTCTCCTTTTATTAATATTCTACGTACGATACATTTTTTTTTACATTATAATAATTTTCTTGACCCAGTCTCTAAACTTAGTTAACAAAGCAAACATAAACTAATATAGATATATATCTCTTAAGACCTTTAATTAATAATAAATTGGGGCACCAACCTCAACTTATATTGAGTCTTGATAAACTCATTACCTAATGTGTTTTTGACAAATGACATGGACCCCAGGCAGGTCGTGGTCGACTCACAGGGGTTGATATAGACCACTTTGTAAATCATCGACACAACATTGTCTAATTTTTTATAACTTTTTTGTGGATATTCTTGAGTTTCCGTAGTAAAATAAAATAATTTTGTTATTTCTTTACGTATTAATTAAAAATACTTTTTTTGATGTTTACCGTAGTTTTCTATCATTAAAAGTTTAAATAAAAATATTATTTAAAACAAAAATGTAAAAGCGGAAGGCAAACATTATTTTGACGTTATTTAAATATTTTAATGTCAATTAAATAAGAATACCCCAAAACTCTGCAATAGTATGTGTTTTTACCATTTTGAAACAAGATTTAATGATATAAGGTTAAATGAGTCGACTATTAGCGGTTCTTTTATAATTATTTAAAAACTTTTCCGAAAATAAAACAATGAACTCTCAGGCTGTATTGGGTTTTGTTATATTTAACCTAAGTAAAGATGATCATAATTTATTGTTTAAAAAATTGATCATAAAAATACCAATTAATATATTGGTCACTGGATTTAATTAAAATAAAGGTGCAGCATAACTTCCTTTCTTCAAAACTTAATAAAAAGTATTGTATAAATTAAAAAGTTTTTATTTGGTTTTTACAATGTTGCTACATACCTAAAGTATTTTTCTCGATACATTGAGTAAACCGATTTCTGGCGCTTCACATGACTCTTCCAAGCATAGCAGGCCTTATGTTGGCGATTTTGTCCTAGATGTTGTTCTTTAAATCTTAAAGGGTCCTTGGACGGTTCACCTAAATAAGGGATTTCAAAAAACCCCATAGAAAAAAATCACAAGCGGATAAATCGGGGATCGTGCCGGCCATTGCAAATCGCCCCTGATCAAAAAAGAAAGTTATGCTGCCGCACCAGAAATCAATTTACTCAATGTATTGACAAATGGGGACGTCACCAACGTGATTTAATCTTTAAAGCTATGTACAGTTTTATTCATAAAAAAAGCGTACACGAATTAGAAAAAGAGGCAAGTTTTGCCCTATTTGCGTAAAACCGGCTTGTTTAAATGATTGTTTATTGGAGATTATCACACGTCATAGATTATCAAAAATGCAAAGCACTGGCGTCGGTGTAATTCATTTTGAAAATGCATGGTGGTAACGTTTGATAAACTTTGACAGAAGAAAATAAAAATGTCTCGTCAGTTGTCTGAAGTTGAAAAGGCTCAAATTGAATTAAGAATCGAAGAAGGATGGTCAATCCGTGCTGTAGTGCAGTTGTATAATAGAAATAAAAAAACTATATTGAAAATTAAGCAACGCTGGCAACAAGAAGATTCCCTAAAGAGGAAAATTGGTTCAGGTCGTCCCAAACTTTCCAACCCTGAACAGGATCCTATTTTTTGGGATATTTAAGAAATAATCCATTTGCAACTGCAAAGGATGTTGTTATTGATACAGCATTTCCTGCCTCCCAACTACCGCCAGCAGGAGAGTAAAGGAATCTGAACTAAAATGTCGCCCAGCTGCGAAAAAAATGTTTCTTAACGAAGAACGGCGACAATCAAGGATTATTTTTGCTTTAAATTATATATACTGCAATCCTCAATTTTGGAACAGGGTCATTTTTACTGATAAAAAGACGTTCCAGTCGACTTATAACGGCGAAATTCGTGTTTACCGTTCAAACAATACCAGGTTTGAAGAGCGATATACTAACCCCTCACTTCTAGACATGGGCGTTTCTCTGTAAATGTATGGGGCTGGATAAGTGTTCATGGACCTGGTGTTTGCTGCCGAATAGAGGGAAGATTTAATGCCGGAAATTACATTAACATTTTAGAAAACATATTGTTACCAACTGCTGAGCAAATATATCTTAATACGTTCATATTTCAACAATATAATTGTCCAGTCCATACGGTCAATGCTGTAACCCACTGGTTTCAAACCCATAATGTGGAAGTGCTCCCTTGGGTCGCTTATAGTCCCGATATCAATCCAATCGAAAATATTTGGGGTATAATCGTAAAAAAATATATAATCGAAATTTTAGGGCACAAAATTCAGAAGATTTATGGGAAATAATACATGCGTGCTGGGAAGAGCTTGATCCAAATATTGTATTAAATATAATTCAGTCAATTCCGAATAGACTGGCTCAAGTAATAGAAAACAGGAATATATGACCAAATATTAGATTTTATTTGTTCTTGTTAATCGTTTTTTGTTTCTATTGTAATTTTTATAAAACTGTTTCGTTTACGCTTTTTTATGAATACAACTGTACATCGTTTATATAAATTTGTTTTGTTTATTTTATTGATGTCACACCAATGGATCTAATAAACCTCAAATAAAGAAACATTGACATCAGCCGGTTTTACGCAAATATGACGAAGGTGGCTTTCGCTTTAATTCTTGTACGCCTTTTTTATGAATTTAACTCTAAAACAAAACTTAGGTATCTACAACATTGTAAAAACCAAATTAAAACTTTCTGATTTATACAATGCGTATTATTAAGTTCTGAAATAAGGAAGCTATGCTGCCGCACCCTGTATATAAACGAAAAGCCCAAATGTGTTCTTATAATATGTGAAAAGGGAGTCTTTATCTAAAAAAACCGTTTGATCACTTCAAAGGTTTTTTTCTTTAATTTAAATTCAGATAAAGATGTATAATTATTAAATATTTATTCTTAATATAAATATCTGAGTTTTAAGTCCCCATTTAAGCGGTTAATTAGTAAATTAATTTATAAATGCTTAAAATCATAGTATGCCTAAACTTCATCATTAAACACACACACCCTGTACAATATTAAATTTAATTATCCCTACCCTCCGCCATTGCATTTTTGCAATATCAATATCTGCACGCAGAATACAATAAAAACATTCAGCTGTCCTATTTTAAAATCCACCCCTGCCACACGGGGTCATACGTGAGTGCGTGTGGGGCACTTGCACCCCCATGTCGCGTCGTTTCCACGGCAACGGCGAGGGGGTGCGTCGCACGCTGCTGGAGGTAGGGGTGCATAGCGCGAATGGCGGATGAATGCGTTGGGGATGTTGTGTACAAAACGATTGAGATATTGGAAATGGTCGAGGGTACAGGTAATTATATAAAAATACATAGAGTTTTGGCTATTTTAATTAATAATATAATAAGAAATATATTTGATTCTATATTTTTAAATTGGCAAAATTATGGATTATATAACATATCTTTTATTACTAAAATGGTAACATTTTTTCAAAGCTCGATGCTATAAAACCATATCCGACATACCTGTCAACATTTTTATTCAAAAATGTTGTTAAGGTGCGTATCCAAACACATTGGCTTAAGCTTATCATTTAACTAAAGCATCAAAACATTTAAGCTGCAATTGGGTTGTATTAAGCACATTGTATTCCTGTTAAGTGCAAAATACCTAAAAAAACACAAAAACAATTTTAAAATAAATTTTTATAGCCGTCAAATTTCCTTGAATTATCCACCTTTTGAAAAATGCAAAAACGAGCAGAGCCAAGCACAAGAAAATTTATTATTAAAACGAAAAAAATATATATTTTGTGTAGGCAAAAAATAAAATATTTGTATTTTTAAATTTTTTAAAAATATTGTTAAAAATAAAAAAAAAATAGGATCACATAATATTTTAAAGGGTAATTTAATTACATTCCCTTTTTAAAATTATCGTTAAAATTGCGTTTGGTTATAACAATGTAAAGATGTAAAATTAGGCCAAGTTTTATACACAATGTTGTTCTACTTTTTTTGACTTGGCAATTTTTTTACTGTCTATCTGTATTAATGAAAAAATTGTCTGTATTAATAAAAAAAATATTATTTATTAATGCATACAGATCCGTAAAAAACTTGCCAAGTCAACAACAAGTAAAACAAAATTGTGGACAGAACTACTTTTTTAATTTTAGATCTCAGTACTTAAGAGACCGAGTTTTTTGGATAGAAACTTGACCCTTATTTTACATGGGTATTTTTGATGAGCTTGTATTTTTTTCGTTTACTGCCGTAAATCCCCAGTATTCTAAGAACCTGTTTTATTTCTTTCGGTAGTTGCTAAAGTAATTAATAGTAAATACTGAATTAAATACCAACAGCTTTATTTATCAGTTCATTAATTGCCAAAGCAAAATAAAAAGTAAGTTCTCTAAACCCAAAAGTCATTTCCAAAATTAAAATAGTACGCAATGAAAAAATAAATAATTATAAACATAAAAAGTACTCTAAAATGAAACTATAATAAATATTTAAACAAACCTCCTTCTTTCGCAAGGCAATATCCCAAACGATCGTAAAAACCCCGTCTAACTTTTGTTAGCATATTAGGACTGATAGTTTAAAAAGCTTCTTCGATTTTTATTCGAAGTTCTTCTAAATTTTTAAAGCTATCATGACCATAAACCTATTTTTAAATAACCCCACAAAAAAAAATCATTAAGAGCAAGGTCTGATGATCTCGCGGGCCACAAAATGGTTCCACGTCCACTAATCCACAAATATCCTTGAACAATACGTCCATTGTGAGCGGGACAACCATCTTGCTGAAACCAGATATTACCAAATCTTACTCTTAATAATTGGCGAATTGCCGGTACAATTTGTTGTTGTAACAGATCCAAATAAATTGCTGCAGTTAAATTGCCCTCAATAAAAAATGGTCCAATAAGGTGTTCTCCAACCATACCAGCCCAAACATTCAATTTTTGAGGAACTGAGTTCGAACCTCAAAATACCTGTGTAGGTTTTCACAGGACCAATATCGAACGTTGAGTTGGATTATGTCGATTTAATTAAAGTTTTCATCTGTATTTGCCCTTTCCAATATTAATTCACAAAACTCCATACGTCGAAATTGGTCTTCGGGAAAAATTTCATGTGTTTTTCGGGCCTTGTAGGATCGGAAACCATTTTTTTAAGGACTCTTTTAACTGTTTTTGGGGAGACACACACCCGTGGGTCTCATCAGGAATCGAATGCTTTACAATGATATAACAAACATAACTTTCATTAAAACATCTTACTAAACACAAAATATTTTTTAGGTTCCTAAATTAAATATATTTTCAGTCACTATAATGATATGAGCCATATACTTTTAGGCAGTTCTCAAAAAACTTTTAGGGGTTTATCAAAATCTTTGGCATCGCCTTTGGTCAAAGGTTGTGCCAAAAGCAGTTCATCGACTTTAGCTTCGACCAAAAGTTGTTCTTTGGCCGGATACTAATTATAACAGTTTTTCTTTTTTTGCGTTAAGTTTTTACTTTTTCTTATTTGATTTCGAAAACTGTTCAAAATTTGTTATTTTGTATTTATTTATTTGTTCTGTTTATGTTGTTCTGTTTATGTTGTTCTGTTAGTGTAAATAAAAGTCATGACTTTTATTTACAACTAAACCCGTGTTACTTTATTGGCATGTGCACGAATTAATAACACAGGCCCACAAAAAAAGTGGTGTTGCTGGGTGTCGGACTAGGGTTTTCTGGCGTATTTTTTTTTGCTGAACACGAATCTGAAGTCAAAATTGAGGGTCAAACAGCAAAAAATCAAGAAAACTCAAAAAAACCGACACGGTACATTTACCGGCAGAAATCTGCTACCACCGAATGTCTCGATCTACTACTATATAAACTATAAGAAATACAAAAAAAACGTATAAAACAAAAAAGAGAGTTTTTTAAATTTTCTATATAAAAAGTTATATAAACATTTTTAATAAGATTTATATTGAAGGAGATATAAACAAAAATGTAATTTTGACAAAAATTTCAGTTCAAAATGGTTTTTTTTAATTAATGTGGTGTTTGTTTTTTTTATAATAAATAATGTATTTTATTAATCTTAATTCCAAATTACTTAAAATTTGCAGTAGAAAAGCAAAAATAAAAAAAAAATAATTTTTAAATTTTTTCCAAAATCATGAAAATTCTGTTTTTTTTATTATTACTCAAAAAAACTTGCATTAAGACAAAAATATTATATTACTTAAATTTAAAGCCTTTAAAAATACATTATTTAAGTTTAATAAAGTTTCGTATATCTTTTATAGTTTTTATGATATTGACGTTTTCAATTAAAAAAAAAATTAATATCTGAAATTAGGCCGTTTCTCGATTATTTGCCTTTTAACCCTCAATATTGACTTTAGATTCGTGTTCAGCGAAAAAAAATACTCCAAAAAATCCTAGTTCAACACCCAGCACACACACTTATTTTTTTGTGGGCCTGTGTAATTTATAATTAATTGAAACAACCAAAAAAGTGTTTAAAGTTTTAACAGTGTCCTTTAGCTAATAAATTCAAAAAAATTTTATTAGTCACAAAAACTTAAAAATGTAATAATTTTTATATTAAATTATTTTGTGCCTCAAGTAGTTTATATTAAAAATTCTTTTTCCACCCAACTTTTTGCTAGTTATTTTAAAATAACGAATTTCTTAATAAAACATGCCAATTTGCAACAAAAAGACAGGTATACGAAAATCCGCAAGACCTCTTTATAATCAAAAACCATAATTATAAAACTCACCAAAACCTCAAAACTACAACAAAGCCGACATTACATATTTATAAGTAGGTATGTTGCTACTTCACCGAGGCATGTGCTTATTTCAAGTATATTACGGCCTGAAAGGGTAGAATTTTGTGGCGACAAACCCTAGAATTACCTCTTGAATAATTAAATTTATAATAAGTAACGAGAATTTTAAGTAGAATGTACTTTGGGGAGTAAAGTAGATGATTCGGGGTTTGCTACGAATTTATGTTGAAATTTGGTAAATATAGGGAGAAGAAATGATAATAAGTATACTTAAACTAAAAAATAAATATTGGATATGGTAGTTTGGCAAGATCTTAAGATTGGCAAATATTGTAATGTGATAATTTTTCGCAAATGTTAAATCATATGCTGCATCAGTAAGTGACCACAAGACCAGATAAGAGTAGGAAGCATTAATTTCTTTTTTATTTTAGGACAGTTTCCTACGTCTTAAGCTTTATGTACTGGAGTTCTGTGGATATTTAAAGTAAAATAGGAGGCCGTTTATAAACACTGTAATAAAAGATTCGGATGAGAAAAAGACACCTCTGCAGGCAACAAGTTGCATAGGTTATACACTCTAGGGAGAAAGGAGTGGACAAAGTGGTTAGTTTAAAGCTTTGTCAGTTAGACCGTAAAGGAATGCATTCCAGTGGCACTTTGTGTTTCTCTATCTTATAAAGCAAAGGAACTATGCTAGCTAATTTTTTAGATTAAAAGTTGCGTCAATATCAACAGGGTGTCCTGATAAGGTCGTCCTCCGGCGAAATCTCGAGAACCCTTCATCGCATAGCTTTCGGAAAAAAATATTTAAAGTTAAATCGGCCTCGAGAAAACGCTGGAAATTATTTTCAAGTTTCTAATTCTGCCGCTAGATGGCGTAAAACCAAGAACAAAATTAAAAACACGGATTATTTAAAAATATGCCATATTACTTTATGTCGTTGATAGCTTTCTCACAAACTATGTAAAATAAGGAAACTTTTTTCTTTTAGGCCTTTTACTTTAACCTGTCAAATATAGGGACGGAATTGAATAACCTGGGTTCGGCTTAACCGATTTTGATAAACTAGGTTTCGTTTGAAAGAGCTTTTCCCAGTGCTTAAGATAAAATATTGGTATAATACATTAATATTTTGGTTTATTCCCAGAGACTTATTTGTGTCAAAGTTAAAAATGTTGTAATTATTTTTTAAAAATTTAAATACAATGGTATTATTTTTATAAGTCCATTAAAAACAGGATAAAAAAGTTAAGAAACTGTTAAAAACAGCATTTCGATATCTTAATTAATTCTCGAGCTATTGCCGAAAAACTGCATTACTTGTATCCTTTTCTATTTGAAGCTGTCAGATAAACAACGCGGCATTTTTATCGAGAGTGCCATGACAACAAAAACCATTTGTTTCTTTGCAAATATTAAATAATATCAATAATATCCTTATTATTTGTTTATTATCAATTTAATAACAGCATTTATAATTACACGGCTCGCGGATAATAATAGCTGATTATTATCTACGGGCTTTGGATAATTGTATCTTCATTGTGCTGGAATAGGATGCACATTTTCAGTTTTCTTAAACGGGTTGTCAAACGTCTAAACACTTTTTTATTAAAATGCCGTCTTTCGTAATACCTTATGGCATATTGTATCGCCGCAATAGGGGCATTTAAAAATTTTTAAAATAAGATATAGTTTAAAATTTTTTATAACCATTAACAACACTACTACTAATAATAATAACGATATACTGCGATAAACAAGAACTAAATTTAAAATTATCAGGTTTTACAAACAATGCACTTGTCATTTTTTAACGTCTGTTTCTGTAATTTTTGACGTCCCGGCACTCTCGATTAAAACGCCGCGTTGTTTATCTGACTTAAAATAGGTAAGGATACGAGTAATGCACTTTTTCGGCAATAACTCGAAAACTAATTAAGATATCGAAATGCGGTTTTCACCACTATCTTTACTTTTTATGCTCTTTTTAATCGGATTATAATAATAATACCATTGTATTTAATAGAAATTCTGAGTAAAATGCACCTTAAAAAGCAAGATGTACCTATTATGTTTATATGCTGATTACCAATTTTAGTTATACTTAAATTAATATAAGAAAAAGCCATGATAACAAAATGCATTTTGTGTGTGTTTTTTTTAACATGAGTAAAAAACTATTTAGAAACCTATGTGAATAAGTATTTGTGGGTAAAAAAGCAAATAATGATTTTTCGCCAATTTATTGCACTTTGCAAATTTTGTCCTTTGCCGATGTTGCGCATGGTCTATTAGAACAGAAATTTAATTAATCTTAATATAATTATAGTTATAATTATATAAGTTTTTATCTTTTTCCATTTTTTCCAAATGTTGTGTAGGTTAAAATTTTGTTTTGCCCGAACTTATGTCATTTATAAATATTTATATATCCCGAAATTATTACAGGTCTGCTTTTTATGACTTATTATAAAAAAAACTAAAACGTTTAGCAACATAGCAATTTTAAAAAAATGTAATTTGTTTAGTTTATAATTTTCCGAAAATAAGTAAAAAATAGTTTTACGATTCGTTCCTTTTGGCTATTTAAGATAACAAAGTTATTCAATACGATCATATTATATTAAAAGTGACGAAGGTAAACAGCATAATTAAATTTGTTTTAAAGTAATTTTAGTAATGAAATTAATAAAATTCCGTCAGCTATTTAACTGCAGTGACAAATTTATTTTAATAAGTCTACAACAAAATAACAAAAAAATAAAGTAATTTTTGATTGGCAATAAAGGACCTATTTTCAGGTGTTTTGGCGTTAAAGTGTTTTTAATTTTTTTTTTTTTGTGATTTTATTAGTTATTTATGATATAAGTGTTAAAAGTACAATTTTAAGACATGAATGTGAAAGTTCCTTAAAACGTACTTTTAACACAAATATCATACAATATTTTTACAAACGCAATAATGCAGTTAAAAATTAGGTTATTTAAAAATTGGAAGATATAGTTTTACAAAGCATCTTATATAAAAATTATTAAATTCTAACAACCGTTGTTAATGCTGGTTCAATCCACCTCAACTACGGAGAATGCTAGAACAGTGGAAGGAATTTGTTTTTAAGGTTGATTGAATTGTACAATTAATATAAATGTTAGTAAATTAATAAACTTTGACGTATCCTTTTAAAATTTGATATTTCATAAGGCACTAGTGCTTTAAAGTAACATTTTTAAGGCTTCTAGATAGTGTTAAAAATTAAATTTTCAACACGTTTGTAGAAAAAATATATTTACATCATCGGCATCGTTTTAAAGTTTAAAAAAATTACCCAACTTTTATACGCGCACACAACACACCAAATAAAAAATTTTAGATGTTAATTCTTTAGATAATTTGCTCTGTTGTTCAGATGTCCATAATAATCGGACAGCTTCGTGTATTGAAAAATATTTTAACCGTCCTGGGGAAAGCGGTATTAAATAATGAAGTTGGTTTAAAACATTCTGTTAAAGACGTCCTATTTCAACAAAGATATATGAATATTTTAAACTAAAGGCGAAAAAACTTAAATATATCTTAACGACAAACTAGACCATTAAATTTAGTAAATTCACGTTATTAGTATTTATTTCTTATTGTAACAAAAAGACACAGACATTACCTTCTTTTTGAAAAATGACTTTATTATGTTAAAAACTATTAATATTTTATGATGCTAATATTTTGTTTGGTATACAACAGCGACAACAACTTTATGTTTTATAAATAAAAACTTAACAATTTCGCAAATGCGCTGAAATTACCAACTTAGTTTTAAAGTTCTTATTCCGTAATTCCATAATTTTATTCACCTTTCGCCCCGGAGTTTTCACAAACACGTCCCACACTACTTAAACTCCACTTTGCCGACTTTAAAACTTCCAAACTCCTCGAATTATAATTATTTTAGGCAAATATTATAATCGCGAGGCATCACCCCGGGAACTGATTCGTGTTTTATGGAAATGAAAGGCCCGATACCGAAGCTTAGAATCTAATAAAATGTGAATTTACCAAACAAGTTTTTTTCGAACGTCTGATGGCAGGTAATTTAGGTGGTTGTTTTGTGGGTGACTTTAATTAAAAAGTCGTTAGGTCTTAACAGAAGATGATGCATGCTATAAATTTAAAAACACAAAAAATATATTATATATTTTTATGTTTCTGCTTTTTCTATATTTTAAAATGACAATAGTTTAAATTTTGTAAGAATTAAAGCCCCTACATTATATCATAATAGTTATTTATGTATTAAGGGCAATATGACGATATTTATGCCTCCGAAGGCAACAATCCTACAAAACCGAGGGTTTGTAAGTTGCATGAGGGTGTAGACATGCCCGTGGTTCATACAACATTTTATGTCCTACTTTAGATAATTTCAAGCTAAATTAATAGAAAGTTCATTATCACGAAAGATTTTTTACCTATATAGATACTAAATAAACAAAGGTTCATTGCTGTGCGGTGTTAAGGTCAAAACTGAAGTTTATATAAAATAATGGATTTTTCCGTCGATTTCGGATAGAATTGCTGTAAATGCTGCCAAAGCTTTGGATAATTTTATGCCAAAGAAGTCTAAAGGCGCCAATAATAAAAATATTTAGGTTTCGGAATTGGATAAAAAATAATGGTGTAAAAATTATTTACTGCTACTTGGATACTTCCAGAAATTAATATATTAAAGTTGCTGTTGTAAATTATATTAAAATACTAATCATGTATATCGATTATAGCGTTCAATGTTAAAGAATTAATAAAAGTTAATAAAAATAAAGACATTACAAAATATTGCAAGTTAGGCCAGCATCTAAAGCAAGTATCCAAGATTATCCAAAGCTTTGGCAGCATTTACAGCAATTTATTCGGAATCAACGAAAAATCCAATTTTTTATATAAATTTCAGTTTTGACACAGCACAACAATGAAAAAAGCCGGTTAATTCGTTTTTCTACAAGCGTGCGGAAAACTATACTTTTCCGCACTAATCTGCGTGCGGAAAAAACATCAAGCAATCTTTTAGTTTTTGGAACAAAATTAGTATCTAATTATAAAATAATGCATAATGTTGCTTATAATAGTTATATATTTGAAGAAACTGAATTTTTATGTAATTTTGCAGTCTTTTTATAACATTTATTAAATAAAATAAAATAATCCTTATTTACCACATGTTGGTACATATTTTTAATAACTTCATATAAATTATCAAAGAATTCATAGCAACCAACTACAAAAAAAAAATAATTTTCTGTCACGCATTTTTTAACCAAATTGGAGAAACATTTTCAATGGATTCTGCAGCTGGATTCTGTGCATTATAGAAATCTAATAATCGACTCGTTTCTATACCACCCGCATTCTGCGCTCAAAAATTATGGCTTGAAGTCGACAACAAATCTCGTTACAAAGCGTGGCCTATTGTCGTTTTCTTGTTAAATTGACACGATTGACATGTATTTGTTAACATAGCCTAAATATTATTATTTATAAATATTTTATTAACCATTATTCTCTTGGGCTGCTAGAATGTTTAATTGATTAATCGGCAGCATAATATTCTAATCTCAATTTACCAATTCCTTTAATTTCCTTTCTCTTTTAATCCAAAAAACCAAACTAATTTTATCACACAATTTAAATTTACACCCAAAATGCCAAAGCCAAAATGACAGGTGACAAAACTTAAGATAAAAAGTAACTAGAAATCACCAAATGTTTTCTGTATGAATAGTACATTGCCGCAAATGTCCGAAGTGCAATTATCGCTATTGGGCATAGATGTCGATTGTAGATATCTAGATGTAGAAATCTATATTGCACGGAATCCGGCCGCTGACGACGATTTACCAGCATCGATTATCGAAGCAGCAGAAATAGCAAGTATAGATCTCCTGCCCATAAAATCTCGTCACAAGTATGAAAAAGAATTTGTTATGTTTGAGAGCTGGTGTCAAAGTAAGGGTGTGAAGTCTTTTAAAGAAAAATATTTTTCTGGTTTTTTAAAGGGACGGCCTACCTTAAAAAACAAAGCGTTGGTTTAAGACCCAAAAAGGCTAAAGTCTTTTTAAAAAAATAAATATCGAAATTCATGGATAAAGCTCCAGATGATACTTATTTACATATAAAAGAGGCTCCGATTTTTGGCTAAGCGGGCGCTTATATGTCTGAACCATATTAAAGACTAAGGAAATTTAGTATCGATGCACATCCCAGACTCAAAAAATCACAGTTCTAGAAGCTTTGTCATTTTGGAGATGCCGAAAATGGAAAATTTTTAAATCTATAAAAATAGTATGCCAATTTAAGAAAGCCTACAACACCACATAGGCGATTTTTTATGAACTATAAACACGGAATGTGTACAGTACAATGTATCGGCATTAATACCTTCGGAAAAATGTCATCGGAAATAAGTCTTAAACTTCCTAACCCGGAATTGTATACTGGGCATAGCTTTCGCCGGTCCTCTGCAACATTTCTCGCAAACTCCGGAAAACAAATATCCAACATTAAACGTCTTCGAGGCTGGAAGTCTACATCAGTCGCTGAAGAATAACATGAGAATTAAACAAATTTTGGAAAGGATAATTTAAACAAAATATTTAATTTTACCAAAAGACCTTTCACTTTCGAGAAACTAAGCCTCTCGGTTCGAGAAACTACTTCCATAGTTGCTAAAGATTGGCTCATCAAGAACTCAATGCCGCCGCCGTCAACGTTTTCTACAGAAAAGCAACTCGCATCAGCAATAAATTTGCAAAACGCGACGATTGCACTTTAACTATAAATATTAATAATTATATTTAGTGTATAAATTCCTTTGTTAATAAATAATATTTTAATTATAAGTCTTTAAAATTATGTTGATTCTTCTTCTCGCTTGTAGAAAAAATATTGTTCTTAACACTTGCGGAAAGTAACTTTTCCGCTATTGGCTGCTTACCCGAACTCCACTGCGCGTCGTTCGTGTAACGGCAGCCGCGTGCGGACAAGTATCACTTTCCGCACTTGTTGGGAAAATAACTATTTTATTGGGTCTTTTCATAACTTAACTGCCTATTTAATAAAAATGATAAATAAGGTTTTTCGTTAATAAAAAGTTGTTACTTTGATTTTTCCTCTTTATTTCTCTAAGTGCCCTAGGGCATTTAAAACTTTTTTAATGTCCTAGGGTATTATATATGTACCATTTAAAGTGTCACTACGGTATTATATAAAAAAATATATTCAATTAGGACATTAAATAAATCAAAGTTAAATAACTCTTTATACTAAATTAAATAGTGTATTTTTCAAAAATATAAAGTTAATTCCGGAAAGCGGCACAATATATATTTTTTTGAACAAGCTTTATAGTTTTACAGATAATTTTTAAAGTTAATTTTATATTGTTGTGGCTGCTTCATTTTTTACAAAGTATTCTTTGGGATACTCCCGAGCAGGCAAGACAGAAACGGACCAGATAACAAAAATACTCAGAAACACATTTGAAATTCGCAAAACTTCTTAAGATGTCGCAATAGGTCGGTCGATATTTTCAAAAAAAAAAATAAATAAAAGTAAAAATGTAAAAGAGTAAATTAAACAATAAATAAAAGTTATAATAATTTTGCTTCTAAATCATCTTTTGGTAATTCAAAGAATGACTTATGACGTGATATTACAAATAACAGATTGGTTTGATGTGTTGTTTTAAAAAATAAGAACAGTTTTAAAGTCATTAATTCCTAAAATTGCTAAAGGCAAACAATTCAAATTAAATGATATTGATGCTACGCAGTTTTCTTTATTTCTCAATAAAACGGCACTTTTTTTCCTTTGCCTTTCCTTTTTAGGGAGTTTTCTTTAATAAAATACTAGAAGCATTCCGGTTTATTTTGTGATTATTATCCACTGCACTTTTTATGTTTCTGATTTAAAAAATCTTTTCCTTTGTTGTTTGACGTTTTTTAAGGGTTTGGCTAATAAACATAAAATGGTTTTGTCTTTGTTATTGAATATTCAATGCTGTTTGTTTTTTTATAGAGTATTAATGTTAAATTTATCATCTATTCATTATTTACTCTCTGAAAAGCAAGAAATATATGTCAAAATAAAATTTTAATAATATTTTGTATTTTGGTTTTGCCTAAAATGTGATTTTTTTGTTTTAAGAAAGTGGCTATTCATTAAATTAGGTGAATATTTTTTTTACGACTGGCAATAAAAGTAACATTTTTCTTACTAGTTATCATAGCTTTTAAAATAAAATATTTCTCATGCAATAAGGAAAACCAACAAACAGTGAGAAAAGTACTTCTTTCTCTGGTGAGAAAAGTAATTTGTTCTTAATTATTATATGAAAGAGTAGAACTGGGCCTTTGATTTGCGACTTTGATATTATCTAGCAGCCTGTGGCAGTTGGCGTCGCATAGCAACAATTAAACAAAAATGAATTTAAATATCATGCATCGACGAGCGCCATATTTATTGCAAACGTTAGTTTTATAAATGTTGTATTTTATCCGGTATGGACACTAAAATTTTTTGAATAATTTTTTAAAATAAATAACGCAAATAGCGATAGCGAGCTTAATGATCGTAGAAGAAGTGGGAAATGTGCAACATGTAAAAAAAGCACATTTCCCACTCCTAGGAAATGTAAAACTATTCTCACTTGTTGCACAATATACTACTAAACCAAAATGTATTTTAGAAAGTTGTTTTCTGTGTTAATATTTTAATTAAAACAAATTATTTTAATTCTATTAAATAGACTTTTTACATCTACTTTTTCGGTACTATGAGTAAATTTTTGTTTTAAAATTACGCATGCCGTTTTTAATTAGAACTTTAAAAGAAATAAGAAGTAAGTTTGTTTCTTTTTCCAAAGTTTTCTGTGTCTTAATTTGTGTTAACGAACCAAAATTAATAGGTCAACCAGCAGTCATAGTACCAAAAAAATTTCTGAACCTGAGTTGGTTAATATAAAAAAAAATATTGTCAACATGAGTTACAAATGATATTGCAATATTGCAGAAAAACAGTTCTTTAAAATAAAATAATGGAATAGCAACCAACTCCAAATTTATCCAGTTTTTGTGTTAAAATTTGGACAAATTTCCAGCGCAGAAATTGCACCTATACACAATTTGCCTCGTTTAACATGTATCTAATTTGCTAACAAGGTCCTATATGTTAGCAAGATGATCCCTTTTGAGAGTGGTTTACCTTTAAGTTTTTATGCCAAGAAAATAAAAATGTATAACTTTATATTTTTTTCGTATAAAAAAACTGCTGTAAAAATAACAAAACATAAAAATTAAAAAACAGAAATATTATTAGGTTTAAAGTACAAAATTAAAAATGCACAATGTTGATACCAACTAAAAACTCTTCAAAATTTTGCTTATTTTTTTTTTATGGATTTAGTCAAAAAATTAGACGTCTTCTTAAAAACAGCTAACTATTAAAGAGGCGCAATTTATTTCGCTTATTATTCTTTAATATGTAACTAAGTAAGGTACTAAAATACAAATGCATAATAAAAAAAATGAGAATTTCATTAAATACGCTCTGACTGAATAAAAAAGTTCAGATATAATTTAATAAAATTGGAAAAATACTTCCCTTCCTATTCCTTCTTCAAAAGATTAAAGATCCCTGCTTACATAACGATTTATCAGTTCTGCAAATCTCATGTGCAGAATGAAAAACGGGAAAAACGAAAAGCCCTCCTGCTCGCTGATGCTCAAGGCCCCTTTTTAACGATTGCTGCTTGTGAGCTTTCTATATGCAAAATCGCAGGAAAAGTTCAAGAGACTATACAGAGTGGTCTAAGCAAATTTATTTTAACAATAAAGACAAATAATTAAAACTTGTACTTGGAATATATACATTTATTATGCCTTGATGCTGTATTTTATTGAAGCTAATGACTGCAGTAGATGTATTATCAAAATCGAGAACAGATTAGATCAATAATTTTTATTTAAAAGTAAAAATACAAAAAGGATTTTACTTTCTATAGATTTTCATTAAATTAAGCCTGTTAGATAAAGTAAACTTACCGACATAAAATTAGGAACAACCAAAATTTAGACCAAACTTAATTTATGGTAACTTTTTCCCCCATAGCCCGATATTAATCTTTTTTTTTTAAATGTAAAAATTTCTTTCGTCTTTAATTAATTTAATTTAATTTTCAAAAATTCAGTTTACATGTTGAAATGTACAAAAAAAATAAATAAATAAATATATATATATATATATATATATATATATATATATATATATATATATATATATATATATATATATATATATATATATATATATATATATATATATATATATATATATATATATATATATATATATATATTTAAGTTTGTTACACTCTGTAGAGTAATTTCGCAATGTTAATTACACTAGATATGCTTTTCTGCAGAATTTGATCGTTTTTTAACATTTTGCTGTTTTATTCTCCTCGGTATCGTCGTCGGTTTAAGAGATATGAATTTTTTAAATAAACATTACACTTTTTGCAACAATTGTTAAAAACACTGTTGAGTTTTTTGAAATATTTAGGTTTCCTTGGAAATGTATTCTGCATTTTTGTCAAACAGTTTTGAAAACGTAAGTGAATTCGGAAGATATCTTTTATTTCACGATGCCTTTGTCATCCGAAGATTCAACTTCAGCCATGATCTTGGTTATTCCTATAGAGAAGTTGCGGATATGATAGGTTTAACAAAATCTCGCGTGAAAAGAGCCGTTGCAAGGTTTCGTGAGACTTAAAAATTAATATCTCTTAAACCGATAACGGTAGCGAGAAGAATAAAACAGCAAAATGTTAAAAATGAATCAAACTTGGCAGAAAAGCATATCTAATATAGTTTACATTGCAAAATTACATAATAGAGTGTTACAAACTTAAGAGAAAAAATATAGTTTTTTATTTTCTTGTATATTTTAACATGTACACTTTTTTTAATTAAATTAAGTTATTTAAAAACAAAGCAATTATCCACATTTAAAAAAAAGGTTGATATTAAACTATGGAGGAAAAAGTTACCATACGTTTTATTTGATGTAAATTTTGGTTGTCCCGAATTTTATGTCGCTTATTGTTAGTGTATTTTATACCGTAGCTTAAGAGCATATTTAATATAAATAAACAAAATATTTAAATATAAGTACGAAAAGGCTATTCTTCTTGTTTTCATAATTCAGAAATGTTCTCAAAACCTGTCATAAACTTGGATAAATAGGTCGAAATTCTCTGCATATAATATTAGGATTAAAGCAAAATTTTTACTTCACTTTTTTATTATTCGTTTTTGACTTCTCTGATCTGATCAAACTGTGATATGCAATAAGTAATGTAAATGTTTAAGCTTTTTTGGTATATTTAAATATATATAATTTATTTCGCAGTTGTTTTGATATTTTTAAATAAATATATTGATAATATTTAGATGATCTCATGTCAAATTAAAATTAATGCAAATAGAAATAGGTATATTTTCTTGTTTGCATGCTGATAAATTATTACTTGTATTTTTGCAAATTTTTATCTTAATTTTTGTTATATACATATATTTTTTTATAAAACAAATATCGCTTTTTTAAACTTACAGAATTGTAAGTATATAGTAAAATCAGAAAAATATTTTACTCGAAAAAAAAATAGAAATATCAGAGCAATTTTAAAAAGTATTAGATACGTTCTAGAGACCTACTGAAGTAATGTGATAATGTTTTTCCGCAAAAAATGAAAAATAGTTGAGAAAGATTTAGGTTGATCGAACTGAGTATCTAGATGGTTCAACACTATTTAGATCGCTTAGTCTTAAAAATTTCGCGAGATGCTAATCTCCTAAAAAAAGGTCAAAATAAGCTTTGATTTACTTTAAACTATTGCAAATACAAATAGTACTATTTATTCTCTCGTTTTCCGAATGAACTTAATCTTATTTTTTGCCAATCCGCTTACAGCCGGTTGTAATGTACCTGGTGTCCAAAATAAACTTATAATTAAAAAAGACTTAAGACTAGGTGGATTAAAGTAATAAAATAAGATCCGCTGCAGAAAGCAGGTTAAACATTCTAGACACTCTGAGATAGGAGAAGCAGACAAAGTTGGAAGTGCAGGGCTCCATATAACCTGTACAAAGCAAAGCACATATATGCTTTCATGTTAAAAACCGTTTAAGAAAAAATTACACTGGGTTATTTTATAAACCAGAAGGCGTGGAGACCTAAATTTCTTTTCGCGTATTGATAGGTAAAGAAAAAGTTTTGTATTTTGAAAGGATCAACGGACGGAATAAAATCCTTTAAAACAAAAAAAACTATATTTAAAAAACTATATTTTAGGTAGAATTGTACATGAGATACATACAGAAGAAACAGTCCAGATAGAAAAAAAATAATTTCAACAAAGCTTACTTGCAGCAAATTTTGGTTAGAATTTATGTGTAATGTCATTTAGGTTTCTTTTTAATAACGGTGTAACTGTTATCTGTTTGATTTGTAAAATATTTACTGTTCCCTTAAATTGCTATCTATGTATATGAAATGTTTAAAATATTTTATTTATTTTACTGGCAAGCGTGGAGATAAGTTTTTAAATACTTTTAATACAACCATAAATAATTTAGGAATAAACACTGTTACATTTTCAAAATTCCCAATCTTTTTTTAGTAGATGTTACCCAATTTATTGTATTTTTATACTCCAAAGATAAAATATTATCACGTTAAATTTTTTACGCAATAGTTTCTAAAAAGCCCTATAGAGTACATTATTGTACTTTTAGGTTGATCATTTACGGACGACACCGTCTCTTTATTTATATAAAACCCAATGGATTTTCTAAATGTTATTTTTAATAGCCTTATACTATCTTCAAAAATATTGTCATTTATCTAGTGATTAAGAAATTTTAAGTAACTAATACTAAAATTCGCACCTCCTCGGAGCCTCTAGATTCACAGAAAGAGCCTGTCTTCACAAATATAATAATATACATTTTTTATAATATTATTTAAACATTCCCTATAATAAACGGTGTTAGGCAATGTTACGGTTTTAATAGCACTAAAGTATCGGAGTTACATTGTCTTTATTTGTTAAATAATATATAACGTTTCGGTTACTGATGTGTCTCCAACCGTTTTAAGTGATAACTTGAAAACGGTTGGAGGTTGTCTCTAACCGAAACGTTGTGTACCATTTAACAAATAAAAACAATGGAAGTCCAAGATTTTGGGCTTACTGATCCCCTAAACTCTTTTAAATTGTGGTTTATACTTTTTGGACACGACTTTTAATTCGCTTGTTTTTTATTTTTATTTAATGATAACAAATTAAAATTTGTTAACTATATTATGTGTTTTATTAAGTATTATTAAAACATAACAAAATTAATGCCATATCACCCCGTATATATGAAGGTTTGTCTTCTATGTATGCCTTCGTTAGTTACCGCTTGAGGGAGTTTAATATTATTATTAGATGGCTTTTTCGTGTGGTAAATACGAAATTTCTTAAAGATACGAGATGCTAGGGAGCGAAGATAGGAATTTTCGATGTTTTATTGGATCGGGGATAAAACTTTATATGGAACGGGAAAGAAAATTTGAATAAAAGCGAAGGTAAAAGCTTTTCCGTCAGCATCAAGAAACCCATAACGATATTATTTATTTAAATTGAGTTGTTGGCTTAGATATTTCCTTTTTTTAGGTAAAGCTAAATTTGTAATTTATTTTGCTCTATTTGAATTAAAAAATGTTTTAAACAAATTTGTAGAAAATTTCACAGGCTTTTACTACAGACGTTTTAATACTTTTAATCATAGCTATTTAACTTTATTTTGGAAACTAATTAATTTATTTATATTAAATTATTAAAAAGTCAAGAATTATTTCTATTCTTTGCTGAAAGTTCTATTTTCTGCCTAGTTACTTTAACAAGAAAAAGTTAGAGAATTTGTACCCAATATTATTTATACTGAGTCATTAGACTGGATAACACTCTCACATCCGGTTAACAAAAATAAGTATTTTACAGATTTGTGCATATATACGAGGTTTTAAAAAAAGTTAAATTTGGTTCAAGAGTAAATTACCTTAATTTTTGACAATACCGAAAATTGATATAAAAAAAGTTGATCAAAACTAAAAACTACGTTCAGATATGCAATTACAGCTAATTACATGCAAATAATATGTTTTTGTTTTTGTTATCTATAATACCAATGCAAATGTAACTGTAGTTACGTGAAATTTAAGATGCGCTGATAAACAAATGATTTCTTGATAGTAAGAATTGTTTGACAAGGAACGTCAAATAAAATTTGTTAACATGCCAGTTATATTTAGTGCGAAAGAAAAAGTAGAAATTGTGTTAGTTGTTGGTGATAATTATAATACACCCGTAACGAAAATTATGAAAAATTCGTGATTTAGAGATTTTAATTATAAATTTACAAACAAACGTCGAAAATCTGTTGCAAGTGAGGAAATAAAGTTAAATGTAATGTTATCTGCAGAGGAAAGACCTAAAATTATCTCTGCAAAAAAGGACATCTTCGCTTTCAGATAAAATTGGTAAAGATACAATATCCCGATGCTTCAAGATGAGTTTTATAATTCTAACCAACGATTAACACAATTTCTACTTTTTCTCCACACTGGATATCACCAGCATGTTGACAAACTTTATTTGACGTTCACTGTCAAACAATCTTGCTATCAAGAAATCTTTTGTTGATTAGTGCATCATAAATTTCATGTAAATACAGTTACATTTGCATTGTTATTTAAATAAAAAAAGAAAAACGGACATTTTCCATGTAACTGGATGTAATTACATATTTTAACGTTGTTAATAGTTTCATTGAATTTTTCTTTATGCCAATTTTCGATATAGTCAAGAATAAAGGTAATTTACTTTTGAGCCAAATTTATATTTTTTAAGAAACTTGGTTGGTATACGACTAAAAATTTTTATATCTGATGATGGCATTTTAGGTTTAAGTCCATACAAGGATTTTTTTTTTCGTAAAAATGAATAATAAAAAGTTTTTCATATGGTGCAAACTTAAGCGGATTTATATATATATATATATATATATATATATATATATATATATATATATATATATATATATATATATATATATATATATATATATAAAATATATATATATATATATATATATATTAAGTTAATTTTTTTCCCTGGTCTTGTAGATTAAAAAAAACAAATTAACTTTATATAACCCATATTTAGGCATTTGTTAGTAATATACTTATTTTCTTAGAGTATTTTTATAGGAGTATTTGCCTTCGTTACTTGGTTTGTTAAAATGCCAAAATTAGGACTGGAAAATATTAAAATAAATGATGCAAAGTTAAAATAACTTTTGTATTTTTTCAAATAAACATCATTATTATATTATTTTTATTTTTTAGTAAAAATGTCTGAATATCCCACATTGGTGTTAATAAAAATAAAGAAGTTATAGTGGGAAAGTTACTTTAAGTTTGCTTCATTTATGTTAACATTTGCCAGTCTTCCGTGCAATATTTTTAACACGCATTTTTTTTCTTGGAATGCTACCAAGAAGTATGTATTTAATTAACAAATTTGGTACTGTGACTCGCGTCTACAGAAACCCCGCTGGCGAGCTTCTTGACAGTGTTGACGCATGTCTAATATAATCTAACGAATTTGTCATAACCCAAAAAATTATATTTTAATGTAATAATTTGAGGTCTTTTTTAATACGCCTCTGCATTTTCACGTCTGAAATATAATTGGGGAAAATAAAAAGCGCTTTAACTAACCAGAATTAACCATGACCAACTAGAACTTAGGGCTTTTGAATTTGTCTAAATTATTTGTAGATGTTATAAACAAAATTTTAGCAACGTATTAGAAAAAACCGGGAGAATATATTATTGAAAATAAAAAAGTATAACTGCTACCATATCAAAAATTATACAAATTTTGTTAATAACTTCTATGTAGGGATAATTGAGACAAATAGTCAATCATGGTTAGTTCTGGTTAGCAGCTTTTTATTTTTCCCAATTATATTTCAGACGTAAAAATGCGGAGACGTATTAGAAAAGACCCATGATTTGCTTTTTTTACATTAAATGCATTATTTAGAATAAGCCTACTGTTCAAATTACGCGCCGAATCCCTGCATATTAAAGCATGTTTCATGTGTCAAGAAGCTCGCTAGTAGGGTTTCTCTAGACGCAAGTGTTAATATAGGCTAGATAAAGTTGATTTTTAAAGTTTTTTTTATTATTTTTAACAAAATTACTGGAAAAATCAACCTTATCGTAGGTGGCTCGGATTTTGTATGTACACGGACTTAAAATTCTATAAAACAACATTTTAAGGAGCAAATCTGCATGTTTTTTTTTAATCAAATTTAAATGAAAAACTAATGTCAAACAGAACTTTTATTTAAATTTAATAATAAAAATAATCCATGATGCAGCCCTTCTGAATGACGCTGTATTTTTTTAAACCCATAAATGTATACGTCGATATTTTGATATGTCGACAATATAAACATATAAAATATTTTCGCTATAAAATTTATATATCCAAACATTTAAGTCTGTATGTATTATGTTTTGTACCCATCCTGAAGTTACTACGTGTTTGATGTTCGAGTAATTGGTTGTTTTTTGGTTTTTGTAACAATGTAGTTTTAAATAATTATAAAAAAGTAGTTATTTTTACTTTAATACATTTTAGTCTTTGGTCACTTAATAATTGGTTGATTACTAATGACTAATAAGAAGAACATAACATTACCACTTTTTCAGTTAATACTTTTTTAGAAGCAGCAAGCACTTCTCACAAACACAGAAATATGTAACACAATTCAAAAGAACTATTTTACCACCACCATTACACGTAATAAGAAACATTATTACACATGACGCAAATTGCACAAATAATTTATGGTACCTAAGTATTTTTGGTTATTATGCCGTAAAATATTTTTGTCTTATAAAAACAATGTTTTTATTTGATTGATTTTGGTAAATTATTATGCATATTCAAAAATCGAGGCCATCTCAAATTGAGTTAGAGAGCGTAAATACCATCGTTACCAACAAAACAAACATAATATACCAATTTATTGTTATATATTAGCGATATATCAATATTAAAAAATGTTACTCGTTATCACACCTTTAACGCCGCGAAGAGTAAACTAATGTATTCGGTTCTCCATAATGTGTGCCGGACCTAATACTAGTGTGCCCCTCTGGCCCACCGTGTTTTTGTCGCTTTTTTTATGTACCCGTCAACCGTTTTGTTCTTCTAAAGGGTTCATTTGCATACGCTCTGAGAATTAAAAAGGGCCACTATATTATTAAGTTCTTGATGTATTCTCACGTAAACCGGATGCTGATGTATGTAGGTAAAAATAAAAGGTATTAATTCTGAGCAGTGATGATAAAAAACCCAGGTAACACAAGAGGAAAAAGGATTACTTACATTTTTTATTAAAATTTAAAATTTGGTTAGAAAACAAATTTGCCAAGTGATATAGAAATGCAAACACCCAGTATAAATAATTATAATGTTGATGCTGTACAATCCAATACAATCCAAATATTCCGATTTATACAGAGTTTGGTAAAGAAAGCATGCCACTTAGCGCAAATGTTTGCTGGACCCATTATTTTTTTTCCAAACAGAAGCCCTGCCCTCTGGTCAGGAGAGAGAAAACCAGCCATATTTTTTTTGTGGGGTTAGACAATGCATGTATTTAAAAGATCTACATGTTATTATATATATATATATATATATATATATATATATATATATATATATATATATATATATATATATATATATATATATATATATATATATATATATATATATATATATAATATAATAACATGTAGATCTTTTAAATACATCATTTTAACCCCACAAAAAAATTCTAGTATCCACTTGATTGGGCATGTAAATATTAAACCTTTTTGACAGTGTGATGTTTCTTAAAAAAAAAGTAATTAATTATTTTCTCAAAAACGATAAATATAGGTATAGGAAGATGTTAAAAAAATTCTTAGAATTTTGTAGAATGGAATATGCAATAAAGAAAGGGTGTTCATTTAAAATTACATTGTTGGCTTTGGGTTTTTAAATTAGATCTGGCAACTGCACTTACAAAATATTTTTAAAATGTAGCCTATGACCTGTTATGCCCCTGTGCCTAATTTCAAAAAGTTCGTTTTTTTCGTTCTCAAATTTTTAATAGGACACTCAACGTGAATCACCCAAATTTATATATATATATATATATATATATATATATATAATATATATATATATATATATATATATATATATATATATATATATATATATATATATATATATATATATATATATATATTAAACCCATGTATAACATATTTCTTTAAGTAATGAAGATTTTACAATTTGTTTTTTATTTATACAGGGTGCCACATGCATGCATGGGGATCCGGAAACCGTAAGAGATACGAAGTCGGTTAAATAGGCAGTTGCGCATTTAGGTGCCTAACAACAGCCTATTAGAAATTGTAAAATTCCGAGTACCCGGAGATTTGGGAAAAAACCAAATTTGCCAATTTCGTTTTTATTTTTTTCTGACGTTATTTAAAGAGATATTGAAAAACAAAAGACATTTTATCATGGCCACTTTTTAAGCTCTAAAGACAGCGTTGAGAGATTTTTCGTACAACGTTTCGTTTTCGTTAAACCATCATCAACTTTATTTTTTAAATAGCCTCAAGAGCATTTTTGAAGCAGTATATTAATTACAATGATGTATAACATTATATTTTTCTGTTAAATAAACATATTTTCCTATAAGAGGCAATGAGTTAGACAAAGAACGCACATATTTCTTATAGGGGCGTTCCATTTTTTTTAATAAATATTAAGTGTTATACATTTTTGTAATTGGGATAATAAGGGTTCAAAAAAATTAATAAAAACAGTCTATTTAAAAAAATAAATTTGATGATGGTTTATCGAAAACGAAACGTCGTACCGAAAATCTCTCAACTCTGTTTTGTAGAGCTTAAGAAGTAGTCATGAAACAGTGTATTTTGTTTTTCCATATCTCTTTAAATAACGCTAGAAAAAATTAAAAACGAAATTAGCAAATTTGGGTTTTTTTCCGGATATCTCCGGAAGTACTCGGAATTTTACAACTTTCTAATAGGCATGTTGTTAGGCACCTAAATGCACAACTTTGCCTTAATTTAACCGACTTCGTATCTCTTAGGGTTTCCGAGATCCCCATGCATGCACTCGAATCTGTGGCACCCTGTATAGATAATTAGTTGTGTTAAAGCAGGCTCATCGCATAATTTCTCTAGAAATAAACAATAAAAATATCGTAATATGCTTAACGACTACTCGTAAAAAAAATAGACCAAAACCCTAGTCCATGAAGCAGCTGGCTATACCAATTTATTTTTCTGTTACAACAATAGAACAAAAAAAAACGTTGCAAAAAGTACGCGAATAGAAAACCCTTAATATCAAGAACAAAGGTCCCATCAGTGAGACGTCATGGGTTGCAATATGCAGATTCCTGAGTAATTGATATAGGTATGTCGGGTATGCAAATGAGTTCCTTTTTTTTAGATCTCGTTTTCTAGCCAGGACTAATTATTATGTTGCCAAAGGGAGTAGTAAGGAAACCGTTGATGCCGCGTGAGAATCCATCTAAGAAGAATAGAAATTTATAAAGGGTTTGTAATAGAAATTAAAATTTGCATAAGGAAATCAACGGGATGTACTTGGGTGCAGGTACATTTTGCGGAATTGTTTCTCTAACGATATTCACAAGGACATAAAAAAACCTGTTTTAAATTGTTACTGGCTGCTGGGCGACAAGGTAGGACAAAATATTTTAAAGAAGGAAATAGATTTTTATTAATTTATCTCTATGTATTTTAAATATGCATTTTTTTATTATTTTTTTATATTAATTGGAGTATTTAAAAAGCTTCATTATTAATAATTACGGAAAAAAACGGCAGCGGCAGGAATAATTGCAACAAACAAATAAACATTTAATTATTGCATAGCATTACTTAAAATGGTAATCAAATAAATTAGTCGAGCAACTGTTAATATTTTTATAAATATATATTAACATTATGTCAAAAAAAAATAATATAACCTACCGTCATAACACTGCTTTATGATTTTTTAAATAATTTTACAATAGAGGTAAAAAACATATTCATATAATATGATTTAAATATTAAGGGGACCCATAATTTTTTATACAGTTTCAAAAAAAAAAACATAAAATATTATAAAATATTATATATATATATATATATATATATATATATATATATATATATATATATATATATATATATATATATATATATATATATATATATATATATATATATAGATAATTATATATATTTATTGTAATAATATTTTTAAAAGATTTTTTTAAGTTTCTTGTTGATTTGCAAGTTTTTAAGGACCACTGATTTAATGCACTCTTTTAAAGCACATATCTATACCCTAACACCTAATCCGGGACAGTACCAAGAATACTTGATAATATATCTTTCTTATCGTCATAACACAGTATTTGTTAAAGCCCAGTTGTGTCTTTTAAAAGATTTGGGTTTAAAAGAAATAAATATTTAAATATATAGTAGTTCTTCGTAGTCCTAGTAGTCCTAGTAGTGCCTAGAAACAGTCGACTCTAAAATCATACCGCAAAAAATGCTGGTATTACCAAAGTGTAACTTACCTTAAGAATCGATACTGCTTGAGCAGGCGCATGCTGTCCCACCGGGATACCGGGGGTTTCCCGGTGGGCCCTTGTAGGTTTGCTTCAAAGGGCCCTCCTTAGTCACAAGGGTGGCCGGTCAGAAAATCCTATAAAAAATATCCCATAAAAAAACCCTATGGCAAACACTAAATACAAAAAATGCAGAGCACGTGTTTGTACTAGCAATATGAAAGATGATGGTTAGTTGTGGTTAGTCTTGATGGTGATGTATTAATTACAATACAAAGAAATGCAGAGCACGTGTTTATACTAGCAGTATGGAAGATGATGGTTAGTTTTGTTTACACATAATGGGGAAAATAAGGATATTTTTCTATTAGTAAGTTTTCAATCCAAGAAATTGCCAAATACAAAAAAAAACAATAAATAAGATGTAATAATTAGCCCCGTCCCGTATAACTGGATATTTTTTTATATACCTATGTCTTACTGTGTTTAAGATTTAAATATCTCAGCGTAACCACTTTTGCAATTCTAAATTTTTGTAGTTCTTGAATATTTGCTCTTCATGTTTGGCAGAAGATTGGAAAAGAGGAAATTATTGGTCAGTATGAAAATGTATACTTTCCCAAGGAGCATTTTTTTTTTTTTGAATTAGGAAGAGAGAGAAGGGAAGGAATCTAGATCTCTAATTTGTAACACAGCTAGTAGAAGAACTTACTTCTGTAACCAGTCATTTTCTTTTATACATGTATAGTCGGTGATATTTTTGGCAAAAGATATTCAAGTTTATACTCGTTTAATGGAAAATACTTTATTTTAAATGACTTTCTTGGTGATCGTTTATTTATAAGTATTATTAACGTATAAAAAATAACGTATTAAGGCCCTCGATTAATGCGTGATATTCTATTAGTAAACTATTATAGTATAGGCAACTAAAAATACTTAAACCAAACAAGGTCCGTTTATAACCTTGTCATTTAAATAACAACCATTAAAACATTTGTCAGGTGGGTTGCCTAAAACGTAATACAAACTTCATAATTTCCTTAATAAACAGAACGATCGCCTTTATTAACATGTTTGTTTGTCAAATAGCTATGAACAAATAACAGTTTGGTTCCTCTTTATTTTTATCCATGATACAGGTTTTTCTATTTCTAACACCTTGTCAAGTTCCTAGCAAAACATTTCTTTACCATAAAATACCAGAAAAATGCAGTTCAACGCCCTTTTTCCCTTATTCTTCAACCTGACACCAAACCGCAAATTCAATAAAAATCAGGTGTATCGAAGGCAGGTTGAACTTAATCCGAATCACAAGGGTCGGGTCGATACTATCCCTAATCTATTACTTATTGTTATGTATTGACAGGCGGAAGAACGACCCTTAATGCTTTGAAGGTGTATTTCTAATACCTGTCCTTTATAATTATTTTGTTTGCGATGATGCAAGGTGACACGCCTTTTAAGAAATTATCACACTTTAAAAAAATGGTAAATTGTATCAGAAGTATCCATTTTTTACTGATCAATGGATTTCTGTTCTAACTATTACAGTCATGTTAATATTAATTTGTATTTAAGAAATGAGAATGATGATATTTTTGCGACTTTTGCTTTCTTTGTTTATTTGGATATATTTTCCTAAGCAAATATGATCATTTAATTAAAAGACTATTTTATGTTAATTTCCTTCATCTAATCTTTACAATGGTTAAAGCTAAACTGCTGCAATGTAAGCCATTTTCTTAAGTATTATTAAACTTTGGAGTTAATAGTGCGAAATGAAGCAATAGAAATCGCAGTTTTAGGCCACATCAATATTGATACTACTTCAAGTAGACAATTTCTGGCATAACCATTTAATGCCGGAATTTCAAAAAAAAAACCCTCTAGCGACGACAGGTGAAACTAACAAAATTTCAAATATTATAACATTTATAGCCCAAGAAAAGCTCTTGTCAACTAGCCTAAGCTTGATAAAATCGGCTTAGCCGTTTTGAAGATACAGAGTGATTTTTACGAAAACTTTTAAATACCCCCTACCACTTTATATTTAGAGATACAGCAAAAATTGTCAAAAAGGTTCAAATAATCCTCGACTTTAAAAATCAGGTATTTTTTGTTGGGCTAATATAGTAAAATTCACAGAAACATTACTTTTTTAGATTCAAGATTGCAGTTACGCCCCCTAGTGGCCATTTCAGAAACTTGAAAATAATTTCCAGCTATTTCTCTTAACCACTTTTACCAAAAATATTTTTTTCTCAACGCTGTGCAATAAACATTTTCTGGTATACAGCCGGCGTCCTTTCTTATTTGAACACCCGGTACAAGACTCAAACGAAAATGACTTAAATCGACGTTTGGAATTTTGCGAGTTAATGCTTATTAATAATCCTAATTTACTTTTTAATATTTGTTTTCCGGACGAGTTTTCTTTTTTTGTGAATGAAACCATTAATCGACATATTTGCCCTTATTGGTGTGACGCAAACCCACATTTTTTTCAAAAACTTCACACACAAAATCCTGAAAAATTAAATATCTGGGCTGGAGTATATGGCAACTACATCGTTGGTCCTTTTTTTCTTCTAGCAAATTCCAGAGGGCAAACGTACTTGCAACTCTTAGAAGATGTTGTTTATCCCGCTATAACTAAAACTGTAGAACAAAATAACCATTATATTGCATATGGGCTAACTTTTCAGCAAGATAAAGCACCTTCAAATTTTACCTTACCTGTTCGTCAGTATTAGAACGAAACATTTCCTTGTAGGTAGTTTTGGGTGAAGACGTGCAATTATGTCCTGCAATGTCACCAGATTTAAATCCGCTAGACTTTCTTTGTGGGGCATTTTAAATATACAGTACTCAGCCGGATTCCCTTATTGGCTAACGTCACCGGATTATCGCCGAATGTCGAAAAATTACTTTAAAAGTGCTTAGGAATGTGCGACATCATTTTGAACAAAATCATTACTGTTATATGGAAACTGTACGCCAACATTTTGAGCACCTGCAGTAATAGGTTAGTATTTTGAACACACTAGATTAAAAATTGAAACTGTGCAAAACTAGTTTTACTTGAAAGTTTTATTAAAAAAGCTATTTCCTTAAAATGGGGGGCATTATTTAAAACAAAAACGTAATAAATAACAAAAACCCAAACAGTAATAAAAATAACCTAAACAATAATAAAAATCCTATAACTTTTGGTGTTAAAAGACATTTTCTGCAAAACTAGTAATCTAAATTTAAAAAATTAGAAGTCTTGAAAAAAAGAATTGAATGGCTTTTAAAATCACTTTTTAACATTTTAGGAGTAAGAGGCGCCTCTCCTAGGTTGTTAAAGTTACAAAATCGAAAATATTCACAAAATGTTTCTCCCTCGAATAAAAAATTGTTGGGTTTAAACGTTTTCCTTAATGACAGCAACTGGCTAAATCGACGTTATTTTGTTTTCACTGTTACAGTTTCCTAATATTCCGAATTTGGAGAGGTTTCGTATATCTACAAAATAATTAATTGTCTGCTTTGGAAACGGATTTTAATATTTTTGCTTACTAGTGGAAACATTGTCAGTATTACATAAAATTTAAATTTGACGAAAAGCTGGCGTTGATATATCCAGGAATCGCAACTGTCCCGTTTTTTTATGTCAAGGTGAAAAGTAAATCGGTTGAAAATTGGTAATTATTTTATTAGAATAATAATAATAATATTAATAACAATTTTGGTAAAATTGACAAAATGAAGGAAAATAGTAGAAATCTGTTTCGTAATAAAATTTCGCAAATATTTATTGTGGTTACAGGGCAGCTCGTATCATAAAAATCGGCAGACTCAATACTGTAAAAGTTCATTTTTCAGACTAAAACCACGTATTTAAATGTGCGTTGTACACTATAGTATGAAATAACAATACTACTACTGCTTAAAATTAAAAAGTTAGTCTCTTCTAATTTTATATATTTTTGTTTCTCTTGGTCTACTTTATCCGAAAACTAAGGATATATCTGTAATATTTATTGAGCTAAAATAAATAATAGGGAATATATATATATATATATATATATAGATTTCTACTATTTTCCTTCATTTTGTCAATTTTACCAAAATTGTTATTAATATTATTATTATTATTCTAATAAAATAATTACCAATTTTCAACCGACTTTACTTTTCACCTTGACATAAAAAAAACGGGACAGTTGCGATTCCGGGATATATCAACGCCAGCTTTTCGTCAAATTTAAATTTTATGTAATACTGACAATGTTTCCACTAGTAAGCAAAAATCTTAAAATCCGTTTCCAAAGCAGACAATTAATTATTTTGTAGATATACGAAACAGGTTAAAAATACGTTGATATGTCAAAATATAAATTCTGTTAGTTCAGTATGAAATAAAATTTTGTGCATTATTCGTCCAAAAAACATTTACAGTATTCATTTCAAAATTCCAGACTTGGTTCCTTTGTCGCCGTGCCCATAAATATCTCATACTGTAAAAGTTTATTTTCCGGACTTAAAACGTAAATTTCTATTACAGTAACTAAACACACACTGTAAACTACTAGTCAAATAAAGTGAATATGTGAATAATACTTGGACTTTAGAAGTCATTTCTGAATCCAAGCTTATTTTTGATTTGAATGTTGATGCAGTTGTAAATTCGGCTTTAAGATTGCTGGGTTATGTATTTGGAAAATGCAAGTCATTTAGAAATATTAAGTCAACCTGTTTATATAGCTCTTTCGTTTTAAGTAAGTTGAATTTTGCTGTCGTTTGGAATCCTCGACATAACACATAATTTAGTAAGAGACTTTAAAGGATACAAAACAAATTTACAAAATTTATTGCACTCAAACAAAATTTTATCATTAACAATGACGATATCACTCTCGCACGAATTTATATTCATCTGACGTCACTGAGTGATAGCAGATTTGATTTAGATGTCATAGTTTTTTATAAAATAATATATTCTCTAAGGGCAAACGAATTATTTTACTTACCATTTAGAAGCACATGTAGTACGAGTCAGACTTCACCTCTCCAAATTCGGAATATTAGGAAACTGTAACAGTGAAAACAAAATAACGTCGATTTAGCCAGTTGCTGTCATTAAAGAAAACGCTTAAACCCAACAATTTTTTTCGAGGGGGAAACATTTTGTGAATATTTTTGATTTTGTCACTTTAACAACCTAGGAGAGGCGCCTCTTACTCCTAAAATGTTAAAAAGTAATTTTAAAAGCCATTCAATTCTTTTTTTCAACTACTTCTACTTTTTTAAATTTAGGTTACTAGTTTTGCAGAAAATGTCTTTTAACACCAAAATTTATAGGATTTTTATTATTAGTTTTGTTAGTTTTGTTAAAAATGCCCCCTTTTTGCTTTTTAACATATATATAATTTATATAATATTTTATATATATATATATTATATATTATATTATTTAATATATATTAATTGTAATAATAAAATATCTTGTAGCAAAACAGATGGGGACAGATATATTGATTTTATATTTTCTTAAATAAAGCAGAATTAAGACAAAAAGTACTTTTTTACTTAAATTTATGTCAATTCTGTCAATTAAACCTTGAAATTTTTGAACTAAATATTTACATATATGCTCTGTACCCACTCTTTTACGAATTAAAATAAATGCGTATTTTTAATTAAAAGTAGTCTTTTTCTTTGTGTAATTGAAAAAAAAATTTTTTTACAAATTTTGCATAATTTTCTTTTGTTACTGTGTGACTGTAGCCTGTTATTTTCTTACTTTTTTGTTAAGAGTCCATTCGCGCCGCGAATTGGATCCAATTTGGGGTTTGGGGCATAATGTTTTTCTCAAAAACGGTATAAGTGATCAATAATTTTCAAAAACTATTGAAATCCAACACTTAAATCAAACTTCTGCTGTAATAGTTTTTAAATTTAGATTTAGTTTTTAATATTTCCTTGAGTGAAAGTCACCCTAAAATCGGTTATGTTTAGATACTATTTTTTCTTAACTCGACTCATATTTCAAAAACTGGTTACAGCAGAGGCATAGATTATTTCCTTACCTTTAAAATGGTGTATAATGTATGTCATTTAAGTGAAAAATAGTTACCGAAAAACGTAATCTCCTGTAGGCTTGCAATCGGAAACAACATCGCATCGATACACCGAATTTGGAAGAACCTAAATAAAATATAATACTTTTAATGCGGCTATACGAAAATTGTGGTAGTGGGAGTTTGTTAGTCTCCGTCCACCGTCTCCGCGCCCTTTCGCCCGACCCCTAAGATGTAGCGTAAATGCACTCTTAAGTAGTTATTCCATTTTTTGTCAACAGGAATATATAGGACCACATTTTCAACCTTAAATAAATTTCAGGTTTTTCTTTATTACTAACCAAAATCATATCAAACAACCTTTTTTATTCCCAACATTTACCGAAAAATAACAAGTGTCATCAGCCATTATTAATAAATTAATTATACAATTACGCGACACAACTATATTTGTAAAGTTATTAGGTAACTATTGCGACAAATTAAAATGCAAACAATATTAATTCTTTTTATCAATGCAGCGATTAATGATATTAAGTAGAATAATTTATTAAGTATTGTATTCAGTGACCTTCTAATGTTAATCAATTATACCAGTAAGTAATTATATAATCTAAAAGTGCATTAAAATTAAATATTAAAAAGGTTTCTTATAATAATATGATTGACAATAGCCCTAAATGGACGATATAAAAAATGGAAATATAATAAGTAGGTGAATTACCCGTGGGTTCGCTATTCAGGAGTGGCGGCTTGATGAATGATTCTTGCAGGAATAATTTCGCGGTTATTTCATTAGCTTACTGTCAGATTGGTTTATAACACAGGGTGTTCTTGGTGCATAAAGTTGTTATAATAGAACTCCATTCCTGAATTTTAATTAAGTTATTTTAATTACAATTTCTTTTATTTTAATTATTACCATTTGAAAAAATGGTTGCCTTGCTACATTTCTGAGCCTTAACTTAGGTGGGTATGCAGTTATAATATATAGTCCATAATTGGAATTTCTTTACTTTCTGCAATATCCCAAAGAAAAAAATATACCACGCTATTCTTCTTAAAAGGTACATGTTCCTAATCGACAAATTCAAAATGTTTACCTAAATTTTTGTTTTTATGTTTATATATTCATTATATGCATTAAAAAAAAAGTATTTAAAGTAGAGATGCGCGATGTTCATCGATGGTTTGAAAACATCGATGGTTAGTTGATCGATGATCGATGTTTTGCCATCGATGGTCGAGTATCGAAAACATCGATGATAACATCGATGTTGCCTTCTAACATAGTTTTTGCAAAGGTGAAAAAAAGTAACAATATTTTAAAAACAAATAATATTAAGGATATACTAAAATTTTTTATGATGTGTCTTTCTTTGTTATCAAAAGTTTGGTAAAGAAATAAAGGTTTTGCCCATTTATTTATAAATAAATAATAATTAAATGTTATATAAGATTCAAGAAGTTTTAAAAAAAAAAAATACAAAAATTTTAAACATACGCTTAAAACCGCTTTAAGCGAACTGACGGCCGAGTGATGATCGCGTTGTTAAATTTAGCAATAGACTTAGCAATTGTTAAAAGTTAACAACGGTTTAGAATGTTTAACAAAATGTCAGATTTTGACTGGTTGCCTACTAAAATCATTGAATAACACTGACAATGACATTTTGTTAAACATTCTAAACCGTTATTAACTTTTAACAATTGCTAAGTTCATTGCTAAATTTAACAACGCGATCATCACTCGGCCATTTATCTCGCACTTTATTTATACATACTACCTGCAACTTTGTATAAAAACTAAGACCTATATTATTAGAATTAATATTATTAGACAAAATTAATATAATTAATATTATTGAATTATATTATGTAATTGATTAATATAATTCAATTTTATTATTTATAAGACAATAATAAGTAGCCACCCTTGATAATGAATCTTTCCTAATTCCGAGCCGAACCGCACTCCGCTAAAAGATCATAGTTTGAAGTTTGCGGTACGCTATGGCTGCTAATAATTATTATAGACCATGAACGAACCATCGCATCGTACCATCGATGTTAGAAAAACATCGATGTTGTATGTTCGATATATCGTTACCATCGATGGTCAGGTTTCGATGTTGCCGTCGATGTTTATCATCGATGTTTGGCTTCGATGTCGCATCCCTAATTTAAAGGATTGAAGATCATTAATTTGTACCTTTAACAGAGACAAACAACGAGTCGAGCAACTAAATGTAAATAAATTATCCGAGAGAGAGACAGCTGTTATGCTTTCTTTGTCTGTCTTCAAGGAAAGCGAACGCAGATGGCGCCCGAGGCGGATCCTCGGCATTGCCCGCGAAATTCAAATTACTAATTCTATTCTTTTCCTTGTTTTATTAAAAGGAGCTGGGTAAAGATCAACCATTTTTACCCTTCCAAATTGAGAAAATTTTAAGTTTCGATTTAGGCCATTTTTACATTTATATTAAGTTGAAGTATATTTCTGTAATAAATTGATAACAAAATATAAATATTGAGCAAAATCCTTCAAACTTAGCACATTTATTTTTATTCATTTTAAGTGCCCTCTTTTTAATTCGAAAAATTTATTTAGACACTTGATGAGCCAAAATTAATTACCGATAATAAGTATTTTTAAGTTTACTTGTTCAAGTATTAAAAATACTTAATTAATATTTGTTATTGTGACGTAAAAATTGCCTAAGCAAATTTTGCAAAATAAGATTTAAAAACACTTAAAATGATGAATTCAATAAACATGTCATTTGAAAGTTTTCTTGATACTTGCTATTTTATTTTTTTATCTATTTATTGTAAATGTAAATACAGATACTTAAACTTAATATAAATAATTATAATAATAATACCTAAACCGCGACTTTCAATTTTACGATTTTGATGGGAAAAAATGGTCGATCTTTACCCACATCCTCAGAGGTTCAATGAAAAAACTACTACTACATTTATTTGGTTTTTAATACATTTTTTACAGACAATGAAATTAAATATAAGGAAAAAATACAGGTAGTCATAATTCATCAAATTTACACATAAAGATAATCATTATATGTTGTAACTGATTAACTGAAACCAACAAATAATTTATTTGAGTGCACCAATGCTGTTTTGATTATTATTTCTGAGACAGCCAGTTTTCATAAATGAAACAAAAAAAAGTGGCATAAATTCAAATTATGACAAATAATAGTATTCTTTATTAACAGTTAAATTAATTTACAAATTAACATTACCAAAAACAATAGAAAAAACAACAATAAAAATGTATATATTTACAATTAGGCCAACACACATATATTATGATAAAGCATAAGGATACTGCTCATGAATCCAACTAATTGCTGTATAATAATTTATTTTAAATGTGTTTGCGATGTAGATGGAGTGTCTTCAATGGACATGGGAACAGCATCTCTTCGGAGCTTATAGCATGCAAATATGCCTCTCTGGCAAAATGCCTACTACATATTCTTCTGTTTTTCAAAGATTCGCCGGTACACTTCTATCCCAATTTTTCTTGCCAAATTCTAGATCTAGAAAAAAAATAAAATTTAATGAGTACCAAGAAATGTTTATTAATAATTAAAAAACTTTGAAGAAATGCATATGTAATGATTACCAATACTATTAATAAAATTTATAATATTTCTCAAAACGGATAATTAATTACCTTCCTAGATAATTGTGTATCCAGTAAAATAAATAAGAATTAAAAAAAATAATATTCTGAAATAAATGTACCTAGTTTTCTTAGGGCTTTTTGGAAACAAGAATCTTAATAATCTCTTTTATTATTGGCTGATAACGGTAACATTGTGAATAAATATTAACCTCCTGCATCAAGAAGAAGATATTATAACTGTAAATGAATTTTGCATTTTCAAGTGTAATATATGTATAAGCATCTTCAATTTCAATTTTTTTATGTTTTAATATAAACAATAAAAACGTTCTTAATTCAACATTTAAAAGGTTAGTTTAAATTGATTCAAAACAGCTGATCAAAATAATTGCCTTTACCCACCAAGACCGCAGGTTAGAAAAGATTATATTAGCTGTTAATAATCCGATTGATCTTAGACTTTCGAACAGTAGTAAACCAATCTTGGTTTACTTTCCAAAAGTTAAGATTAGTAATCTTATCAATCGGGTTCAACAGATCACCGTTTTCGAAAAGCCCTTTCATATAGATATGTAAGAAAGTTTTTATTTATCATACCTCTCTAGATTTCCAGAAAATGAGTGCTTCTTTGAGACCTCATACTCTTTAGCACCACAAACAAGGCACGTAATAGCTCCCATATTGGCTGTTAAAAATAGGGTGAATAGCAAGGGCTATCAGTAGTCTAGAACATAATTGAGGAATTTATTCTTGCAGATTCACACTTCTCACAGAACTCCTTTACTGTTGACTTAAATTGTCTGTTAAAAAGCACAAATCAAATATATACACTAATCACTAATAGAAGTCAATAATCAAAGTCAAAGTAAAAAAAAATTGGGTGGAAAATTATTAAAATCGCACAATAAATCACAAAAACCGTAAACAGATTACTCAAACAAAACGGCCATTTACAAAAATGTCAAACACAAAATCGATCGACCGTCGTCACTTTCCTGAAGCAGCGTTGTCAGGTTAACATTTTTTTTATTCAGGTGTATCTTCTGTCTCTTAATCTCGCGTGTGTCAAAAAAGACCAAAAATCTGCGCAAAGCTTAAATAGAGAATCTGTAATCAACTTGGCAGCCAGGAAAAAAGCGATGACTGCTCCATCTACGATCGCTTTCCCTGATGAGTGACAAAGACATACATATAGGAAGTTATGTAATCAAAAAGAGATAAAAAGCAATGGACAAATTTTAAGGACCAGTTACTCGTCTCGTTGTTTCTCTGCCTTTAACTATATTCTTTAAATGATGCTTCTAAAAACATCAACCGAAAGAGAGGATGCGATATTAGTAAGGGGGTTGGGACCGTTATTATTTTTAGCGCAATATTTCCTTCTTGATAAGAAGATAATTTATACGCTTTTGTTATTATTTATGTATTAATAAATTAGGGCACACAATTGAATAAAGTATATTTAAATAAAAGAATATGTAACAGACAATTACCGCTACTTCATGTTTTTTCTTATTAAATGTTAAATATACTTTTAGTAAGATCAAAACTATTAGAAGAATGGTACACATAAATGCGACAAAAGATTTTTTTCAAAAACTTAAAAAATACTTAATATATGTAAATGAAATTTGGCAAAAGGGTAAACTGTAAGTAAAAGACATCCGCTAAAAAAGGATTTTAGAAAACCTTTTCTAAAGAGGTGGAATGGGAAGTAAGAGTTTATAGCAAACTTTGTTATTTCGGGACTTGGAAGTATGAAAATTGGTATACAGGCTATTATTTACGATTAAAATTATCTGTTTTACCATTTTTGGAATAACATCCTTTAAGGGTATTAAAATGGGGGTGAAAGTTTTTGAAACTGTACATATGAAAATTGTTAATTTGGTTTATGTTTTTTTCCACCCACCCGCTGTGTTCACACGTCGTTATCGTGGTTGGGCCCAGTAGAATGTTTTGGAGCATACGCTAGAGTTGCTGGTTATCGGCAACTATTTTGGCTAGCGTATGGAACGGGATCCGAAGCTAAGATGAACATAAGGCTTTAACTCAAGGTGTTAGTATATCGTGCTGATGAGTGAATGACATCCTGTGCCTTAAACAGGTGTCCCCAACGGTGCCTCTGAGATACAGGGCAACCTCTCAGAGTATCTAGCCTTACTGCGGTAATGCGGGGCTCTGCCGTGGTGGACTATTACTTCCCTAGCTCCTAACAGAAAACTGACAGAACCGCTTTCATAGGAAAAAAGTGACAAAGGTGGGCTTAAATCCATTTCGAGAGGAGCCACTCAAGATCACAAGCAGACAAAGGTGCGCCGACCGAAACGGGTAAATCCGTTTCGAAAGGTGCCCCTAAAGTCACCGGCGCCTGTTTCACGGGGAAGGGCTAACCCATCCCGAACAAACAGGTGCTTAGGAAGGGATCCCAACAGAAGGCGGACAGAATCGCCTTTATAGGGAAAAGGGTTCCCTGGCTTTAAACAGAAAGCGGATAGGACCGTTTTCATAGGGTAAGGCCGAAGATGCGGCCTCAAAAAGAACATCTGGTTCCTGTAACAAGGACCTGGTAGCTACCCACGTCACTAGACCGGGAGAGGAGGGCATGACGGATCTAACCGTCTGCTCGTCATACTCTTCAGGAGACAGGGACACCAGAATACATTGTGCTCGTGTCCGGTAGCGACACGAGTAAGAGGAGTTGTATGAACCCTCTCCCAATCTGGTATCGGGTTTATTAGAAGTCTTATTCTATTGGGAGAAATATAAAAAAGGTGTGAGCCACAATAGACCGAGCGGTCGCAGTGGAGGGCGTAAAAAGTCCACTCACTTTAAACCTACCTATGTCTTTCCAAAATATCCTCCTAAAGGGGTAGAATGGAAGGTTACACTTCTTATGTAACTTCGTCATTTCTGGACTTAAAAGTATAAAAATTGATATGTAGGCTGCAGATTACGAATTAAAAATGATTTGTTTTAATATTTCTGGAATAACATTCCTCGCGGGAGTTAAAATAGGAATTAAAGTTTTTATAGAAAAATCGTCAATTTTGAAGTTGTAAATATGGGAATTGGTAATTAGGTTTCTGACTACCTAGGGCTAAGAAAAGATTTTAGGAAGCTTTTCTTTAAAGGGGTAGAATTGGGAGATGCAAATATTTGTATAATTATTTCAGGCCTTAGAGTTATGATAATTGGTAAATTGGTATGTAGCCTGCTGATCACACCCCTTGGAAGGGGTTAAAATGGGGATACAAATTTGTATAAAAAAATCGTTATTTATGAAGTTGCAAATATGGAAGTTGGCATTTAGGCTTTAAATTACTCAGAAAAATGATATTATTGGACCTTAATCCCCTGTGGTGTTAAAAGAGCCGATGAAAGTTGAATAAAAAATTGGTACTCATTCACAAACGCCATTTATATTAGAAAATGAAGTATGTGACGAAAGACGGAGTGACGGGGAATATGATTAGACTCAACGGCGTGGAAAGGGGGCCAGATACGTAAGGACAGACGTCGTTGTTACACTTGTTGAATGTATAAAATTTTCCCGCATGATCGGGAAAATAACAAAACAGCTAAAATCGTGTAGTCCACGCGGGCGAAGCCGCGGGCGAAATGCTAGTACTTTACATATGCTTAGCAATGGGTTTTATAACTAAATTATTTTTTGATATTTGTTGCAAATTTTTCTGGTAAAATTTTAAATTATACACTAAAACAATAACAGCCGAGTGATGATCGCGTTGTTAAATTTAGCAATGGACTTAGCAATTGTTAAAAGTTAACAACGGTTTAGAACGTTTAACAAAACGTCATTGTCAGTGTTATTCAATGATTTTAGTAGGCAACCTGTCAAAATCTGAAATTTTGTTAAACATTCTAAACCGTTGTTAACTTTTAACAATTGCTAAGTCCATTGCTAAATTTAACAACGCGATCATCACTCGGCCGTAAATATGTTAAGGTTGGTAGTTTCTACCCACCAAATAAAATATTTATAAACTTCTACCTAAAACTGAAACAACTTAAATTTTAACTTATAAAACCGTTATGTTTAAATTAAAAAAAATATAATTATTGTGTTGTATAAACGTGGATAAACATAGACGCATGAAATTTGGGATAGATATTTATGTTTTCCAAGGCTTTCTTACAACAATATTGGTAATTATCTGCTACCTTGTAAAAGGGTTACCTTTATTATAATTGGTAACTACATATTAATTTTTGGAAAAGTACAAATTTAGACATCCAGAAAAAAACTGCGCATTATAAGAATACAAACGGTTGTCATCAAGGAAAATACCAAAACATATTATTAGTTTAAAATGAGCAGAGACAAGCCTAATACTAATTTATTACTCTGCAAGCGACTGTCTACGTGCCGCGATATTATCTCACTACTAGGGGTTGTTCACATATGCAAAAAACACGACAAAACAAACAATATATTAAAATTAACCGGGACAAAAAACATCCCTAAGGTAACTTCATATCGTCACATGTCCACATAAAAACTGGTCTTCGTATGGGAAAACGACCGCTGGGTTTATTCAGATCCGCGGCGTTTTTTTGGTCCTTTCATTAGAAGGGTTGACGAGTATGTCTAATGTATGCGCTCGCATCTCATTAAGGGATGAACCGTGAGAAGCGGAAGTCGGGGTGGATCGAGAAGAATTACGAGACAATAGAATTTTATTTCGACTCAAATGCATGTGGAGCATACCTGAAGTCGCGGTTGTGGATTAATTTAGGACAAATTAATTTTTAATATATTATATATATATATATATATATATATATATATATATATATATATAATATATATATATTATATATATATATATATATTATATATATATATATATATATATATATATATATATATATATATATATATATATATATATATATATATATATATATATATATACATATAGGTTATTCACGCTATGCGGCACGAAATATGGTGGACAAGATACGTGACTTTTAAAAAGTTTTACTTTTTTAAAAATAAATTATGAAGATGAACACAATCTAAGGAAGTACGTAGGACAAACCTATTTAAAAATATATCTGGCGTTTACTAATCATACCAGTAGAATATAATGCTTTATTTTTCTATTCAAGCCGATAAGCCAAACAACCAGATTTAAAAAAGAATGCTGATTGCGCTTGTAGTCCAGAAAATGAACCATTTTGCCCCGCAAATTTTTCAAAATGCATAGAATTACTTAAAATTTTAACGGTAGGTAGGGAATAGTCTAAGGATCAAAATATACATATATCATGCCGAAGGGCGCCTTTACCTTGGGATTGGTTGCTAAACCATCTCGAAGGAGGAATTTTTTAATATTTTGACCAAAGAAATCGACAGAAAAATGATTTTTTAGCAAACAATCTTTTAGACATTTTTTTCTAAAATGCATCATTTTTAAGTTATTCGCGATTGAAAGTCGGCATTTTTGTCGATAAAATTAACGTTTTTAATCGGTTTTTTGCAAATAACTTGATCACTATGCATTTTATCAAATACTGTAAATAACAAAATTGTAGCTTTAAAAAATTGTTTTAAAAATTTTTTTTTTTGTAATTGCTTTGGGACCAATACAAACCAAGTTGTGGTTTGTTAAAGGTTAGCTGATATTTATCAAACAAAAAATTTCAGAGTTTCAAAGGCAAATAACGCAAAATCTACGTATTTTTCGAGGAAAAGTAATAATACTTTTTTGAAGCATTTTTAAAAAAAAAGTTATGTATCATAATTTAATATATAGGATGATATAGCTCTTAAAAAACCAACAAAATTGTTTATTAAAGAACTTTTATCACAAAGAGTGAAGGAGTTATGCTTAAAAAGCCAATTTTTTGGAGCTTTCTAAAAGCGATTCATTGCATTTTTTTTTAATCCGCTGTACTATTTTTTGCATTGAAGGATTTTAAGGGGTGGGATTTTAAGGATTAAAAAATTACAAATATAAATTAATAATACTTTTGATCAGTTACATTTTTTAATTACAACTTTGTGACAATATGTTGATTTTTTTAGGGTAAACATTTTTTTTATTAAATTATATTAAGGGCTGATTTTCAAGAGTTGAAATGTATTTAAAAATATTTTAAAGGATTCTAAACTTATTTTTCAATTTTTATGAGCCTTATTTTGTGTTAGTTAAGCTTTAATATTAAAATTTTAAAGGTTTTTGCACTAAGGGGTAGTTTTCACCCATAAAAATAAAAAGCGACCTTCAGTATAATGCAGATTTCAAAGAAGAGGGGTAAGTTAAGCTTAATCTTAAATTTTCATGCAAAACACTGTGATAATATATACATTTTTAGGGTAAAATATTTTTTTAATCATAATAATGGTTGATTTTTTAGGGCTGAAATATTTCAAATAATGCTTATAAAAATTTAAATACTACTTTTTTAACTTATTTCAGTAAAATTTTACTCAACTTAAGCTTTATGTATAGTTTTATAGGTTTAAGCAATAAAGGATAGTTTTAAACCCTAAAAAATACAAAGCGCCCATCAGCGTAATATAGTTTTTAAAAAGGAGGGTAAGGTAGACTTAATCCCAAATTTTCATGCAAATCTATGCATTTTGAAAAAACTGCCAGGTTTTGCACATTTTTTAGCTTCGTTCTCTGGACTATTGGAGGTATTAGTGACTCGTCTAAACTAAGTGCATAATATTAAAAATTTAAATTTTTAATTATTTTATTTTTAAAGGTAGTTATAAAAAAAATAAATTAATAATCTTTTATTCTAAAAAATGTAATTTTGCCTTCAAAGGAAAAAAGCAAATACATATTTGTTTAACAGAAAGACCTTTTTTACAAGCTGACTTTCAAAGAATATTTAATTACAGAATTGAAGTACTTAGAAAAGTGTTAAATCACACCATATGTTTTAATAGTCTAAAAGCACAAAATGCTAAATGAGCATCCCAAGCGTGATTAAATTATCACGCTTGGGATGCTGTATCTACCGCATCACTATATGCATCTTTATTTTGAGACTTACTATACACATTTTAATTTTTCTTACAAATAAAATTAAATACATTTTCACTTTTATTAAAGTGTAGTTTTAAATGGACACAAGTCAGGTATCAACTGTTTCCTGTCCGCAAGCAACCGCACATTAGGGCAATCGACTTTTAATGATAACCTTTGAAATTAATAGTCCTCAACTACTCTGCAATCTAATAACCCCTCACTGACAGAAAGGGTAGAAAAATTGGTAAAAAGTGGCAATATGTTTTCTTATGCGCTCCTAGTTTAAGACGTCCAGTAGGTCTTAATAAACGGTTAACATGTGGAAAGAAAATTCGTTGTTACTTATCAAAAGATAATATTTTTGATGGAACTTGGTTTATGAGAAAAAAATAGTTTTATGTTTTGATTTAATATAGCAAAATTTAGGTAAATTATAAGAGAGGCTTTAGATATTTTCTTTTAATTTAAAGCATCTTTTAAAAGGTCCGCATCATATGAAAAAATAAAATCTAAATCAAGTTTGAGGTTAGTTTGTGCTTTGATAAAATAATTATGCAGACTTGTTCTCTGAAGTGACACCTATTATTTGTTAAAACTAACATTTGTTTTTTAATAATATGTCTTAAATAGCTTTATCCCCTATTATTTATTAAAAATGTCAGCAAACTATTAAGAAATATTTCATTTTCTTCTCTAACCTTTGAAGAAGAAAATATTGCTACCTTCAAAGAAAAAGCGATACTATACTTCAATTTTTTCGGATATGCAGTTATGTCAAAAATCCCAAAAAAACATTTTTCTTAGCTGTTAACAATTGACATGCCAAAGGTGCGTTCGATTTGTACATTCAATTTGCGCATTTGTTCACACCGTAAGAACTTTTCGCTCCGAACCCGTTGGAGATGGATCTGACAAATGCTTTTATAAATGTTTCATTTATATTTTTTACAAATATATTTCTTTATAATTTGGATTTTTTTATAAACTGTAAAGGCTCTATTTTCCATACTTTTAAGAAAAACTAAAAGTTTTTTAACAATATAAAATCTGATTTATTTATAAAAAAGTGTATAAAAAATGCTTTCTTAACAATACTTTGAAATGCAAACAGCTCATCATTCTAAATTTATTGGCGTTTTTTGAGCTAGAGAAACAACAAGAAGCTGCAGGAGTTGCCTTGATCCTTCAAAATTTGGTGGAAAGGACAGCTGCCCCAACGAAAGTAAGTGAAGGAGCGATATTTAATTTTTTAAAAAATGGACTAAAATGGGACAAAAGCTTTAAAGAAGTATCATCAACAAGGGCAAAGGGATATTCCAAAAGATGTTGATTGCAATATAATGCAATATAAACCAATGGTAACAATAAGAAACTTAATGTGTGGCAAAGTGATTAAACCAAATTTAAATAAATAAATATCCAGTTTTTAAATTAAATATTACATGATATAAATCAAAGATCGTCAAGGTCAGATAACAGATCGTCGCTCTCATCTTCGTCATCCGAATCAGTCACTATGACGGGATTTATATCTGAAGCATGCATATTCTGATTCTTCCAAGTTCAGGTCTCTTTTTGGGCGTCCGAATGTAGTTCTGCCAATGCTCAGCGGTTATTTCGCCAAGTCCTTCCCACTTGCCAACCTTCAGAATTCCTTTTAAGGCAGAAATATTCATATTTTTTTTGCACTCTGACCTTACCATTTCGATTGACTTATATTGACAACAGTACGGTGGGAGGCGAAGAACTTTATGACCAAAAGGTTTTACATATTCGTCAAGGATTTTTTTTCTAAACTTCGGTTTTTTTTTCTACCAAATCCCAGAATTGGTCTTTCATAGCTGTCTTAGGAAATGCAATAATTTCTTCGGAAAGCCACAGAATTAATCTTTTTTTGGTCCAAGATTTGCGGGGTATGTCTTCTACCAGCCCGGAGTGGTAGCTAGCGTTGTCCATGATAATTAATGATCTTGGCGGCAATTTGGAACAAGTTGATATTTAAACCATTTTTTGAAATTTTGTCAGTTCATGCTATCATGGTAGTCGCCACTCTTTGTACCACTTTTAAAGACTAAACTAGCTCTCTTGATAAATCCGTTTTCATTGCCGGCGTTAACGACGATATATCTATAACCTAAAAAATTAACGGTTTTAACATCGGCGCAAAAGGAAAAAATGTTTTTATATCATTAATTTAGATGTCTAGTATAATTAGAAACATATATTCACTTCATCCCATCACGACTCCAAATCCCAAGGCAATTCTCAAATCCAACCCTAACACATTAATCCAACCGGAAAAAATGTTAGGGCGCGAGTGTAAAGGTATTGGTAATTGATCCCCTACCAATGGTTTCTTTTTGAATAAAAGCAACTTTTACTTACCTTCACTGCTTTTTGAAGAGCTTGTGGCTTTGGTATCATCCTACCAGGTATTTCTAAAAGATCCTTTACTGAATATCCATGTTTCATCGAGAAATACTGGAGTAAGAGCGTTTTGAAGTAGACTCATATTTTTTGTGTATTCTTTCAAAAATTCAATTCTTTATTAAAAACATCTGGTAAATCCATGAGATACTTTCGGTTTGTACTTTTCTTCCACTGAAAGCCAATTTCTTTTACCCATTTTCGCAAAAAACTAATGGAGAAGTTAAAATGATTGCTCATTTCATCATTTAATTTTTGATGGAGAGATTTTATGGTAGTATGCTCTTTAAGTGCATACATGCGATAAATGGTATCCCGGATCTTGCTTTTTAAGTAGTCAGTAATTTTGATATGCGCTTTATTTCTTGTTGATGATACTTCTTTAAAACTTTTGTCCGATTTTAGTCCATATTTTTTTAAATTAAATATTGCTCTTGCACTCAGTTTCGTTGCGGCAGCTGTCCTTTTCACCACATTTTGAAAGTTCAAGGCAATTTCTGCAGCTTCTTGTTGCTTCTCTAGCTCAAAAAAAGCCAATAAATTTAGAAGAATGAGCTGGCTTTGCTCGTTTAGTCGCTTATTTCCTATTTTTTTCGGCATTTTTACTTTTGACGCACGCAGATATTTTTTTTTTTTGACAATGCGAAATTTTAAACTTGGGAATTTGTCATTAATGTGACAAGTAACAGTTAAAATAAGAAAAGACATGACTTTTTTTGATAAATTTATTGTTTCTCTCTGCAAAAGTGTATCAGTTAAGGATGCAAAAAAATGTCGGAACTGCATATCCGAAAAAATTCAACTATACTTGCAAAATAATTTGCTGCCAATTCTACTGTTGATCCTTTTGTTTTACTTTTCCTTTCCTAATATTTGCTTCTGTTGCTCAAAGAACAGCTAAAATAATATTTAAGGTCAAGCCGGTCAAGCGCGTTCTTTCTTCTCTAACACCAAATAATAATCTGTGCTAAATAACGTACCAACCATCTTATCTGTTGACTTTTGCGTTTTTGGCTAATCTCAGATCATTGCCCTTTAGTTATCTAAGGCCATTGACTAGATTTTTTTCCTCACAATCAACTTTAGTTATAATTTTGCTGACGAAAGTACCCTCGACTTCATTTGTTTAAGCCACACCTAAACCTAGTGGAAAAATTTTCCCAAACCTAATGCCATGAAAAAGTAAACGTTAACAAATTTTACGTTAAACTGTAGGTCCTGCATGGACGACATTAGCCAAACCTTAAGAGGGTGGGAGGTAGTTCAGAGGTAGAAGTAGTTATTTGTATAACATCCGTGTGGTAGAACCACCACTTCATCTAAAAGGTTCCATAAAATGCCTTATCTGCATGTTTCGTTTGATAGATATCGGTGATAGAGGGGGAAAAAGTGGGTAAACATCTAAATACCTGCGGTATAGTCTGTCTCAAAGTATATCGTTATGGCTTTTGACGGACCATACCCCAATAAACCTTTAACGATTTTATTACCTATTGTTATTGGGTAAACCCATTTGTTTTAAGGGCAGGGGTGGGCCAGGTATTTCTTGAGTATTAACCATTAGGCATATAAATATTTTGGCTAATATTTTAGTGGCAGTGTTGAATAACCGTTTTTACTGTGCGTTTTGAAAAAGTTGTTTTACGAGAATATAACTATAGATTATTGGTAAATACATCGGTGCATTTTTTATATTAACTTACCTGTTTACACCTGCTTTCCACGTAGCCATAAATATAAACACGTAGACAAGACCTCATAGGCATATTCTCTATATTACAAACTTTAATTTTTAATAATAATATTTTTTTAAAAAACAAGTAGGTGGAACATTTGATAGAAATGTAATTATTTTTTTTTTAATTAAAAATAGCCATGAACATATTTTGATATGCAATACATGTCAGATGTATTCGTCTATGTATGAAATTTGATAAAAACATATTTTATTCGGTTATCAGATGGGTGAAGGTCGACCTCTCTTCAGATCTTAGACTGTAGGTAAAATTTTAAAAATATATGTGGCTTTTTCCACCAAATTGAATTTAAGGATTTTTTTTTGTATATAGTAAAATCAATTCAAAACCCTGAGTTTAATGTGAATTCCTAAGAAAAACACTTTCTTAGAGGCACAAAAAGTTACATCTCCTAATACATCATTTTCATCATACCATCATCGTATCATCATTATATATCATTTTCTGACTAGTGTTTAATGTTTTACTCACCCGAAGACGAATATAAATTTTGCTTTCTTATACCTCTGTTTCTTTCGTAGAGTATGTTGTCTACCTATTACTTTGCAACTATTATTTTAAAATTAAAATTAATAGCAAAGTATTTAATACAATTTATCTTTAATAATTTACTGTGGCGCCTCTACATGACGGCTTCATAAATATTAAGGCAATGTACAGAGTTGTAAATTTTATTTATGTAACTTTTAACTGGATTTTTAAACCATTATGGTATAAAGGTAATATAGTAGGGGAACTGTGTTTAAAACTAAATGGTAATGGTAAATTTTGCTGATCGTTTACAGTAAATATGACAATTAGAATGGATATCTGCTTGAGTTTAATAGATACTTGTTTGATTATCATGCACACAAGCCCTCCAAAAATGTTTTATGATATTTGCTACAAAAGAAAAGTCTATACACATTAAAAAAAAACATATTTTTTTACAAACGTCAGTAAGTTTGAATATCAATGCATGCTGTCAGAGTTTGTCATTTTATGACACAGTGATTTACTTTTAACACAGATAAGAACTTACAGAAATTACTTAGATCAAAATAAATTATTCATTCAATTAAAAGTACAATTACTGAACATCTAATTAGAATAAGAAACTCCATGACCAATATCATTGATGGTTGTTACACAATTTACTTTGGTAAGATATGTACCCGGGCAGGGAGCAATGCCATTCACCAAAGTTTGGACAAAATTTGATCAGCAATTTTCTTTTTCTCTTGTAGCTAGTCTTCTATATAACCCTCTGCTACTGTACTAGACTTCCATCCACCGTGTCTCTCAATTGTAACAAACTAGCTGAGGAACGTCGGAAGCAATGTCCAGTGTAAAGATGGAAATCAGACAAATTTAGAAATTTAGCCATTTAGGCAGGCATTTTACCAAATGTGTTGATTTAAACTGGAGTTATGGCACATTTATTCTTTAAGCATTTTATAAAAACTCTTGAATGCTTAATATTTACTGGACGAAGGGCTATGTAGTTTTTATAATAGTTCATATACAAGGTACCACTAATTACAAAGGTTCGTTGCACATTAGTTTTTATGTCTGGTGTTATGCACAATTAGTGAATCTTCGATGTTATTTAATGTCAAATTACACAGTTCTTCCCGATGACAGGCTCCAAATGCATCAAAAATTGCGGCTACTTTTTGCCTAAGATATATTTCATCCGGGGCTTCTGCGAGAAATTTGTCGATTTGTTCTCTTGTCAATATTTTAGGCTTTTTCGGTCGATATCCTTCACCCTTTCGCTTTAAAAAGGCAACTAGCTGTAATATCTGCTTATGTCCTGATTATTTATGTTTAATATCGCCTTTAACATGGAGTAATTTGACCAGAGCGTAGACGATTTTTATATTTTGGACTTTTCTTCAAAGTACGCAAAGAGCACTTTTTTACTGGCATTCTTGCCACTAACATTTTTCTGATCTTACAATTAAGAAACGATCGTTTGTAAATTCGTATTGTTGCTTTGACATACTAGGCAATAATTCTAAAGTAGCTTTATTGGCAGCTTCTTCGATTACCACTAGGAGAAATTCATTTTTTTGATCACTTTCCATCGAACAAAAATTCGCGATTATTTGACCTAACTTGTCAACAAAGATAAATCAACAAATTCGATTTTTTTACCGTAGCAACTTATTTCATAGATACACTAGATGAAATAAGTTTTTAAAAGGAATAATAATGTTGAATTCTAGAAAAAATAGTGTATGACATACGTGCTAAAAGGGATTTTATTTTTCGAAGGCATGGAACACTCCGCCTTCGGCGTCGTTTTCCAAATTTTCCTTCTCACAAAAAAATGTCACTTTTAGCACTTATATCATAAATAACTATTTTATATGTACATTTTAGAATTATACTACAATTTTTTAAATATATACAAGGTTTTCCTAAACTTTATATTTATACAAAGGTTTATTAAAAGGTGTGTTTATACAGATAATTTAATTATTTAAAGAAACGTTTACGATCTATAGGTTGTCACCTAAGAGTTTTAACTAGGTATTCCTTTTACTATAACAGAAGCTTATTTGACATCATTTATTGCATTGCATTTTGTAATTAGTGATTAGTTTAAGAAAACCTCTAAGTTGCTACATATTTCAAAAAATAGAAAAAAAAACTAATAAATAAACAATCAAAAAAAGCGCCCTAAAATATTAAACTCACAACAATCTTAGATGCAGTCAAGGAGAGGTCTACTTTTAATATGTTCCATAAAATATTGCATCTCATATAAATAGAGAAGAGTTTTCTAAAGTAAAAATATAAATATAATTAATAAACGTATCTAGTTTTAGATCTCATGGTAAAACTTAAAAAAATAGATGTTTCTTGGATACGAAACTTTTATGCTTTTTTCAGAACTTGTTTTCACCTTATGTTTATTATAAACCTTTGTACTTGAAAAATACTTAGTGATTTACAAATACCAGTCCTTTATAACCATAACCTCCCCTACCTTTTAAACAAAATATAAAAAATGCCTTACGAGATATTATTGTCAGTTTCTAATTACGTATTCAAAATCGTGATTGTTAAATTAGCAAAAAAGCGTTACAAAATTTAATGCGATAAATAAATGCTATTAGACTTATTAGAAATTTAAATGCCCGTGTAATATTTACACCTTGACGCGTACTTAACTTGTCTTAATTTTTTAGTTAATACTTTTAGCAAGATTTTTTTATTATATTACTGTTTTATATACCAGGTAATAGAGAAAACAAAAGGTGAATTAAGGTTTGGACCGCTCCAACGAATTGTCCCCAAGAAAGTTTGAAGGTATATGGAAAGCCAATACTGTAAAACAAAATAGAATAGGGGAATCGGCCTCGCGGAGGTTGCGCAATGAATAGTAGGTCGGGTCCGGACTTCCATAATTCTTTGTTACTATCTATAAAGTTGACATCATCAAATATCAAATTCAAACTACCTATACATTCACTGCTTTTTTTGCGCAAAATTGTTGGTTATCAAACGATACTACAGCCTTCTATTTAAATAGTCGATATTTTTGAGAGTTTTGTATTTTTACCAAAAATCTTAGTAAAATAAATAAAAACACGATTTTTTAAAATAAATTTCAAACATTGTATGATAGTTTTATGTACCAATTTCGTGATAAAAGAAGGGCAAGATAGTGTAAATGAGTTTGTCGTATTTAAGGATTAATATCTGAAAAATAAAACGTCGTTACATTTGTAACCAGCTGGTTATTTGTATTTTAGGGTCATACAATATTCTATAAATTTGTAATTTGTATAAAAGTTGAATAAAATAGTGTCACTTCATGCAGGTAACATAAACAAATTTTACAAGAAGTATAGAATGTTTTAAATAAGGGATTGAGAAACCAAAAATCTAATTTCTTTTTAGACAAATACAGAAAAAGCAAAAACAGACTTAAACATAAAATTCTACTTTCTTTTATTCAATTAGAGGGACCTGTATATATAAAAATTTGCCTGGTCTGGCCAGTACTTGATATTTTTGATCCTTTAAAAGAATGTACTAAATTATTAAATGAAATAAGAGCACCTAAATGTAAACATTATATCTTTTTAATGATCCACAAAAATATACAAACATTGTGGTATTCATCTAAAAGATAGGTAAGATTGCCTTACTTCTCTTACTGCTATGTCCTATGAAATTTTCATTTTCTATTATCATAATTGATATATTATTATTTATTCGGTTACCTACCGTTGCGTCTCATAAGAAGCACCTAATTTAATTATAAGAAATACTTATCTAAAGTAAAAAATGCCGGGTATGTTACCCTTGAATTTGCAAGACAATACCATACAACCTATAGGCATTTTGTTACGATATTATAAGTAACAAACAATAAACACAAAATTATAGTCACAACACTAATCACTAAAATAAGAAGGTTTATATTAATCCAAAAACTTCTGCAACTACAAAATATAATCACACAAAGCAAAACAATCGAAATAAATACGGCGCAAACCACAACGAAAATGACGAAACCACAACGAAACATAAAATTCGCTTGGAAGGAGGGTTGATGAGACACCGCGCCGTTGCACCAGAAAACGGTACTCTGGCTCTCATAAAAGTATAATGTGTTGCCTAACTACACACTGACACTGATGTATCAGTGTGTAAGTAGGCAACATATTAAAATATTTCATGAAATTTTGTTATTGCGCAGAATCAGCGGGCCCCACTCTGACACTTATTTTCATAGTGGGCTGGACATTTTTTAATCGAAAAGGCCATAACATTGGGCTTCCATATACCTTCAAACTTCCTTGGTTGTCCCTTATGTTTGTCGGTGAATCCCAGATCGTTGCTGCTGATATATCCAAAACTTTTAACCAAGTCTGGTAAGATGACAGACTTCCCCTCTACGGTCTTCCACCTAAACCTTGTTTTTGGCTCTCCAGTATCCTTTCTAATTGACGTATATCAGTTATTGTAGATGGTCATTCTTCCAGCTTTTATCAAGTTAATGATATGGTGCCCCAGGGTTCAGTATTGGCACCAATTCTATTTCTTTACATCTATCTTCTCTCTTCCACATTCGATTCAATTCATTCTTATATCCAGTTTTTAAACCAGTGTGAAACATGTGATATTTAAATCAAGCGCTGGGTAATGCAGATATCCCTTTTACAGGACTCCAAATTATTATTGAATCACACAATCATGTTTGCTATCGCAAAAATGGCCTGCCAATACATGTCCTTTACTTATGAGCGGCCAAATTCCACAGAACAAAGGTTCTTTAACCTGGTTACTTTTGAGATTTAGTGGCATAAACACATTATATCCATAGCCACAGCAGCTTCAAAAAGCTCGGATTCCTCTTTTGATCTATATAGTATTTATCCTCTCTTAATTTATACTCACTGTATGTATTCCAAAACAGAATATTGTTTTTATTTCTTGGAAATAGCGTTTCTTCTATAATCCGGGAGGCCACCGCAAAAAAGCAAGCCAATAAGAGATACGCACAAAATATTTTTTTTATATTACTATGAACTATAGTCAATTCAAAGCTGCACTGCTGCCTCAGCTCAGCAGGTTTAAATTGCATTTTTTTACCTAAAAAATCGTGAAAAATCTTTTTTTTTTCAATATATCTCGAAAACTATTGATTTTTGGAAAAAAAGGTATATGATCAAAATTAATGGTCTAATAAAATTACGTCACTTTTTTATATAATTTTTTTTGTATCCCTTTTAGTTTTTAAGATATTTACGATTTTAATTTAAAATAAAAACGCAATTATTTTAAAAACTGAAAGAGTTACAAAAAATGTATAAAACAAAAAATTTGCTTTTTAATAGGCTTTATAAAAAAGGTTTTATACACATTTTAAATAGTATAAGTAATAAAGGAGATATAAGCAAATAAGTGATTTTGACCATTAAAAATTTCGCCAACAACATTATTTTTTTGTTAAAAGTCAATATTTCAACTCCAATCCATCTAAAAATTTATTCAAAATGTTCTATTCATTGAATGAAACAAACTAATTCACATTTGCCTCTAGGCGATGGGTCATAACGTTGTGGCACGGATATTTTATTTATTTATTTTTTTTTTTTTGGTCCAACAACTGTACCCATTCCGGTCCACTTGAAACATTAACTAAAGCAAAATTTTAAAGTCTATTTTATTGAAAAAAATGAGTACCCCCTCTATCTGGGTGTTTTATACCTGGCAGGACGCTTAACATTTCTCGATTTTCTATGCAACTTGTATATAGCTCATTGTTTAAATATTTTTATTATTGATTTAAATAACAATATTAAATATTTATAAGGACAGTTACTTGTACAGAATGATCTTGAGAAAATTTTTATATATTTTTTTTTTAGTTGACTTAATGTTTAAACTTTAATTTAATTATATTTTAAAGCAGTAAATAAATAGGTAAATACAATTATTTAAATAAGAAAGGCTTTAAACCTAAAAGAAGTGGAAAGCTTAATAAGAGAGATGTTTTAAAAGTTTAACACTGTGTATTAGTTTGTTTCATTTAATTTTTAGATGGATCGGAGTTAGTATACTTACTTGTACCAACAAATATTGTTATTAGCGAAATTTTTAATGGCCAAAATCACTTTCTTCTTTATACATTTTTTCGTAACTCTTTTAGTTTTAGAGATATTTGCGTTTTTATTTTAAATTTGGATAATTATTATCTCAAAAACTAAAAGGGCTACAAAAAATTAATTTTATATAAAAAATACCGTAGTTTTATTAGACCATTAATTTTCATTATATACTTTTTCTCCTAAAATCAGTAGTTTTCGAAAAAACGATTTTTCACGAATTATATAAGGTAAAAAAATGTAATTTGAACTGGCTGATCTGAGGCAGCAGTGCGACTTTGAATTGACTATAGTTCATAATAAGATTAGAAAATGTTTCATGCGTATCTCTTCTTGGTTTGCTTTTTTGCGGTGGCCTCTCGGACTAGTAGCATTCTTTTATTGGAAAAAAGAATTCTTAGTCTTATTTATGATCCCACGCATACAGGGAAGATTCCTTCTTTTGCCCGCCGACGACCCGACGAGCTTTAGATAATCTGTCGCTCTTTTTTGGGTAAATTAGCCAGTATAATTCCTCCTCTATCAGTTTCCGTTAGAGTAACAATGCATCTCTTTACAGTCCCACTTTGTTTATTCCTCCTTCCCTAGAGTTTCTAGACTGTGGACCCTACTGCCGGCAGAGATTTTTCCTTCTACTCAAAATCCCCAAATATTAAAGTATCGTGTCTTGTACCCAATACGGACAATGTTTTAAGATAAAAAATATTAATAGTCAACAGCACAGATTTATTTCAGTATTAATTATTTATTTATTCTCTTGAATTTTTATGATTTCCATTTATATATTCAAACTTTCAAAACCTTTTTCCAATAACATTCTTAGCTTATTATTTAGTCCAGAAAACGAAACTGAAAAAAGGGCAAAACCTGGCAATTTTTTCAAAATGCATAGATTTGCATGAAAATTTGGGATTAAGCTTAACTTACCTTCTCCTTAAAACCTATATTATGCCTACAGGCGCTCTTTATTTTTTAAGGGTAAAAATTACCCTTTGTTGCTATAACCTATAAAACTATACATTAAAGTTTAAGTTAGGTAAAACTTGACTTAAATAAGTTGAAAAGGGGGTATTTTGTTTCTTTGAAAGATTATTTGAAATATTTCAGCCCTTATTGTGATTAAAATAAATTTACCCTTAAAAAAATAATATATTATTATCACAATGCTTTGCGTGAAAAGTTGGGATTAGGCTTAACTTACCTTCCTTTTTAAAATCTTCGTTATGCTGAAGGTAGCTTTTTATTTTTTTAGGAGTGATTGCTCGAGTATTACTAATTTAATTTTATAATTTTTTAATCCTCAAAAATCCACCCCTAACATTATTTAAACGCAAAAAATGGTACAAACCGCGGATTTTCTAAAAAATGCATCGAATCGCTTTTAGACTGATCAAAAAAATTGTTTTTTTAGGCACAACTCCTTCAATTTTTGTGATAAGAAGTTCCTTTAAAAAACCATTCTTTTAGTTTTTTCAAGAGCTATAAGATCCTATATATTAGAACTGTTTCAAACTCTTACTTTTTCAAAGGGGTAAGTTTAAAAGTCTGAAGCAAGGTAGTGCTCGTTTATACATACGCATTTTTAACGTTTATATCTCACTTAATTTTCGTCATACAGTAAATTTAAAAAAAATGAGATTTGTCATTTAAAAAGCTACAATTTGATACCTTAGTTATTTTTACGTATCTCCCTTAGTTTTCGAGTTATTTTCAAGAAAAGGTCATTTTTTTATTAAAATTCTAAAATTTAACTTTTACTTGCAGCTGCATTTTTTTAAAAAATTTATCAATTTAAATCAGATAAAATTTTAGGATGTTTATATAATACAAAGATAAAGAGGATTAAAAAAGGGCTACCACTTATTTTAATTATGGTGGTAATTAGAGAGTTGTTTTCATGGATTTTTGCACTCAAAAAATTTTAGTCTAACCTTATTTTAATCATAACTCACTCAACTTTTATGTTACATATTTTTTTTAAGAAAGGTCTTTGCAAATTCTTTAAAAAGGTTATTATTAGTTTTGGTCGAAAAATACGTAAATCTTGCGTTATTTGTCTTTAAAACTCTGAAATTTTTGTGTTTGATGAATACCATCTAACGTTTAACAAAAAACAACTTGGTTTGGATTGGTCGCACAGCAATTACATAAAACATTTTATTCAATTTTTCAAAAGCTACAATTTTGTTATTAACAGTTTTTTGATAAAATGCATACTTATCGAATTATTTGCAAAAAACCGATTAAAAACGTTGATTTTATCGACGAAAAACTCCGACTTTCGATCGCGATTAACTCGAAAAGTATGCATTTTACAAAAAAATGCATTAAACATTTTTTGTTTAGAAATCGCTTCTTTATCGATTTCTGTTATCAAAATATAACAACAAATTTCCACCCCCGAGCTGGTTTGGCAAACACCCCAAGGTAAGGATATACATTTTGATACTTGGACTATTCGCTACCTACTCTCAAAATTTCAAGTCATCCTATGCATTTTAAAATAATTGCTAGGCAAAATGGTTCGTTTCCTGGACTAATTTTATATTAAAATATAAACCTAGCCAGTAACACTGTTATAAAATAAATCTAATGGAATTAGCTCTACCAAACTGTATTTACGATATTGCACTACCTGCATGCATATATTACCATAATAATGGGCTAAATCCGCAGGTACAGTTGAAAGAACATTAAAACTTACTTCCGATTTAACCCTTTTCAATTAATAATTATTTATGCATAATGCCCAAAGGGGGTGAGCATAATGCTTTTGTTTGATTGCAAAAGTTTCTATTATTTTTATTAAAATAGGTACAAAAGAATTTAGGAATAATAATTTTGTACAGTAGACTAATTTTACAACGGTCGAAAAAAAATGAATAGGGTTTATAATTGTTTGGTCTTTAACAAGATTTAAATGCATAATTTTCAAATTTAAGCTGCTATCGAAATTTTAAAAAAATATATGCAAAAATGCACAATCGAAAGTATTTTTAAAGGATTGGGAGGTGAAGTAAAGCAGATCTACTTTTTTACAAGCCCAGTTTATGAGTTCTGCTAATATTTTTAAAGATCAAAGCATGAGTTATTTTTGCAATTTATTTCTATGCTAAAAGAAAATGATCGTTTTTTTCCTAACTTTTTTGCATTTAATTAATATCCTGACTCACTCTTGCATTTTGTGAGATACTGTCACGTAAAAATTAAAATATTGAAGAGTAAAAAATAATTTAATTTATATTTTTACAGTTATACTGTTTTCAATTATGAGGTAAAATAAAAGATTTTTTTATAACTGAGCCACTCTTTGTAATTATTTTTGCACTGCTACACAGGCTTGTTTAAAGTATTTTTACTAAATATAGTGGCTGACAGGTTTTTTATTATTTCTTCCATGGCAAAACAACATTTATTCAACTTTTGAAAATGGGCAACAACAGCATGTTAGGCTTTACGGCAATATTTAGAAAAAGCAATTGTGCTAAAACGGTCATCAAGGCTACAAAGAACTAGAATACTGACACCCTTAAGAGCTTGTGTAATAAAAATGGTACACATATGCAATGCCAGTCGCAGAGATATTTTTGGGAATAATTGGCAAAAACTCTGACTTATAATGGCTACTCTGTAAACTTAATTATATTTTTTAAACTGTTGTTTAGTTGATTTGGTCGATTTAGTTTTGTAAACGGTGATGTGTTTTTATCTTGTTGCCAGCTTATATTTTTACAAAATTAATAGTTTTTGACTATATTGCGTGATATTTTATAGATTTGTGCGGTAAAGGAAAAATCCCTTTGTGGCTGACACTGCCCAAGAGCACCATTTTTAATTATTTAATTGTAAGTATTCTATTTTTTTGCCATTCAGACTGCAGTAATCAACCCATATAAACGTCTGAGTGTCCTTCTATTTAAGGTGCGACTAAACATGAGTTTGTTATGAAGATTTAGAAACAAAATCAACTTTGAAAGAAATAAGTTTTTAAATGAAACAAACAGTCAAGATTATGCAACTATCAAAACACATATGATCTGTATAGTAAAGCATAAGAATATATGCAGATATGAGATTACACAGATACAGAGTATAAGAAAAGAAGATGAAAGATATGCAGTAAGATACAACACACGATATATATAAAACAACATAGAGAAATATATAAATACAATATATATATAAGATATATATAATAGAAAGTATAGATAGAAATAGCAGAGTTATAAACTTACATAAAATATATGATAAACAGATACACATATGAGAGTGGTAGTAGAAAGATGATACAAGAGTGCAATAGCTGAGAACATGAAAGAGTTATTAGTAAAAACCGATGATTGCAAAAATCGATCAGGAGTGTTCAAATATCATCTTGAGTGCACTATCTTACATGTTGAATGCAATAGAGATAGTTTTTGATAAAAATCTTATAAAGATAAAAGCGTGAGTTATGAAACACTTCTTAGTTATAAAAAAGTACTTTTAAAGGTATACTACAAAAAAAGAATGAGAGAACTCTGATAAAAAATGAGCTGATCAGTAATAAACCCACATATCACTGTTCTGATTATCTAGTGAGGAAACGAATGATGAATATGCATTTTCATCTGATCGACTCAACGGCGCGCTTCATCTGATTTGTTCGGTCTGAACCAAAGGTGTCTGTTTCACAATTAATTACTGAAACCGCAGCCGCATATGCGATACGCCCGAAATGCGCGCAAACATTGGCGGCGAGTACTTTTATTTTTGACTTTAGCTTCCTTTCATCTTTTAAATTATTATTGTATCGGCTCAATAGTTAATGCTTCTGTTTTCAGAGTTGACGCAAACATATATTCAAAAAAATTTTTGAAAAGAAAAATTCTTCTTTTCTTCTTTAATATAGAAACTACTGAGGTCTTGACAAATTCCAAGAAATTTAAACAAGAAAAAGATATTAGATGACCCTTCATCTTCCTTACCAAATCTCCTTTAAAATTAATATGTTACATACACTACAAAGCTTTTTTCTATCAATTATCATATCTCGCTTCTATTTAATGTTCAACTGCCTGTCACACAATGATGTTGAGCCGTCAATTCACGTCAAAATTTACAGCGCAAACTCCTCGTGTGCACCGAGCACTCCCAGAGTATTCTCGATGTCCATTTTCTTGCCCATGAAGGCGCCGCTCGACGCGCAAATAGGTGACCGTATTCAACCATCTCTTTACATTTAAACAAAACATGATTCACATCGTAATCTGAATTAAAAGAGTCATTATCTGTTCAATGTAGTTGCTAATATTGTCCATATGTAAATATAGCACTGAGGTCGTGTGCTATCCTTTTCATTATCTAAAACGTGCCTGCTCTAAACAGCCAGATATTAAGCACTTTGATTCTTTATAATTGCTTCGCTTTTAAATTATAAAGAATCCAAAGTCTTAATATCTGAAAATAATTTATATAAACGAATGTTTCTAGAAATGGTTGGAAATACATTTAGATAATTTAGCGATTAACAAAAAAAGGATGTAAAGCGACCTCAGTGCTATATATATCTGCCATATTTTACATATGGACAATATTAAAAAGGGCAACCTATACAAATTGAATTTTAGATACGAATTCTTTTTAATCTAAGATTACGGCCCATTGATTGATTATTTAGTGTTTGTTTGAATTAATAGATTAAATCAAGTGTTTTTGTTTAAAATGTAAAAGAAGAGATGGCTGAATACGGTCTGTATTTGCACTGTCGAGCAGCCTGCGTGACAAGGGCCATTGGACAGTCGAATGCCTCTAAGGGGAGTGCAGCCTTCAGTTGTCTACCTCAATGGGAGCTCGCTTCTTTTAATATAGAATTCGACGTGGTTACCAGCTGTAACATCGGCGCTTGTGTGACAGACGAGTGACGGGGTTGGTTTCTCTTTATTGTTAAATAAAATGATATGATAATTGATAGAAAAAGCTGCACTTTGGTGATAGACAAAGTGTATGCAAATATATTAATTTTAAAGGGAAGTTTTAATTATATTAACAGGAAAGTGGAAAATCTTAATTAAATATCTTTTCTGCCGACTTTTTCTAATGTTCTTGGAATTTTGTCAAAGTTTTGGTAGTTGTTGGGCTCTCTAAGTATTGAATAGAAAAAGAAAAATTTTTTTTCTCTTTCTAAAAAATTTTTTTGAATATGGTTAGTCAACTGCACTTGGGTGAGACAGACATGAGAGCGACACATAATCTTTTTGAAAGCATATAAAGGTGGAGGGAGAGAGAGGCATTAGCACCATTATCTGATATCAATAATAATTTAAAAATTAAGAAAAGAAATACACAAAATTAAATAAAAGTATTTACTCGCCACTAATGGTATAGGTGCGCGCAATTTTTCCTTTTCAGTCGACACTTGGGCATGTCACATATGCGTACCTTCTTGTTTCAGCCATCCTTCAACTTTCAGTAACACTGCAAGCAGACCTGCTGCATGTGGTTCCAACCATCGAACCCAGGCAACAAAATGTCGGTCACAACTTTGTTGATCAATCATAAAAATAACATGTGTTGTACTTATAAATTGGTACTGATAAATGCAATTTCTGATACATATAAGATTTGCTTCACAATTAATCACTTTGCATCGTAGTTATAAAAAATTTTGTAAAAATTTTTTTTTATAGAATTTTTTTATATTTGTTTTTGTTAAATCATTTTGAATTATACTTTTTTTGGTTTATGAGAAAAGATTTTTTGTATCTTAATAAACTGTCTCTGTATTGTAGCCTTGAAAAAGGAATAAAGTTTTTTCAAAGCTGCTAGTAGAAAAGAGTTTCTTTGGGTTTCTCCACCTGATTGATACCTCAATATTGGATTTTGCTGCTTGACCTTGTCGATCGAGACTTCCTCTCCGACTTTTTGAGACATATATATATATATATATATATATATATATATATATATATATATATATATATATATATATATATATATATATATATATATATATATATATATATATATATATATATATATATATATATATATATATATATATATATATATATATATTTATAGCATATCTGCTTTATTATTGTCCTTAAGATGCTAAAACAATTTGACTTTACATTAAGTAGGATTTATTTAAAAGTTTTATATTATGTTACATTGGCATAATCAGTTAATATTATTAGCTTATCCATGTAAAAAGTTAGGTCTAAGACCACCACACACTATATCAATATGATTTAGCGACATCTAAAGGGTGAATTTTAAACTACTTTCATCTGAAACTCAGACAATATAACATCCCCATGATTATTGATTTAAATGGTGTTGAACAGAGGCTGTAACTTCCGGTTTCACTGAATAGGTGGCAGCTGATTTTACATTCCAAAGAATCATAAATGTGTGTCTATTATTTTATTACTTTAGTAATTTTGTTTTTCTATTTGCCAAATATAATTAGTTTTAGTTTGTTGGTAGTTACTTACTTCTAGTTGGGATCGTACCTTTTTAAACCACACCAAATATTATTCTTGGCTTCATGTTTTCGATTCTAATTAGTGTTATTATGAATAACTATTTTTTCTGCTTTTATGATAGGCTTTCTTAGGGCTCACGTTAACAGTCTTCTTTCTTCCCCTTACATGTATTTCTTTTTTGATGAAAATACTTTTTTATCTAGGATATCGAAAAATACTTTTTATTATAATATTCATTTTCTTAAGTCACTCTCTAAACTCAATTTGAAAAACAAGCGTAGGATAATGTATGTTATTTCTTCTACCGGTTTGTTTAGAATAGTACATTAAAAAATGAAAAATAGATACTTTAGTTATTGCGTAATATTTCCGGTGTATTGAACGGCTCTTTTAAACTTAACTATTCATATTTTAAAACCAAATAAAAAATTGTTTACAATAAATTAAAAAAAGCCAATTATTTTAAAATTATTGCTTTTTTTTGTTTAAGAGCAGTAATAAACAAATAAACATTTTTTATTTAATTTTAAATAGTTAGCATTTAAGGTAAGAACCCACTAAGCAAAAAATCATCCTAATTACGTTAGATTTATGTTTTCTTGTTTCTTTGTTACGTTAATCATCTTGAAACAATAACAGCGCCATGAACCTAATAGTTTCGTTATATTTCCTTCAACTTAACAAAATCCTAGTTACGTTAAAAATACAACGTTTTGGTTTCGAAACTTACACGGCCTCGTTACGTATTTTGCATTGGTTATGCCTAACACATATTATGAAACACCCACGTTATATAATTTACGTTATAAAGAGGATTTTTTAATGACTTTAATAAGCGGTTTTGTTATGTTGATTATAAACAAACTAGTGTTCTGTAATATTTCCATTATTTAATTAACATTAAAAGATCTTTTGGATCCATAATGTGTGTAAATACAATATATTATAATAATACAGAATGTTTAATTAAGTATGGTTGTGAATCGTATTTTGTAAACCATTTATTGTACAGCTTTAAAATAAAAATCAGTATAATGATGATGGCTTTGAAATTCACTAAACGTATTAAGTTGGCAACTTTATCATTAGGGGCGCGATACCAAGTATATTAAAAGGCAACTTTTGTAAAAATGTTGATATTAAAGTAATCGATCACGGATTTAATTAAAATTACTGAACGATTTTTACGCTTTTCCTCATATATTATTTTCTGTTAAACTTCTGAAGTGGGCGAAAATTTACTTATATGCAAAAAGCACTAACAAAATGAAATCTATTTTTTAAAACAGAAGGCTGGTCGAATAAGAAAAAATTGATTAAATATTCTTTGTGTTTACGTTTTGTAAAACTACAAGTGTAAATACCCCTTTTATTATTAAAACCTCAAGAAATTATTTAATTAACCATAATAAAAAATTGTTTACCTCAAAGTTTTAGCATTTTTATTGTAAAATAATTTTGCGTCCATTCTTTTATTAAAAATGCCACTGAAAAAATGAATGTAAAATATGTGTAATAAATAACAATTAATGTTGATTAATTTTTTTCGCCGACCCCGAAATTATACAATGGTTAAAGATAAAACCAGTGACGAGTGATATTTCTAATAAAAAAAATACTTATTTTTAAAATATTAGGAAAAATTTATTTATAAAAATATCTGGTGTCTACAACTCTCCTTTCACATTTTCCGAATTTGTGTACAGACTATTTAATATGCAAATCTTATCCACACAATGTGTAACAGTTCATATATAGAAATGTTCATGTGATAATGTTTATCTTTCTTAATTTACTTTATAAAAAGTCTTAAATATTTTGTGATGTGTAAATTTGAGTAATATTTAAAAAAAAATAAAAAGGTTAAAGTTGGGTATAAAAATGCCCATAAATTTATAAATGTTTATAAAAATCAATTGTATGTATATGTATTTTAATATCCATTTGTTCACCCGCCGAAAGAAAACTTTGTAAAAATATTTTGTTCCGCAATACTTTTTAGTTACTGACATAATTGCTTCATTAATACAGAAGATATATTATAATACTAGTTTGGCAAAAAAAGCTGTATTTGCAGATAGTGTCACAGCTACCTTATTTTACCTAATATAAAGGATAAAACCCTGTGTTGGCTTAAAAGCCTGCAATTTTTTTTTAATATGTAGTCGGCATTTTCTCTAATATTAGCAACTCGATTAGCCATTACTAAATGGTAGAGTAAACTACTGATTAATCACCAATTTTGAAAAAGGATTTAGAAACTTTGTATTATATTATTATTTTGCTTCTATTGATAAACAATCCAATTAAAAATTCAAGTTATCTCTTAAAGAATTTTTTACTTACAGTTATACTTGTTACGTCACTTGAGCATGTTAAACCACTGTCTCTCTTTTTCACTGCCAATCCACTTTCTGATTAGTTGTTATTTGAAAACTGCATCAATAATTTGTTTCATAATTAATTTTCCAATAATTTAATTATTATAATTGTGTCAAGTGTCTAATATCAGGGCCTTTAAAAATTACAAAATATAATACATCACAGTGAATAGTTTAAGTTAAAACTTTGATAAAATTAATTTAAAAGTATTTTATTTATTTGAAATATCAAATTTTTGCTTCTTAAGTCCTCTAAAACAGTTTTTTTTTTCCGATTGATTGGATAATACCCATTTTCTGGAGAATTTTTTGGCCAGAAGATAACTTTTTCCCGGGCAAGACCGGAAAAATACTTTTGTCGGACTCATTTGTCACTTTTCTAGTCTTATTTGTCACTTTGCACATCCATGAAATAGAAAATAAGCTGCTAATTTAGCAGCTTTTTTATTTATGGTTGTTATGGAAACAAAATTCAGTTTTTTTTAATCTTTGGGCAGTCCACGAAGGCTGGGGCCTAAGCACTAATGTAATGTGGGTGTCTTAAATAATTCTTATTGTTATAATAAGTATCAAATCCAAGTCAAGCGGATAAATAGATCTGTTTTTAAATATTAAAATTTGTTTTTTTAATAGTTTCGGTTGAAAAAAAATGTACATTACAGGATCTAAAAACAAATGTTTTGCAGGTCTCGCCAAGTTTTCAGGACTTGCCTACGGCTCGCCCTGGAAACCGCTTGGCTTGACCTGCAAACACCACAGAATAAAAAACCGAACACTACTTTCCGGTCTTCTAACGTAAATTACTACAGATGATGTAGGTAGGTATAAAGCAACGAAATTTTATTTCATTCTTTTTTTAATTTATATGTATCTAAGGGATGGGAGGTACCTCACGAAATGAAATCCGGACCTATTACCCCAATATTCGGGACGAATGGTAACTTTATCTTAAGGAAACGACTGATCTTTATAATCAGGATTTTTGGTCAGTTTATCTATATACCTACGTACATAAAAACTAAAGTATGAAAGAAAATAGTGTAATCTACTTACTTTCCGATCCATATTTTCCTTTAATATTACGAGAAAAAACTTTAAATTCACAACACAAAACACTACTTGTTCTTTAAATGCGAGGAAATAAGAAATAAGCATAGTAAAGTTTAAGGTTATGTACTAATCTTCCTTTCTAAACCTGGCGTCGTTGTTAAAAAATCGTACATTCTCTGTGCGGGCTACTTTTAAACAAACGAGGTCGATGTGTTAAATTATAATCATATCTAAAACGTATATTAAGAGACGTATCGAACTTGTTTCTAAAAGACCATTCTCTAAATGGCAACATTTTAACGTTAATATAAAGTACATAAAAGTTACGTCAGTAAGATGTTTGTTCTATACCGTATTAAGAATATTCACAAGGGTATATTACAGAAACGAAAATTTAGTAACAAATCAAGAAAACGAATCAGACATTTAATGATAAAATAACGTTTAAAATAAAAACGTTATCACAGTTACTTTTGAATAACGTTACAAAACGTGCTAAAGATGTTCTTTGCTTAGTGGGAAGAACTTTTTTTTTGGGCTTAACAATATATACCTAAAAATGAAAATCGCAAAGGGGGAACTAAACAACAATCTTAAGGGAAGAAAATAAGAAGCTTTGCTTATATATTTTCTTTTACTTCGGCAATTTTTTTTTTTAATTATTTTACATACAAATTAAACCTGGTCTTTATTTACATGTCATTACTTTTATGAAAAAATATCTTGATCAATTTAGAAACAGTCATGTTCGCTCTTGTAAGAAAAAATGCAGCCTACCGACAAGCCATAGAAAAACTATTTTATAGATAGGGTATATAAAACAATAAGCATTGCTTCACATCTCATTTTCTAAATATCTTGACTTCCAATGATTTTTTTTTAATTTTACCTGTGCTAATTAGATGAAAAATTATTTTTTTTATATAACACATTACGTCGGTGTAATTAGCAAAGTGGCACAGTGTCCATGTGATAACCGTTGAATAAACATTTTTTTTTAATAAAGTTTGTGTCTCGATATTAAAACAAAGTAAGTTTTATTTACAAAATATTTATTTAAAATTCCACTTTACTATTACAATATCAGAATCAATATTTTTTTAAGAGTATTATTTGTTTGTCTGAAAAGTTGTGCCACATGAGCATTTTGTTCAATTTTAAATAGTTATAATATTTTGAGGCAAATAAACAAAAATATATTTTAAATGTTTATCTTCGTGTATGTGTAAAAAATTTTAATAAAAAGAGACTTTTGTATTTTGTTGTTATTTTTAAGCAACCTTAATAAAAGACATTACTTCTTAACTTAGTAAGCTAGCGTAGATCAGTGTTTTTAGTAAAATACGTAGTTAAATCCAAAATTGTTTAAAACTGTTTAGTAATAATGCATTTTTTTTTGGTAAGTGTTGGATAAAGGAATGGAATTTTTTTGACTGGTACTGTAAAACCGTAATAATTTACCATCAAATTGTAAATGAATATTCCGATACTTAACACAAAAGCCTTACCAGCCACTTTTTTTAGAGAAGATATGTAGACGATGTTTTGTATTTGAAATAGTACATTAAAATAGGATTTTAGATTTCTTAAACTCATTTAATAGGTAGAAATATTCTATTTACACTGAAGGAACGGAACAAGGATGAAATAAATTTTTTAGACATAAACATTAAATATCGATAATTACATAGAACATGACTGTAGAAAAACAACTTTCTTAGACAAAGTAATAAATTATACATCAAAACATGAAATTATCCCCATTCCACAATTTAATAAACTATACTTGTCAGCTTGCCACCAAGTAAAATAAATAACAAGGAACTCTCTATTATTAATGCTTACAAATAATAGCTACAAAGAAACTATAATAGATAGTTTATTAAAAAAGAGAACACGGATATTACTAATCAGAGGGTTTTGTGTTGTGGTTCCAGAAACTAGTAATTTTAGGATCATAAGTTATGTCCCTAAAAATTGGTAATAATGTATGCAATAGAGCAGTGTTTCTCAATCTGGGTTCCGCGGCACACTAGAGTTCCACAAAGGCAGGTTTTGGATTCCACAAAATTGGTTAATAAAAAAAGGAAAAAATGAAAAACAAAAGTAGTAGTATCAACCTATTAAAAATATGTTATGTGAAGAAAAAAAATAACCGCGGTACTATTCCTAGTAATCTTCAATCGAATGCTCAGCAGTACGAACAAGCGTGCAAGAGAAAAAAGAATCGGTCTATAACCTTTCTCTCCCACACGCTTGTTCTGATTGGTAGACAACAAAGGGTATACACGCTGCTGACCAATCACCTTACAAAGCGCAGTATATACCGAGCTTCGCCGACCAATCGAAAAAAAATTCTTCTTCCTCTCTAGCACGCTTCTTTGCACTGCCGAGCGGTAACGCTGCCTCTAGTCGGTATGCTATTATGGGACATGTGATGTATCGCAAAAATCGTGTCATTATGCTATAAAAGTAACATTATGTAGATATATTAAGTCAAAACTAAATATTTCATATAATATTAAGATTTAAATTATTGCCTCATTAAGAACTATAACTACTTAGTTTATTTTTCTTGTAACCGGTAAAGTCTGACTTTCACAGTCTATTGAGATGGATAGGCTGATAATAAAGAGGATGTCATAGAAGTATTACGATTAAAACGCCAAAACGCTGCGCTGAGTCTGTATTTAAGCAATTATTTGCAGAGGCGATAGAGCAAGCAAAACAGTTGGATGTTACATTAAAACAGGTCCAGTTATGAGGCGAAATCTGTGGAAAAGTACTTTTGGAAATCAGAATACATACCTCTATTATATTTAAATAATAATGATTATCTCCGAAAATACTCGACCTCTTTTTTTTTTTGGATTTTTTATACCTATCCCAATTGACAGGAACTTGAATATCGATATTAAAAAACTGAAAAAAGCGTTTCACATGTACCTCTATTTCATTAGCGACAATGATTCTACAGTTTTAAATAAATAAAAACTCTGAATGACTAAATGGAAAGAGAATCTTAATAATTTGTCATACCAGAGTCGATATCAACTCCCGGTCAACGTAGCTACTGGGCGGAAAGATCGTTTTCAACTTCAGTAAATCAAATCTTGGTTGCGTGTCTCAATGGGACAGAAAAGATTACGGAGCTAGCTCTTAAATATAGCATAGAGATGTGCACCTGGATGTCGACGAAATGATTAATGTTTTCGCCAAAAAGAAGCCTAAGCTATTAATGTAGTCCAGAGACTTGCAATTAATTGTTTTTTTCCGAAAACTAAATAAGGTAAAAAAAATATCAATAGACAAGTTGTATTTTTAGTTGCCAAATCTTAAAACAAATATAAAATGGCAAAAAAGTCAGGATCAGACATTTTTTCACCATTATTTTTGATTGTGTTCTCTGATACGTCACTGGACTTAATCATTTTGATTTAATTAAGCACAAGTTAGGCCCTTATTACACAAAATAACACTGACAAATTTCAGAAAAAAATAACACACTGTATCTTAAAAACTATAAATTTTCGGACCCATATTTATAAAAACTGATCAAAGTTTGAATAAACCTTACCATATACCAAGAAAGTGCAAATTAACAAATATTGCATATAGAAACACTACCCTTATATTTGAATTCTAAAAAATATGAAAACTTGTTCAGACTAAAAGTTAGGTTATAATTTAAAGCAGGATCTTCTAATTTAAATTTGAAATCAAAAGTTACTTTCCAACATACCCCGTATAGCGATTAAAACGAACAAAATTTCTTAATAAAAAACTGCATCAAAGTTTATTTTTGAAAAGACATTAAGTTTTTGTTATTTATAAAAAAATTTAAATTAATTTGGATCACCTAAAGAAACAAACGTAAAATTATGCTTCTTTTAAGATTAATTATACAAAAATCCAAATAGCCCAGTCAATATACACATTAGGTCGGAATTAACCTGTCGGCGATAAAAATTCTGCATTTGATTAAATAAAAACATTAATCTATCATATCGAAAAATTATCTCCCAAAGATGTCACCAGGGGTTTTCAAAAATAGCAAATGTTTATGATTTTCGATTGTTAACATTAAAACTTCTTTAATTCTAAAAATATAAATAAAAGCTTTAAATAAAAGTTGTTGATTATATATTAGCTATAACTTTTGTAAATGTTTTTAATATCTCAACTTTCAACAAAATTACAGCCGATTTTCAAAAAAGTAATTTTTGAGAACTGCTCATGTACAATGTTTAAAGTTCTCTTGGAATTTCCATCACCGGCTCTTTGATTAATATTATCAGATAGATATTTGTTACAGAAAAATATGAAATTGGGATTATTTATAAAAGAAAGCCCAAATTTTCAGATAACAACAATTTTATAAAGATTTGATTTTTTTTCTTAACTAAAACTCACTTTGAAATATTGCTTTTTATTTTGACGTAGTGTGCACAAATTTTTGCTCATAGTTATTGTAATAATCATTTAAACTAATATTTTTTTTGGCAGATTTATTCCTTCAGTACCTACTTTTTGATATTATTTAAATCAAACTGTTTTTACATATAGGGAAAATATCGAACTTTCGTTTCGGATTTTTTTGATTCAGATTAAACGATGAAATTTTAAACCTAAAATCCATATAGTGTCACTAATAATTGTTAATTCATAAAATTTTAACCAAAGATAAAAACTTCAAGTACCTTAAAGTGTATATTTTTTAAAAGGTTATTTGGGTTTTAAAAATGTATATTATTAAGTATAATTAATATTATATTATTAATTATTAAGTTTAAAAAAAAGAACTGTTTTTACCCCGGGAAAAAAATGTACTTTTTAAAATAAGATGTAAATAGTTTTTTACAGCTAAGAGCTAGAAGTAGTTTTTTTAACACCGTACGAACAGGGGGATTTGGTATTAATTGTTGATCACAATTATCTTAATTAAATATATATTTAAACATTTAAAATTAAGCAAAAACACAAGTTTTTTTCGGGATTCTGAATTAATGAATATCTAAATTATTCTAAATAATGTGAATTTGCTGGTTCCTTCGAGATCTTAGTAATTTAAGTAGTTCTTGTCAATAAGTCCGTTCTTCAGTAACACAAATTCGTTATTATATTATTTTATCTTTCGTTCAAAAATGTTTTTTTTTAGCTTGCCCAATATGCCCTAAAACAATTTTTTTTTTTTTAAATTTGACCATCAATATTTGGAACTGGGAATATAAATCTTTTATTTTTTAATATTCCCCAATTTATCAAAAATTTCATTTGAAAATGTTTTGTTCATCTTCATTTTTAAAAAATTACGTTTGTTGAAAAAAACGAGACATCTCCCAAAAATTTAAAAAATTTTTGACATTCAAAAATTCGGTTTTTTACTTTCATAATAAAGATATAAAAAAAAAAAATAAGTTGTAGTTTAAAATCTTAGCTAAACTTTTGTTAAAAACTTTTTTGTTTTTTTGATTTTTAAAAGTTATATAAAATTAAATTCAGGTAAACAGGTTTTAAAGGTAACCTTTAGATAAACCGTTAAGAAATTTATTTGCATTGGTAGTCAATGTTAAATACTAATTCGGAAAATTTCAATTTCCGACAGGTAAATTTTTTAGATAAGAAAATTTTGTATTTTGGGATGCTAAGGTGCTTTTTTTTAATGTTCCACAGCCTTTCTTCACTTCGCCGTGAACAACCACTGGCAACGCCGCAAAAAAGCATGAGATTCAGATTGGTTGGAGCGCGATGGTCCGTAATCCGGGTATCGAAAAAGCTATTTTTAAATTCTTTAAAGGGCCGATTCCAAAGACGTAAAAGGGATTTATATTTCCAATAAAAAATTAAATCAGTATAAATTTTAAAAAAAGAATATTTATATATAATTTAAACTCTTTAAAAAAAAAATTTTGTGCATAGGGCGAGGAAAGAATAAGAGTGTTGTAAAAGCAAACAAGAATTTAACATGTTAGTAATTACTTAGTTTGAGTTTTGTTTATTTTTTTTTATTGAATGTGGTCCGGTTTCTTCTTATTTTTGACTCCCGCCTCTCCGATTTTCTGTGCATTTTGTTATTTCTTTAACACAATTATTTAAAGAAATGTTTTTAAAAAGAGCATCATAATGAAATATTTTTTTTATTTTCACAAAATACATTTAGAAATATTAAAGCCTTCATGTGTCTATGCAAGTTATTATGATAGTTTGATTTGCCATTTATTGTAACTCTAGTAGCAGGGTTATTAATAATTTTCTCAAAATCGCACATATGGAAAAAAAGAACGTCTTTAACAATTTTTGTAGGACTTTTTAAAAGCCAGTTTAGACAATCAAAGTATTCGTCGTAAATTAGGTTTCTTACTTTCAACAAAAAAAAGAAACACAAATGTTACAATTTTTTATTTTTTACAATTTGTGGGCAGCATAACCGGCTATATAAATTTGTACCGATTTGGGCAATTTAATTCATTTAGGAAATTTAGTTTCAAATAAAAACAAAAATTTTAGGTAATTTATTTTAATCAATCAAGATCATTTTTCCCGATACAGCTGTCTCCTGTTTTTTAATCTCAGCTAAAGAGAAATTTCAAACCTCAGCGCTTCTAAATATATGTTTGCGTCTAATTTTTTTTTTCAGCATTAAAATATCATCAAAGCTAACATTGTAATTAAACCTGCAAGAAGTCTGTTTTACCCAATCTTTTTCTAACTTTTCAGTAAATTTACCTGGTAAAATATATGACAAATCAAATTTGAAATGAATAGTCAATTATTTCTAGTAAAACAGATATACTATGGGGAAAGTGCAGAATAGGTGTCGTTTTAAGACCATTATTGTTTTCAAGTTTATGCTTCAACCAGGTAAAAATTTTATTAAAATTAACAGAGAAATTTGTCAATTAGAGATGTGATAGCAATACTCGTTTCTTTTACTTTACCCTTAAAGTACTAGTATTACTGACAATATCCCACCAATGTATAATAACTTCGATGCTGTGTCTTTAAAACCAAAGTAATTTAAAGCTGCGATTGTTGAAAAATTACATATATTATCCGCAATAAAAACTTTTGACGCTCAAATTTTTGGGGAAAACTGTTTTATGGTTGTTTAAAAGATTAAACGGGGCCTTCTCCGTCATACATACTTTAACGTCATTATATTTTGCGTTTTAATCACATCAAAATGATCAAAATCTGATAAACAAAGGTTTTATCTAAGCTTTTTAAGTTTCAGCCAGTTATTAATTATGTTTTTAAATAAATGCACAAAATCAAAGCTAGTAAATATTTTGCTTTTGGAGATCATTGGTTGGGGAAAGAATTTACAATTTTCTTGGTTATATTAGAAAACATGGATGGTTATTTCTGTGGTTGTCAGTTATGATATCTAGAACTGAAACCCATTTTTGGATCAATAAAATTTGATTTTAAAAGAAAAAAATAAAATATAACTAAATAGTATCTAAAAAGGGCAGGCAGCCAGGTACCTATGCAACGCAATAACAACAACCAAAACGAACGACAAAATTCCAAATGTTCGGTATACCTAACTACTTACGGTAATTTCCAATGCTAATATTTGTTACTGTTTTTAAAATAACTAAAAATACCTAAAAAAATCAAAGCCAAACACGAATCATAAAACACACTTTCATTTTATATTTTTTAAAAGCACCACACAAAATGTCAGGTTTTTTGCTGGATTTTACTTTAAGCATTTTTTATAACACCGGCACTTTTCACCCCGGGATATTTTTGTTTTTACGCAATGTCTGCGGAAAAAACTGTCCCGGTCCCCTACAAATCTCACACAGTAAGACCTTTTACAGGTTTAGTCTTTATCTTAACAATATTTTTTTTCAAAAAAGCTGTTTTATTGGTAAAAACACATCAGAGCAACAGGTCATTAAACGTAAATCATATGACAAACAACAGAAAACGTGTGTCGATCTATATCTGAACGCATAGTTGCCAGATTTTTGTTCACGGCTTTGTTAAGGAAGGTAGGCTGTGTTTCCCCCCATCTTTCCCCTTTCATTTTAAAATTAGTTTTCATGCTTTCTATTGCAAAGTGGGGTTTTGGGAAATTTTTAGTAACTTTTCTTTTTTGCCATAATTTTAATAACCAGGTAAAATCTTTTAAATATTGTAATACAAAACATTAAAAAACATTTAATTTCCTGAAGAGCGAAAATATTCTTGATAAGATATGAACGATGTGGAACATTTAACTAAACGCATTTTTAAATTTTTGTCTAATTGATCCAAAAAGAACCTTAATTTAGGGTTATTTCTTTAAGTACTTTCAATAAATTTAAAAGCTTTATTAATAACAAAATTTTGATGTTTTTCAAAAATAAATTAATGTCAATGAAGATTTTTTGAAATAGAAAATTGTATTCCATTGTTCCAAAATGGGTGTGTTGAAAATATATTTTCAATTTATAATACGAGATCTAAAAAACTTTGATTCTTGACAAGATTTCAACAATTATTTTAGGTTTTAAAAAAAGTGTTTTCTGCATTTATAAATTTACACCTGCCCAGTATATGGTAAGTTTTGTTCAAACTTTATTTAGTTTTATCAAGATCAAGACTAAAATGTTTCAAAAAATAAGAAATTAAAGAGATTCCCATATGTATATATTTACTTATTAGTATCCATGATATGTTAATTGGGGTTTATATAAAGGTAACTGTTTAAAGTTTTATTAAATAAGTGGCTTTGGCTCTGAACATACTTTATGTACAAACAACTCAGGCAAGAAATACTTGAATATTTTAATTAACAGTAAGGCATACAGTTGCAAGACAACAACAATGATATATTTTATTGTTTCGGCAATTTGTTTTTATTTATTTTTTTGTAGCCATTATCACCATAATATGATTATAATAATTTTATTTAAAGATAGGCTTATTTACTTTTGCAAGGATCAAATTAGTAAGTACACGTAATGTATACAAAATACTCATTTAAAGCTCTTATTTATGCATATTTTTTTAATAATAAAGGATTATGGTATAGACCATGGGCAATAAAAATACAGAAATCAAACATGGACTTTATTGATAACCTTGTGATTTAACTAACAACAAAGAATTCAAGAAAAATTACACAGGTCCACAAAGAAAAAATATAACGTGTGCTGGATGTCAGACTAAGATTTTCTGGCGTATTTTTTTCCGCTGAACACGAATCTAAAGTCAAAATTGAGGGTCAAACAGCAAAAAATCAAAAGAACCCCAAAAGACCCACACTCTACACTTACCGGCAAAAACCTGCTACCACGGAATGATATAATAACTATAAGAGATTCAAAAACATTCATAAAACAAAATGGAAAGCTTTTTAAATTGTCTATTAAAGTTATAAAAACATTTTTGATAGGATAAATAATAATATAAATAATAAAGAAGATAAAGGAAAATGTAATTTTGACCAAAAATTTCAGTCCAAAATAGAAAAAATATATATTTTTGTATTAATGTGATTTTTTGATTTTTTTAATAACACATTATTTATTATCCCAAACCCTGAAAATTCAGTTTTTTGATTTTAACTTGAAAAATATTGCATTTAGACAAGAAGACTATAAGCTAAATTAAAGGTCTTGTAAATATATATAGTTTATGCCCTACAAAGTTTCATGTATTTTTTATATTTCTTAAAATATTGACGTTTTACATTTAAAAAAAAAATCTTAAAATTTCACCCCCAATTTTGACTTCAGATTCATGTTCAGTGGAAAAAAATACTCCAGAAAGTCCCAGTTCGACACCCAGCACACACCACTTTTTGTATGGGCCTGTGTTATGATTTCTAAAATTTAACAACAAAACAATCGCCCAAAAACTCTAGCATTATTTGACTTAGATTATATTAAATTAGATTATTTGAGCGGAGATCGCAAAATGACCTCCACCACTGCAACCTTACCAGATTTAGGGTTTCTTTGCCTTTAGAGTACTTGTCCAGGCCCGTCTTCAACTAGACCCCAGAGTCTTGACACTGGCCACTTCATATATCTGTTGGTTTTGGCTTTTCCTTACCAAGCCTAGTGAACCCTTTAAGCCTACATAGTGCCTTCGCAGTGGCCCCAAACACAGGGCCGGTTGTTTCTTCAGCCTTGGCAGAACCTAAAAGGCCCATCCTCCACTCAGGCCTATTCTTTCAGGTGCTTGTTTTGAGTTTGCAATGTCCCTGTTAGTTGACCTTACCTTTCTCTTACGACCTTTACGACTGAGGCCCAAGGTCCATAAACTTGGCTAGAAGGTTCTAATGAACTGCTTTGCCTTTGTTGTCCTGGTGTTTGTACCACCAGCTTTGGAAACTTTTCTGTCTACCCAGCTTTAATAGATGCTTTAAAGAGGCCTGCCGGAAATTCCACAGAATGGCTCTGGGGCCTATCATTCCCATGGCTGATCCCCTCTTTTGGCTAGGTCGTCGGTCTCCTCGTTACTCTGCAGGCCCTCGTGGCCAGGTACCAGGCTACTGTAGGTTTGTTTTTATTGCTTCTGACTTTTCAGGGCCTGTATACAGCCCCCACTAGTTTGAAAGTAACTTTGGAGAACTGATGGCCTTCGGGGCCGTTTTAGCTGTCTGAGTAAATGACGATGTGTTTTCCTTTACTCCTTTTTCTTTAATCAGCACGGCACAATGCATTATTGCTGCGATTTTCGCTTGGAAAACCGTGGCGTGCTGACCAAGTCTTAAGGCTGTCTTTCTCTAGGCTTGTCTCCATAGATGCCAGCCTACTCCCTTGTTGGTCTTGGAGCCATGTATACCAGATATGATCGGCTTTATTGAAGGGCCTTCTTTCCAGTCCTCCCTATCTGGTTGACAATCCGAAAGTGTCTGTTGAAGATGAAACAAGGGGTGACTTAGTCCGAGGGCATCTCAAACAATGAGATGACCTGGTCCTCCTCATTTCCCATCCTGAGATCCTTTGATGTCCTATAATTGACTTTGACCTCGTTTGAGTCTATAGAGTACCGCTTTACTTCTCCCTGTATGTAAATCTGGAGTGGCGTAGGTTTAGCAGACTTCCGGGCTGTCGGTTGGGGTTTCTCATAGCTCCCGTGATGCATACGTCATGCTAGCCTTTGCACACTTTAAGTTGTCTGGTTTCTATGGTCTGCGAACCTTGCCCTCAGGCAACTGATCTGTAGGTTATAAATTATTTGACTTATTCAAGCTTTAATTGGCGATTAAAGATCTCATCCCTTAACGCGCTCTCTAGTTGTACAATAAAAATGGCCTTGACTATTATTCGCCCTTTATTATTTTTTTTTTAGTAAATAGCCACGGTTTATAAAAATGGCTAAAAAATATTAGCGCGCCCATGGTAACGAGCAGCTATCTAGTTAATACCAATATATTTTAAAATAATTAGAATAACTATGTAATAGCTTTCAGACAGCTAATCTTATTTAAATTAAATTTTATTTATATTTTCTTTATTTTATACAACGTATATATAACATACATGACATACATTAGAAAGTCATTTAATTACTTTGCTGAAAATTCTGAATTATATAGAGTTTTTCTTAAAAGTTAGAAAGAAGTTAATTACTTTTCTTAGTATCGCCTATAAATTTCTTTAAAATATCATTTTACCTTTAAATATAGCTATATTGACCAATTCAAAGACAATTATAGTTTTTACTATACGTGTGTGAAGGGCTGTCGCCGAGCGAACATAGGAAATCCCGTAAATTTTAAGGGTGTTAATTATTGGCCTCGTACAATTTACAGAAAAAGTGAGATAATTTTTGAAGAGACCAATCTGACAAACCCTCTGTCATATAAAACATTTTATAAGCGAATCTTGAATTATTCAATTACATGTAATGCAAAATTACCAAATTTTCGGTGCAGGTATCAAACAATTTGTTAAAAGGCTTTGTCAAATCTGACGTACAGCCGAATACAAGGAAAGTTTTTTTTCATTTCATCAATCTCACAACCATTACATTTGAAGTAAAAGACGTTAATATTATTTTTTTATCAAACCTTCATTTAATGTAAAAAATGTTTAACTAAAACAATTTTACTATCTACCATTAAAAAAATTTTATCATATTTAAAAAATTTAAATTTAAAAACCAATGGCAGTACCTGAAAATTTTCAAATTTATATCATCGCAATAAATACTTGTAAATGTTTAACTCAAAGATCGAAAATAGATCCGAAAAAAGAGAGAACTGAACCCTTAATTTTTTTCTAAGTGTGAAAAATTTAATCAAAAAAAAATACTTTTTTAAAGATATAGAAAATTACAAAAAAACATTAATTAAATAAATATTCAAACAACCCCTTTAACAGCTAAACAAATCTATCCCGGGATCATAAAATTTATTTCTAATGTTGCTGTTGATATTGCGAAATATTCCCAAAAAACTTTTCGAAGGCGGGTCCAATCTTGATTATTGAAATAAGTCCAAACAGGTTTCGCTGTCAAATAGTCCAAAAAAGGTCCAATGATATGATGTCCGATAATTCCACGAATACAATTGTTTTTTTGGGGATCTTGTGTCCGAGTATGCAAAGCGATGTTCATTTTCTGGCTCCAATACCGGCAATTTAACATTTGGTTCATTTGGGTGGTGAATATACATTCATCGTAAAACAAATATTTCTAAAACTCGTATCGTTATTTCCCCTTTCCATCATTTCGAAACAAAGTCTCATTTTCGCTTTTCATTCTTCTAGTTTGATTTTTTCGAATTTATACGGAAAATTTTGTGTTTTTGAAAGTGCGAAAAACCGCTGATGACGTTTATTTACCTCTGCCCATGAACCTTTAACACCTTTTGTTTTCCTCACACTCGCAAAATTTATTAAGATCTCTGCTCTCTTTCGCCTTTCGATATCCTGAGTTGAAATTTCATAATTTATTAAGGCCCCTTTAGGACTGGAATTTACGACAAAACGTTTAATAGTTAAAATTTGGACGGAATGGGCTTGGTGGGGAAATAAACTAAAACGTTTCAGATACTGCTCTAAAACTTTTTCCCCCGAAAATGCTTAATTATACTTTTTCTTGATAAAAAAATTTCCCTTTTTAAATACCGGACTGTCACTGATTTATTGACACTTTCCCAGTCAGGACAATATTCATTTTACTGGTACCTGTTTGGTCTCCATTTAAACCAAAAAGTTACATGGTTCATTTGAAAAGTTAAGTTTGTTATAATTTTATTTTTTTATTTCGATATTTTTACTGATAATTTTTAAAAAATATGGAAAAACTACAATTTTATAAACATTATCCTTCAATTTTAAAGGATCGATTCATATTAAATAAATTAAAGTCCCTGCTACATCAAAGTAAAATTTTATTATTGTGTTAAGAAAAAAATATTTTTAATTAATATAATAATTTGGCCTATTTTCCAAAGAAATAATCTCTTTAAATTCTGTTACAAAGTTATATTTAGCAATAGTGTTTAATAACATAGAACGTTTTTCTCCTGATGGACACTGCCGAATAGGCGAGCGTCCAAACCATTACCAAAAATTTAGCATTGTTTTGTGCGTCTATAGTCAAAACTAAAAATTTTTGTCTTAACCGATATTATTAAAAGATTGTCCTAAGTAGTTTATTCCAAATTTTTTTTAATCGTCGAGAAGGGCTAAAAATGAATTCAACTAGATCAATATCTTAGGGAAAAGTATGAAATATGAAATAAACAAATTTTGCAAAATTTGTATCTATATCTGAACGTCTTTTCCTGATGGACACACGTCATAAGCGAGCGTCCAAACCATTACCAAAAATTTAGGATTGGTTTCGTGCCCATAATAAAACTATAATAATTATTGTCTTAACCGATATTATTAAAAGATTGTCCTAAGTAGCTTTATCTCCAAAATTTCCCGGGTTTAATTCGTCGAGAAGGCCCAAAAAAGGGTATTCAACTAGATCAATATCTTAGGAATAGTACGGGAATATGAAATAAACAATTACTATGCAAAAATTTTTAAATTATGGTCTGAACGTAAATTTTTTCCCCGATGGAACACTGCCCATAAGCGAGCGTCCCAAACCCATTACCAAAATTTAGATTGTTTTTGTGACTATAGTTAAAACTATAATGATTGCTGTCTTAACTGATATTTTAAAGATTGTTTAAGTAGTTTTTTTCCCAAAAGTCCTTTTTAAATTTGTCGAGAAGGGCTAAACTGACATTCGATAGATCGATCTCTTTGAATAGCAGAAGAATCGAAATAAAAAAATTACTATGCAAAATTTGTATCTATGGTCTGAACGTATTTTCTCCTGATGGACACAGTTTGAAAGAAGGAGGTCCAAACTATTACAAAAATTAAAACATTGTTTTGTGCGTTCATATTTTAAACTATAATAATTATTGTCTTTACTGATATTATTAAAACATTGTCCTAAGTAGTTTATCTCCAAATTTAAATTAATTGTCGAGAAGGCTAAAACTGACATTCAACTAGATCGATCTCCTAGGAATAGTACGAAGCATATGAAATAAACAATTACTATGCAAAAATTTAAGGGGAAGAAAAAATATTTATGTTTAAGATGCAGGAAGAATAAGGTGTTAACTAAACATTGACTTGAAGGGTGGCTTCGAAATATCGTTTTATATGCATAATCAGATTGGGAGAGGTACGTTTTATGCATAATTTGAACAGTAAAAAGAGCAAAGAGTGTGTGGGAAAAGCAGTTTATACGTTTAATAAGATGGTTTTTATGCAAAGAATCCTATAGAGGTAGGTGCACCTTTATTAAATTTCTTGTATGAGACTTAAATATCGGTTATCTGTCAGAAGGTGTTCGACTCAAAATACGATTTAAATATTTAATATACGGGGTATGCGTAATTTTTCTTTGATGATAGGTAGATTTAATATAAACATTTTATAGAGAAAAAATATATCATTAAAGTTTTACTTGATCCAAAATTAATTATTCTCCATTCAATTAAAAAAAAATATTTAAAATTTTGCTTCTTTGGGTATTGTTTTTTGTGCGATTATTGTATATACATACTTGTATAAACAGTCATAGTTTTTGTTGTGATTTTACAAAAATAATGCTGTTGGAGTATCTCGTTAAATATTTATTGGTAAATAGTAGACAAAAACCTTAACAATTACCGTAGTAATAAGAACAATAATTATACAAAAATAAAATAAAAAACATTGTTTAGGTGAACAAAATATTTTAAAAGATTTTTGATGATTTCAAAAACCAGAAACCAAAATGTTTCCCTATATGCTCTTTTTTAATTTGTTTTTAAATATATTTTTTTAATTTTAGGTTAAAAAGGAATCCATTAACGTCCTTATAATTAAATGCAATCTTTTAGGGTTAAGACTTTCTTGAACTAATTTTTAAGCAAAATTTAATTTTCTTTGGTTACTGAGATCTACCAAAATAATTTTTCTTTTTTTGCCCTCTCGTTAACGTAAAGTTAAATCCTGCACAATATGTTGTAATTTAGATCATTTCTCAACCAATTACTGTATCAAATTTAGTTTTATTTATTTATAATATTTTTTGATATTAAAACATTTTAAAAAATCACGTTAATCAATTCAAGCAATCAAATATTTATCTATCTACAATAAGAATTTTTGTGCCAAAGATTTAATTTGGACTTTGCATTTTTTTGTTATCCTGAGATATAAAATTAGTTCATCAGTCAAAACCTGATTGTTACTAATCCCCGCAATAAAACAGTTTTTTTGTTAAATGCAATATTACTTAAATTGTTTAAAATAAACTTAAAAAAGTGGACAACATGTGTCGATTGGGTTTAGTCTGTATGACATTACCCAGACGTTAATTTTAATAATTCAAAAGGAGTAATAACGTCCAGAGTGGGACTACCGTCTTGTTTCAAAGGTGCCGTAAAATGCAATGTCTGCATGTTTCGGTACTTGGACAACATTGACGAAAATGGGAAATAAATCTGTTAAACATCTAAACTGACACCCGCAGTACTTTGCCGTTAGGCTTTATTTAAGCCTATGTGGTCTATTATTAAGCCAAAAACGAAATATTAAAGTAACTATACCTTATACTCTAATAGAATCAATGCCAGTAACAGCACGTAATGGCTTAATTACTTTAGAGGGTTTCAATTACACCACTCTACAAAAAAATAGTTTTTGCCTCCTAAACACGAATCCATGGTCAGCATTTGGTCATCAGGTCAAAACCTTTTCCTAACCCTGAAAAACCTGAAAAAATCTCCAATTTTGACTGTTTTCGGCAATTTACTGAAGTTTGGTTGGTGCTGGAGCATCACCGATTCGTGTTCAAAAGGCAAAAATACTTCGGAAATTATGTACTGCATGTAAAGTACAAAAAATGCATTTTTTATCATAACCTGTTAATACAGCTAAACAAAGTGCTGACCCAGCCATACGATTAAAGTTTTTGGTTTTTTTAAATCCTCTGAATTTCGATTTTTTCCCGCACCCCTCAGTTTTCGTAAGTTGTCGAAAAATATCAAAATTTTACTTTTTTTTTTTAAAGAAACATTGTTACCAATTGCCATTGCCATAATTTTTTAAAAACAAAAAAAAATAAAAAACCCAAAATCCTCGGGACCCGATTTTTTTTTGGAAAGTTGTGGAAAAAAATGCTCGGGCTCGGGGATGTAAAATATGGTTTTCCAAATTTTTTTCCCAAAACCGGGAAACCGTGTCGAAATTGCCATCAGGGCACAACCTTTTTCCCTTTCTAAAAAAACCTAAAAAAAAACGCAATTTGACGTTTTCCCAAAATTATTTTTAAAATTGGGGTGCTGGAGCAAAAATGATTCGGATGGGAAAATGTACTTTAGTAAATACAAAAATGCCTTTTGACCATAACATTTTAAACAGCTGAAAAAAGTGCTGACCCAGCCATGCGATATACTTTTCGGTATATTTTACACCTAAATAGGAATTCATATTATTGCACCACACATAGTTTCAGTAAATGGTCAAAACAAATTCACTTTTTTTAATTATGAAAACATTGTTACCTAATTGCCACATCTGACCATAGATTTGTGTTTAAAAGACAAAAATAAATCAAAAACCGAATATCTCAGGGACCGATTCTTTTTTTGAAAGTTGTGAAAAAAACTGCTCGGACTCAGAGATGTAATATATGGTTTTCCATTTATTTTGCCTCCTAAACACGAATCCGTGATCAGAAATTGGCCATCAGGTCACAACCTTTTCCTTACCTTAAAGAAAACCTGAAAAAAACGCAATTGTGACTGTTTTCCACAATTTACTTAAGATTGGTGGGTGCTGGAGCAAAAATGATCTCGGATGAAATCATGTACTTTATGTAAAGTACAAAAAATGCCTTTTTTTGACCATAACATTTTAAAACAGCTGAAAAAAGTGTTGACCCAGCCATGCGATATACTTTTTTCGGTATATTTTCAGTTTTACTCCAACACACATCAGTCTTCAGTAAATGGTCGAAAAAAACAGAATTGCCACTTTTTTTGTTTTTTTTTTTTTTTAATTAGGAAAACATTGTTACATGACTGCTAAATCTGACCATAGATTTGTGTTAAAAAGACAAAAATAAATCGAAAATATAATATCACATCTCTGGGACCGAATCTTTTCCTTTTTGGAAAGTGGTGAAAAAAGGCTTGGACTCAGAGATGTGATATATGGTTTTCTATATATTTTTCCTCCCAAACACGAATCCGTGGCCATATTTTAGCCATCAGGTCACAACCCTTTCCCAACCTGTTAAAACAGCTTAAAAAAGTACTGACCCGGCTCGGACTCAGAGATGCTCTATATGGTTTTTGATGTATTTTTGCCTCGTGAACATGGTTCCGTGGTCACTTTTGCTCCAGCACCCACCAATCTTCAGTAAATTTCCGAAAACCGTTGAAATTAACGATTTTTTTTAGTTTTTTGAGGTTAGGAAAAAACTGTGACCTGCTGGCCAAATTCTAACTACGTATTCATGTTTAGGATGCATAAATACATCGGAAAAATGTATTACATATCTACTTTTTTCTTTAAGTGCTAGTATAAATGGTATTATTTATTTCTTTAAGGCATGGCTTTTTATTAATTGTTTTAAAAAAATGTAAATTAAATGTTTTCGTCTACTGCCCTTCAACTGTTTTTAACATGCAACATTACTTTAATTATTTTAAAAGAATTTATACACAAAGTTACTAGCTTGCGTTTACTATCCAAACCCACACAAAACCACACAAGGAAACATATCCATTACACAACACTCAAGTGAGAAATTATAGCCTAAAGCAGGTGCCAGAACAACGTTTTAAATTTCTTTGCTAAAGTACCAATAAAATTTAACACTGTACAGGTGTAACGTTTCTTATTTACCTACATTGGTGATTTGTATTTTAAACTACACTTTGTTGTGTTTATGGCTTTATGTAAACAGCTGGACAGAAAGCTTTTAGGCCGATAATAAATCTATAAGTTATGGTTGGTTTTGCCTTTTTAAAAAAAGAGACTGTTTATATTAATCAATTAATCTTTATTTTATTTATACATAAAACAGAGATATTTCAATCCAAATTTGCATATTTTGAAACATTTATTAATTAAATTTAATAAGCCGGTGAATTAAGCTTATTGTAGTTATGCTCATCAGAAAAAACTACATTTAGCAGCATTAGGATACATCCATGCTTCAAAATTGAAAAAATTGTACTAACTTGTTTATATTGTTTAAATGTAAATAAAACCCTTTTTCGTATACGTCATTGATCTCTAAATGGCCAGCTTCAAAAAGTCCGCATTATACAGGCTCCTGCAGCTCACCTCCTGTCTTAAGTAGCTCATTTATTATTTATTGTAAAACTTTTATATTTTGCAGACGTTACCTTTAACCCACGGTGCATTTTAGGAAAATTATTTTGGATATACAGGGTGTCACAAAAAAGTGTGACGTCACGATGGTGCATTTTTTTAAATGAAATGCTCTGTATTTTTTGTATATTTAGGTACCTCTTGTAATCGTCTATCTTCCTGTAAAATTTTGTCAACATCGGTTCAGTGATTTAAAAAATAAAATAATAAAAAACTGTTTTGCACCACCGAGTTTAAAAATGGATAAAAATACCAATAGTGCTTGAATAATAGAATTAGACGAGAAACTTATTAAGTACGTAATCACGTCAGGTCAGTTTGTTAATCGAATGTACAGTGTCAAATTTAGTGTCAAACTCTTCAAACTTCAAAGCACTTTATTTTTCTTATTTTAAATATAAGCCGCTCTATATTTTTAGATCGTTGGATGCGGAATTAAAAAACAAATATTATTCTGAATATAACCTTATCGAAATTCTTAACATATTAAAAGATATTCGTTGAGAACTCATTTTGACATCTATTTTACTAGTAATATCATTGAATAAAAATGGTAGGTCACTATTAAAAACAATTTATTGACATTGAAGTTTCTTAATAACGATAATTATTACCTAGAAATCCGTTAAAGTTACATAAATGTTAGCCAAAAGGTATTACAAATTAAAAATTAGGTGTATCTAACATTTAAAGGTATTTCTTAAATTAATAATTTACTCGAGTCTTAATAATACGTCAAAATAAGATTCTGTAAGTTAAATAAACTTAAATGTCAAAAATTTGTTTTTCATAGCCACCTATCATTTTTATTCAATGATATTACTATTGAAATGTCAAAATGAGTTTTCAACGAATAACTTTTAATGTGATAGGAATTTTGATAGGATCATATTCAGAAAAATATTTGTTTTTCAATTCTGCATTTAACGATTTAAAAATATACAGGGGCTTATATTTAAAATAAGAAAAATAATGTGCTTTAAAAATTGAAGAGTTTGACACTAAATTTTGGACACCCTGTACAGTTCGAATTAACCAAACATGACCTGAGTGACTGATATTACGTTACCTTATAAGTTCCTCATCTAATTCTATTAATCAAGCACCATTGGTATTTTTATCCATTTTTAAATTCGTTGGTGCAAAACAGTTTTTTCTCTAAAATCACTGAATCCATGTTGACAAAATTTTAGAGAAGGATAGATGACCACAAGAGGTACCTAAATATATAGAAAATACAGAACATTTCATTTAAGAAAATACACCATTGTGACGTCACACTTTTTTGTGACACCCTGTATATCCAAAATTATTTTCCCGAAATGCACCGTGGTTTAAACGTAACATCTGCAAAATATAAAAATTTTACATTGAATAATAAATGAGTTACTTAAGACGGCAGATGAGCTGCAGGACCCTGTATATGGGTATTTTATTAATAATTAGTTTAAATTTAAGTTGGTTTTCCATTACCTAATGCTTTAAATTTAATAAAAAATCACGCAGACTTGTTTGCTTAAATGAACCTATTATCTTTAAAAATTAACATTTTTGAAAGTTGACTTTTTCACAATTTTTGGCAATTTATAATTTTTTTTTTTAAAACTCTACTTCACCCAACCCATATTAACGTATTTGTTAGTAAAATACTGTTATCTGTAAAAATTGACATCTATCAAAGTTAATTTTTTCTCTAATTTTGGCAAATAATAAAAAATCCACTTTACCCAACCTCCATTTGTAAGTAAAATACTTATTAACTAAAAGTATTTTTATAAGAATTTCACCTTCATACTTTTTTGAAAATATCCAAAGTCGGACTAAAAAATTTTGACATAAGTGATGCAAAAGTCAAAGAACTTCACCGCTGGTAAAAATAAGAACCATTACATTACATTACATTGTTTTAAATAGTAAGCATGTTTTTCTACAAACGTGTTAAAAATTCAATTTATAACACGATCTAGATTTCTTAAAAATATTACTTTAAACCACTGGTGCCCTAAAGTAACATTTTAAAGCACTAGTGTTAAAAGCGAAATGTCAAATTTTGAAAGGTAACGTCAACGTTTATTTATTTACTAACATTTATATTAATAATTGTACATTTTAAACAACTTGAAAAACAAATTCCTTCTACAGTTCTAGCATTATCCGTAGTTGAGGTGGATCGAACAGAAAAAATCTCGTTCTCACCAGCATCAAACAAAGGTTGTTAGAATCTATATGGATATAATTTGCTAATGTGGATATATTTATATGTAGGTAGGTATATATATTTTATTTGTCTGTCCACGTGATTCTGAAGTTATGGCTTGAGCTAAAATCATGAAATTTGGCACAGTAGATTTCAGCATGCTAGAACCTAACGAAACCCGTTTTGAATTTCGCCTCGACAAAAAAGGAGCAAAAAAGTGTTTTTTTAACGTTAGCCGTACAGAACACGTCTTACGGAGACAGAGGCTACTTAATATTGTCTCTCGCCTGGCGGAGACAGGCTTTTTCATCTAGTTTATTTATAAATGCCAACTTTAATAATTTGTATATACGATGCTATGTAAAACCATATCTTCCAATTTCTGAATAATTTAATTTTTGCACTGCATTATTGCGTTTGTAGAAAAAATTTTGTATGATATTTGTGTTAAAAGTACATTTTAAGGAAAAATTTGTTTTTTTAACACTTATATCCTAAATAACAACTATTAACAATACCAAAATTTTTCCAATAAAATACACAATTTGGTGGCGGTAACTGCTGTAAAAACCCAGAATATGGGCAATGAATTACGATACCGGTTTTCACAGCAATTACTGCCAAACAACTGTGGCTCTTGTGTTTTTAGAGACAAAATGCTCTGATTTTCAAATATGTTTACTACTTAAAACAACATAATAATTGTGTTTATTTGTAAAAGCTTAAAATTTATTTTAACTTTCCATCCCTTAAGTATGTTAAGATTTTGCGGTCTTAATTTTGATGCTTTTTAAAAAGCGCAGCAATAAAGGCAGAAATTACTATAAAAATACTTTTTTTTGATTTACTAAGAAAATGTTAATATGGAATACGTAAGGTAGATTTAAAAACTTTTTATTTGCCCGAACTTAAATGCAAAAAGAACAACTTTTTTATATATATTTTTTTAATTTTCTCAAAGGGGGCCGTTTTGACACATTTTTCATAAAAAAACAGTCGATTTTAAAAGAAAATAGATATCACTTTAGAGAGCGAATCTGCAGCAAAAACTTTTGCCAAATTAAACTTTTATTTAAATTTAATAAGAAAAACATTTCCATAGGTTGCCGACTTTTAAAACCCATTTATTATTTATGCAAGATGTACAGTCGCTGCAAATACGAGTGGGTTCTCTGATCACATAGTTTGTAAAAATTTGGAAAATTTAAAAGATTATTTTTATTTATTTAATTTATTAAAAAATTCGAGATAAAAATCTTCCACAATTATATATTTTATATACTTTATTATAATACTATTGTTATTCATTAGGAATAAAGATCATAAATGTAACAAAGAAATGCAGTTGGTGCCAGTAGTGAGCACTCGGTTACCCTAACAATAATTTAGTCATTTGGTCGTATAAGAGTGACTATCTATAATGTATATATATACAGGTGTCAAAATATCTTTCCCAAACGCCTTAATTTTTCGACGAAAATTTGCTCAAACAATTAAAAGCGTTAGATAAAAAAATTTCCTTTTCCAAAATAAAGGAAAGCCAAAGTAGTATCAACTTAGGTTTTTGGGGAAAACCCCCGGAATAGGGTGAATAGAGCTAAGCCAATTTCATTTTGGGATACAGTTTTATGTTTTATCTTCAAACTGATCACGCATTTGATTTCAAATTTTGATTTTTTAGGATCAATGTTTTTTCTCCTTTTACCCTTTTTTATCTGTTAATATCAAATTGACTTAAATGACATTTTTTTCAAATTTCAATTTCCCAAAAGTAGTCATTTTTAAATTTGTAGAAGATGGCTTAAAATGAAAAAAAAAATTGGATACTTATGATGATTGGATACGGATCGCAAGAGATCACAAGCAGAAGTTGGATTTATTTAATATATTTATCCAATTGACCCCAATTACTCAATCGTTTTGGAATTGCTTAAGAAATTTTGGGGAAAGGGGAAGTAAATCACAGACCCAAATCACCAGAAAAACAGCCTACTTTGGGGGTGATACGGCAATAGATATTTTACTGATGTTAAGGAATCCCACCAATCCTTCGCCAATATGGACTGGATCATAATTTACTTACAGGTGCAATTTATTTGAAATGAAAAATTCTCCGTTTAAGATTCATTTGGTTCAGAACTTACAGAGGATGATTTCGATAACGTGCAGGTTCCCCGAAAATTTTGATGAAGGGGGTGCAGCTGAGCATAATTTTTTCAATATTCGCTTTTTTGAAGTTTTTTATGCTTCCAGGTATTGGGCAACAGACATAACTGTAGGAATTTGGGCTGCAGTCAATCCCGATGGGTGGCCGAAACCAAAACCAAAGACCACAAAAAGTGAAAGGGTTCAAAGGGATCATAGGTCATAATATTATGGACCATTTTTATTGCGGGAAATCTTACATCAGAACTTTATTTGGAATTTTTTGCGTGAACATGGTATGACCCTAGATTAATAAGAGAACGACAACAATCTCCCCTATCCCACTTCCAATACAATGACGGTCGACGGTGCCTACAATTCGTCAGGATATTGTCCACTGTGTTGTCATTTCATAAAATATTTATTAGCAATATTAGAAATGTTTTAAAAATTATAGTTTTTTTTTAAACTTTTCATTTAAAAAAAGTTATGTGCTTAGCAAAAAAAAAAGAAATTTGTAAAAAATATTAGTATTTTAAAATGGTTATTTATTATTTTAATAATGGGTATTTGTTACCTTATCGAGCAAGACAACATAAACAATTTTATTTTTACTAGTTGGCAACATTGCCCGTCGCGTTCACTTGCATCCGGCCAGAACCGGTTGATACCGAGTAGTGTGTGCAGTGTTGCCAGATAAGATAAAGCAGAAATCGTAAAATACAATGACGAAAAATCGTAAAAAATCGTGAGGAGAGTGGGAGATTACAAATTACCTCATAATATTGTTAAAAAGGAAAACCCAATGACAATGTTTAATACATTTATTAAACTTAATGTAACTTTACATTACACCAATTCAAATATTAAAACACTAAATAAACAAGTAGGTTACATAAATTTCAAAATGTTGGCCTAGCCTAATCTAGGCAATAGGCACTACTACATTATGCTCAGTCCTCAAAATCGTTTAAGTCAGTGTTATCCTTTTTATCACCATATAATATGTCAGTACTACCTAACTTTCGGATCATGTTGTTATTAATAGAAAAGTCATAACAATTTTTGTCGCCAATTAAACTTTTTCTAAATAAAATACGATGGTTTTGACTTACGTAAAATTTACGATACGAGACAGGACTGCGTGAAAATGCAAACAAATAAATTGTAAGCCACCTTTACCTGCAATCAACGGGGAATCCCATGTCGTTCTGCTCGATAAGCGCTTGTAGGCGACGGGGATTCCCCGGTCGTTTCTCTTGATATGCCATTGTTATCATTTACTGCAGGAACAAAGTAAATTAAAAATTTAAATGCAATATTTTATTTTTTACGAATAATCGTGAGACCTGGCATCACTGAGTGTGTTGTCGTAGTCCGGCCGAAGCATTCCCCTCTTTTTCTTGGGTCGAAAGAAAGGGAATCAGCCGCTACACGTTTTCTGTCTGTTTTTATTTCGCTCAAGCCTTTGTCTATTAAATTGACATCACCTTTTAATGCACTAAAAATCTCCGCACCTAAGAAATGGGTTTGCCAGACGTGTACATATATACCTTTTAATAGAAAACTTTGAAAACACCCCGTACGCAAGTAAATAGGCTCTATTTTAATAATCCCTAACTAAATTTTATCATATTTATATTTATAAAAGGTACATCACCAAATTAAAAAATGTTTTATTAATTAAAAACGATTAAATAAAATTTTAAATTAAAAAACACATATAAGGTAGCTCTTTTTCTTTACTTGAATTAGTGTCGCCTTGTGAGTTGTTACCTGATCATGTAATTTCGTTTCTATCTAGTGATGTGGCTAAGTAATTCATAAAAATAGTCAAAATCTGGTAATTTTTACTATAGAAAGATAAATAATTATTAGATTTAAAAATGTCTTAAAAGACTCTTCTGTTCCTAAAAAATAAATTTATAAAAACAAATTTTACAACGTATTAACTACACTAGAATTATGTTTCTCTAAGCTTATTGCTGTAAATACATATATTTTCACGATAGTTTTTTTTTAGATTGACAATCTTTTGGTTAAAAAAAATAAATTTAAAACAAATAGAATTAACGAAAATCTTGGGTAATAACTATAAAACCAAATTAAAATAATTTAGAATTCATAAAATGTTTAAAACATTCCACACCTTTCCTCCCGCTACTAAAATTTTCAGCATCTCTGATATTCGCGAGTTAGGCGGCCCATCATATTCCAGCCGGCATCATGTATACTAAATAATTCATTTATATTCGAGACGATTGCGACGAGACATCAAATAATGTGAGCGTTTGCAAACAAAGCATTTTCGTACACGTTTACAAAGGAAATTGATATTTTCAGCTTTTCTTTGATGTAGCTAAAGAAAAATCTGGAAAGCTTTGTGAGCACGATGGCGACTTGGCGTTTCTTTTGTAAAGGTGAAGCAATTTAAAATAATTATTCGGCTTTATGTTCGTCTCTGTGTGCGATTGTTGATAATACATAATAAATTAGAATCTTTTTTGTTACAAAAAGATAAGTATGCTGCAATACAATTTTATCCAGTTTTATGTCAAATATAGGTTTATTAAAAATATTTGTATTAATTCTTTTGTTTCTACCCCGATTCTAAAATGTAAAATTTATTTCTTTTAGATCATATTTTTTTAAACATTGTAACAGCCCTTAAAGGCGGCAAAAGCAAACTTTAATGTGACAATGTTAGGTAGGTAGGTAGGTTTAAAGTGAGTAGACTTTTAACGCCCTCCACTGCGACCGCTCGGTCAATTGTGGCTCACACCTTTTTATATTTCTCCCAATTGGATCAGACTTCTAATGTCCAGTAGCGACTCGTGTCGCTACCGGACACGAGTACAATATGTGTTCTGATGTGTTCTGGTGTCCCTGTCTCCTGGAGAGTATGACGAGCAGACGGTTAGATCCGTCATACCCTCCTCTCCCGGTCTAGTGACGTGGGTAGCTACCAGGTTCTTGTTGCAGGAACCAGATGTTCTTTCTCCGCATCTCCGGCCTTACCCTATAAAAACGGTTCTATCCGCTTTCTGTTTAAAACCAGGGAATCATTTTCCCTATAAAGCCGGTTTTGTCCTCCTTCTGTTTGGATTCAGGGATCCCTTCCTAAGCACCTGTTTGTTCGGGATGGATTAGCCCTTCCCCGTGAAAAATGCGCCGGTGACTTCTGGGGCACCTTTCGAAATGGATTCACCCGTTTCGGTTGGCGCACCTTTGTCTGCTTGTCACCTTGAGTGGCACCTCTCAAAACGGATTTATTCGTTTCGGTCAGCGCACATTTGTCACCTTTTTCCTATAAAAGCGGTTCTGTCCGCTTTCTGTTTAGAGCTAGGGAAGTAATAGTCCACCACGGCAGAGCCCCGCATTACCGCAGTAAGGCTAGATACTTTGAGAGGTCGCCCTATACCTCAGAGGCACCGTTGGAGACACCTGTTTAAGGCACCGGATGTCATTCACTCATCAGCACGATATGCTAACACCTTGAGTTAAAGCCTTGTGTTCATCTTAGCTTCGGATCTCGTTCCATACGCTAGCCAAAAGAGTTGCCGATAACCAGCAACTCTAGCGCATGTTCCAAAAGATCCTACTGGGCCCAACCACGACAACGACATGTGAACACAGCGGTTGGGGTGACAATATTAACACATAATGTGTAAATTTATGATACCAAAGTGGATTTCAGAAAATAAAATCTTTTAAAGTGAAGGTCTTAAAGGTATACAAAAAGATTTTGAAGAAACTAAAAAACAAGACAAGTAGTCCACAAGGCAAAAAAGTTATGGGATCTCTGCTATAAATAAATGAATATAGTACTCACAATACTATCGATTGTTGCTGCTAGATGTACTTGATCACTCTCCAGTCAGAGGTAGATTTTAAGATTAAAATTTTTAAGATATTGGTTAAAATTAATTCGTATTTGGATGATAGTGATTTTGTAAGCTGGTATAAAAAAAACTTAGAGATGCTTCCAAAAATGTTATTCAATTATATGTAATATTTAACATACATACCTAACAACCATTAAGAATATTAAACGCCTTAATATATTGTTGATGGATTTATAATTTTTTTAAAATGTTGGTAATATGATATATTATTATATGAAAATATACCGTCCATATTTCTTACTTTAATAAATGTTTTTGGAGCGGCTGCCAGATAACAATAAATTTTCCATCCATTCTGTGGATATTTAGGCAGTAATTTATAAAAGGAAATATCCGATCCAAAAGTAACTGATTTTAACCATTATTGTAAGTTAAAATTGACATTTAGAAACATATATTTATTTTTATTTCTATTGTACAGGGAACGACAAAATATAAAGATATTTTTAAAGCTGAAATTGAAAATTCAAGTTTTATTGTTTATATATAAGTATACTGATAATAACATATACATATGCTAACAGTAATATCATTAACATTTAAATGAAAATTACAATATTTATGGATATATTTATTTTTTTACAAATTTAAGTCTTATTCTCTACCACTATTATATAATGAATTAATTTTATCTGGTTATGTATATAAAGTGCTATGTCAAATATATCGCACTTGGATACAGACATAGTGTAAGCAACGTCCATATATCTCCCAAGTCCGAAGAGATGAAAATTCCGCTTTCTATCAAGCATATTGGATTTGCCTAAGTGCAGTATTTAAATTTTCTGAAAATTTTATTTTTTAATTTTTATTAATTATTCTTTTTTAAACGGAATGTAAAGTTTAGGTATTTTTAGATAGACCAAACAGCATTTAGAATCTCATGATTAAAAGAAATAAAAAAATAGTCAAAATGCCAGCCAAATCCTAAACAATCGCAAACTTTAATGATAAAATTAACACCCTATTTCATATTGAAAGTTATGCAAAAAAACTAATAACACAGCCAAAAAAATTTATTTATAGGCTAAGAATAATAAGTTCCTTAACTAAAAAATTGTAGAAAACATTACAAAAAATAATAAATTTGATATAATTGACACATAACCTAATTAAGGTTTGCCTGTACAATAATTCAAACAATGATTTGTATATTCTGCTAACCATAACACCAGATTTTTTGAAAAACAAAATTAATGGAATACAATGACTACACAAAACTTTTAGGCGCATATTGGAGATATACTTATTTGTAACAGTAAACATAATATTGGAATATATCTGCCATAATTTGCGAAAAAATCATACAAAGATGCCCAGGTCCAATTTTAAGGATTACCGGACCTACTATAAAACGTCGGCGAAAATTTTATTATTAGTTTAAAAAAGGTACATTTGTACGTACGATGCAACAGAAACTGATTTTAAATATTTAATTTGCTACTTCACCATTCAAATAAACTAACTGTACAAAATGATTTAAATAATACCTGGTGTAGTTATATGCATGAGTAAAAATTTTATTTACCCCTAAATTTGAAAACCTTTTTATTTTAAATTTTAGGTAAATATTATAGGTAAAAAATTAAATTATGTCTCCAAAACCTATTTAATTTATTGTAATAAGTAGGGGAAGGTTACACATTGATAGTGTTTTTCCCAAAATTTGTTCTTAAAGTCCTGTCTTCAGTTTTTATGCTGTTAATTATAAAAAAAATCTGTTTATTATAAAAAAAATATTTTATAGGAAATTACAATTTTGTATTTACTAGTAACAATCCTGCTTTTTTCTATTAAAATATTGAATTTTTGCAAAAAAATAATTATTGACATCATAAATACTATTTCATACCAACAGACGTAAATGACAAATATAAAAAATATGACATTTCTGTTACATCCAAAAACAATATTATTATTAATATTTTAAAAACGTTTTACAGTCGCGCTCCTAAAAACATCCTTAAATATTTTTTAAGCCTAATTATTTCTCTAGTAAGTTAACTTTTTATGTTTTTCGCACATTTAATTTTAGTTATTTTTTTAATTAACAAAAATTTTATAAACTACCATTTGGTCTATACGAATTAAAGATTACTTGTCTTATTTAGCATTATAAAGTAATATTGCTAGGACTGCCAAAAATGTCTGATTTGATTGAGATCCCAGTATCTAGAGTCGAGCATGCACAGATTCGAGGAATCATTCGTACTTGCAGATTACCTAAAAAAGAAACTTTAAAACCTGTCACCCTTTGATGACAAGACGATAATCGTCTTTTACATTATATAAAATTACATTTATTTAAATTTTGCTTTATTTTTTTTTTAATTGCGTAATATCACAAATATTAAAACATATACAACATATCTACAACTTTAATTTTGCATGTAAGCTAAAGGCAAATGTGCAAAAGTTGAATATATTTATCGAGCATAAAGCAACTTTTATTTAGTCTTTTATCCCGTACAACCATTTTATTAGTTAAAGATATATTCAAATATTCAAATTCAAATTTTTATTTTACAACAAAAATAAATATTCAAATTTACACAGTTTATCAGTCTATAACTAATTTAATTTAAATCTATCAATTGTCAAACATTTGCACCTAGTTGTTAAAACACCTGTATGTGCAAGATAAATTATTAAAATTATATAAAAATAATAGCTTCTTAAATAAAAATTACTTTAGAGCCTTATGTCTGATCATTTTACACAATAAAGTATATATTATAATATTTTATAGTATTTATTTACAATAACATAATTTTACATCTTTATGGTCAGTTATGTCAGACTTTTTATTGCATATAATTAAGTTACAAAATATTTATTAGCTAACTTCTTGCTCTTTGTATAAATACTAACAAATCTATTACCCAAGAATTATTACAGTATATTTTATCTTACACTGTACCTATTTCCGCTTCCCTTTACTCTAAAATGTTATCCCTAGTGGGTGGCCTCCCTAGATCCGCTATTGCCAAAATCACTCACCATGTGCTCTTTTAAAGTTTTGCTTCCGTAAACTTTGTCTATGTATGTGGAATTATTGTCTTCCTTTTATTGCCAGAGAGAATTTACAAAGGGGAGAAACGTATTTTATGTTTTCTTATTCCGGATAGGGAGAAAAATCTTAACCTCGTCGAGGTTCAAAATTTGCTTGTACTATGGTCTTTTTTTGTTATAAAGCTTAAAAAGGTAAAACAAGAAAATATTATTACAGTTCAACATACTTCTTGGACTACTCATTATCTCTGTGTAAATAATAGAGACTGCATTTTTACCGGATTTAGCTAATGTATGTAACATTTACTGAAAATGCAAAGTATATTTCATATTTTTAATATTTGCATTCAAACAAAAAAAAATATATTACAAGATAATAAACCACATAAACAACAGAAAGGATAAAATATTTCGACATTTCGAGAAAAGAAAGTCCAAAAATTAATTTTTTGTATGTAACGAATGATCTCATCTAAAATGTAACAAAAAAAATCAACTTTCATATTTATTAATGGCACATTAATAACAGATTATCTAAGTTTTACAACACAAACAAATAAAATAAATTTAAAATAAATATGTTTAACAAAATAATTACTACACAAAAAAATAAAAATTGTAATAAAAGTTATTCTAAACATGGATACTATACAGGGTGTTTCTTAAAAACATGCTAATATTAAAAGGGGTGATTCTTGGACCCATTTTAAGAAAAAAACTTCATATGAATGCATGTCCTAAACGCCTTATTATTTGCGATGCAGGGTGTTAAAAATTTAAAATTTTAAAAAAATATTGTCATTTTCATACCACTTTTAATATTTTTATGAAAATTGGTGTACGGCGTTTATGCATTAAAGATCATTTTTTGACCTAAGAAACATTTTTTTATTTTCAACAGTGGCGTTCGTACTGGACTCTGACTAGATATTTTTGAAGAAAACAGTAATACGGCACTGCTTTCTCTTAAAATAAAAATTATTTGTTAGGTCCCTGGTCAATTTGAAACAAATTTGGTTACTTGACTTTTTTTCGTACGACTCACCGTTTTCCCATAAAAAAAATAAATTCACTTATTTGCATCTCATTAGACCAATTACGAGAAAAAACGATTTATGTAACTTTGAACAATAATTTATTTAATAAGATAACTTTTAAACGTTGAAATTATGAAATTAAGGTAATCTACATACATTTCGGAATAGTAACAGAAAATAACCCTGAACGCAAAAAGAAATCAATTATATCAGGTGTTGGACATGTTAAAATTTTAACACCCTGTATCTCAAAAGATGAGAGGTTTAGAATATACATTCATATTAAGTTTTTTTCTTAAAGTGGGTCCAAGAATCACCCCCTTAAATATTAGCATGTTATTAAGAAACACCCTGTATATCAATATGTGTAGGTATACAGCTATTATTTAAGCTTAACAAAAAAAATCATAAAAATTAGCTGCAATTATGCGTAAAAATATGTCAATTAAAGCCGCTTTACAAAGAGTAGCTTTTAAGCAAATTGCAGAACAGCTGCAATGTTCCTTAAAGCTTTTCCAGAAAAAGTTACTTTATATGAAGAACTGCACGCATATCCAGTACTTACCTAATGCAATTTGTAGGCAATGTGGGTTGCAATGTACCAACTTTAAAAAATTATTTTGCATAACCCTAAGACTCCTTTGTTGTTTTGACGAATTTACTTTGTCATTGGCTTTACTTAAAAATATTATTACTTTATTATTATTAACCGCATTGGCAAACACAATATCATAATAATAACTATGCTACATATAAGACTTCGTGGGCTGTCATAAGAATTTAAAAAAAACAATATTAAAAGTTGGCTACAATGATGCAATACTTAACAAAATTGCCCACTGTAAAACATCAGATAAATGGTATTTTTGTTAAACAATTTAATTATTTAAAATTGCATTGTAATATAGGCATTGCCCCGTATAAAGTAGTTATTATTCTACATAAAACGGCTAAAAAAAAACACATTTATTTTCGGCTTGAATTGAATCCGGACTAAAAGTACTTTTAGTAAATGACATATTAAATCATATTTTCCAAATAATACACAGGTCCTTGGTATGTGCTGGGTGTCAGACTAAATTCTTTTTTCGCTGAACACGAAGCTGAAGTCAAAATTTGGCGTCAAACAGTAAAAATTTTTTTTTAAATTTAGAATATTTCAAAACTATAAAAGATAAACGAAAGTTTATGTGACATAAACTATGTATTTTTACAAGACCCTTAATTTAAGTTAAAGAACTTTTTTGTTCCAATGCAGTATTTTTCGAATTTTTAGGATTTTTTAAAGGTATACCCCCGGAAAAAACTTGAAAATTAAAATTTTTATTTTTGGATTTTTTATGTAAATTTTCAGTAAGTTTAAATCCAAATTTAAAAAAATATAATAAAAAAATATCAGATTAATTAAAAAAATATTTTTTTCCTAATTTGAACTGAATTTTTTTGTTAAAATTACATTTTCGTTTATATCTTCTTTAATATTTATCTTATCAAAAATGTTTATATAACTAATATAAACAATTTAGAAAGCTCTATTTTTTGTTTAATGATTTTTTTTGTTTCTCTTATAGTTTACATAGTCGTAGTCCAAACATTTCGTGGTAGCAGGTTTCTGCCGGTAAATGAACATATTTTATTTATCGATTCCTTATTTTTTGTTAAAGACAGATGTCATTAATGTGATACAATAAGTAGTGGAGCAATGAATTTGAAAATTACGATTGGATATTACAGAGAAAAACAGGTAGAAACCGCAGCATGATAGTATCATACAGAATAAAATAGTGGATTGTAATTTTTATCGGTTATTTGGGTTTTTCTTAATTTTTTGCTGTTTGACACTCAATTTGTCTTTAGATTTGTGTTGAGTGGGAAAAAATATGCCAGAAAATCTTAGTCCGACACTCAAACACCACTTTTTTTGTGGACCTCCGTTATTGCTAGTACGAAAAATATTTTTTACCGAAAAAGATCGTTTTATTCTAATTTTTCCTTTCACGGGTGTTCTTAGTACAAATTATTGAAGTTACCATATCTTATATTATGTTTTTATAGAATCGACAGGATGACTGATTTTGAAAAATTGCTCTATCATGTTTGAAAGAATCTGATATTTCCAAATATATATATATATATTATATATATATATATATATATATATATATATATATATATATATATATATATATATATATATATATATATATATATATATATATATATATATATATATATATATATATATATATATATATATATATATATATATATATATATATATATATTATTAAAAAATAAGGGTTGGATAGAAAAACAATACGATTTTAATTTTTAATTCCCGCCAAAACGCTATATTATAATATCTCGTGACATCACGTCTATGCAAATAGTAAACTTAGGTACGTAACAATGTAACAAAAATGTGTCCTTATTTTGTGTTATATTTAAACAACAAGTTTTAAAGTGCATAACTGGTGTGCAGTCCCTTAATGTTATAACACATCAATAAAATCTCCGGGCAAGTATTTGATTACGTTTCACATAAGAGGACGATTTAAAAAAAATATTTCTGTAAAGATCACCCTGCTGTAAACCAAACTTTATTTTATACATTATAGTGTGATGTGACTCTTGCTTTAGGTGTAAAACTTAATGTTACAATAAATGTTGTACAATAGATAACCTCTAAATTGAACTTATTCTGAAATGCAAGCTTCTAGTTGATACTGGTTTGATCACTAAAAAACAATAATTACAAGAAATGTATCAAAACACTTAACACTTAATGTAGAACTAACAACAAACCACAAACTTAAAGAAAAACATATTAAATAATCAAATATGACCATTAAATATATAAAGTTCTGTAACTTTAAAAATTGCATTAAATTTATAATTGATGGCCATATCGATTACCAATCAATAACTACACAACTTCATATTTCACTGATCAAACCACTTTAAAAGCATAAACACTCCATACAGTCCCAACACTAAATGTCAACAACCATTTACAAACCCGTATTCATTCTTTTGGCAAAACGGCAATTTATTTTCGATCCTTTCACCTCGTACCTTCGGGCTCTTTCGTTTGACACCTTGTCTTTGTCTCCTTTTTTAATAATTCATAGCGTAATCCTTAACCCTTGGCCCTTTTACCTGCACCTACCGCTCCCGCTGCACTATTTGCATATGGAGCTTATTATTAATATTCTTTTTTCCGAGTCGCAGGGTTCTCACAGTGACTAAAGTGCTAAAATTCGTCTCAGATGAATACTTGTGTATAGTGGCAATGTTTATTTTAATAAATTATTCTGAGATGGTCCGGATATTAACCGTGGATTTGCATGAATTCTATCTTTTTGCTCTGAATGGGTTAAGGTAACCATGAGAAAAAATATTCTATATAAAAGATGTTGTATAAAATAATAAAGTTAAATAAAATTTTTGTTTTTACCTTGTCATTGCCCATTATGTTGTTGTCCAACCCTTTTAAGGAAAATGATAATTATTGCCCATTATGTTGTTGTCCAACCCTTTTAAGGGAAATGAAAATTATGCTGTTTTTGCAAAAATCTTTTGCGGGCTCGAACCTACTTTTGCTAGAAGCAACGAACTTTCCTTCTACATTGTGTAAAGTATATAACAGTAAAGCTCGGCTAATCCGAACTCCAATTATATTTAGCAATCGGGACAAAATTAAAATTATATTAGGTACTTTAAA